>QVTF01001212.1:0-308082 GCA_003573665.1 Oxygymnocypris stewartii
TTTTACCCCTGGGGCGCAAGAGCCCCCCAAAATTGTCCCATAGACTTACATGGTGAGGGGACGGCCCATGAAATAGCATATAGGTTGAAACTACAATGGTTTAACTACAAATAAACTACAAATAGCATATAGGTTTAAACTACAACATCTATGCTAGCAACATGCTAGTCACTTGCTAATCATGCTGGCAACATGCTGGCAACATGCTAGCAAAAACATGCTAATCATGCTAAAATCATGCTAGCAACATGCTAATTATGCCTAAAAACATACTAGCAACATGCTAATCATGCTAAAACATGCTAGCAACATGCTAATTATGCTAAAAACATGCTAGCAACCGTGCTAATTATGCTAAAAACATGCTAGCAACATGCTAGCAACATGCTAATCCTGCTAAAATCATGCCTAGAAACATGCTAGCAACATGCTAATCATGCTAGCAACATGCTAATCATGCTCCTAACAAAACATGCTAGCAACATGCTAATCTTGCTAGCAACATGCTAGCAACATGCTAATCACGCTAGCAAACATGCTTATCATGCTAAAATCATGCTAGCAACATGCTAGCAACATGCTAAAATCACGCTAGCAAATGCTAGCAACATGCTAGCAACATGCTAATCATGCTAGCAACATGCCAGCAACATGCTAATCACGATAGCAACATGCTAGCAAATGCTAATCATGCTAAAAACATGCTAGCAAACATGCTAATCACACTAGCAACATGCTAGCAACATGCTAATCATGCTAAAATCATGCTAGCAACATGCTAGCAACATGCTAATCACGCTAGCAACATGCTAGCAACATGCTAATCATGCTAAAATCATGCTAGCAACATGCTAATCACGCTAGCAACATGCTAGCAACATGCTAGCAAAATGCTAATCATGCTAAAAACATGCTAGCAACATGCTAATCACGCTAGCAACATGCTAGCAACATGCTAATCATGATAAAATCATGCTAGCAACATGCTAGCAACATGCTAATCACGCTAGCAACATGCTAGCAACATGCTAATCATGCTAAAATCATGCTAGCAACATGCTAATCACGCTAGCAACATGCTAGCAACATGCTAGCAACATGCTAATCATGCTAAAAACATGCTAGCAACATGCTAATCACGTTAGCAACATGCTAGCAACATGCTAATCATGTTAAAATCATGCTAGCAACATGCTAGCAACATGCTAATCATGTTAACAACATGCTAGCAACATGCTAATCACGCTAGCAACATGCTAGCAACATGCTAATCATGTTAAAATCATGCTAGCAACTTGCTAATAATGCTAAAATCATGCTAGCAACATGCTAATCAAGCTAGTAAACATGCTAATCATGCTAAAATCATGCTAGCAACATGTTAGCAACATGCTAATGATGCTAGCAACATGCTAGTCACATGCTAATCATGCTAGCAAAATGCTAGTCACATGCTAATCACATTAGCAACATGCTAATCACGCTAGCAACATGCTAAAATCATGCTAGCAACATGCTAGCAACATGCTAATCATGATAAAATCATGCTAGCAACATGCTAATCATGCTAAAATCATGCTAGCAACATGCTAATCACGCTAGCAACATGCTAGCAACATGCTAGCAACATGCTAATCACGTTAGCAACATGCTAGCAACATGCTAATCATGTTAAAATCATGCTAGCAACATGCTAGCAACATGCTAATCATGTTAACAACATGCTAGCAACATGCTAATCACGCTAGCAACATGCTAGCAACATGCTAATCATGTTAGCGACATGCTAGCAACATGCTAATAATGCTTAAAATCATGCTAGCAACATGCTAATCATGTTAAAATCATGCTAGCAACATGCTAGCAACATGCTAATCATGTTAACAACATGCTAGCAACATGCTAATCACGCTAGCAACATGCTAGCAACATGCTAATCATGTTAGCGACATGCTAGCAACATGCTAATAATGCTAAAATCATGCTAGCAACATGCTAATCAAGCTAGTAAACATGCTAATCATGCTAAAATCATGCTAGCAACATGCTAATGATGCTAGCAACATGCTAGTCACATGCTAATCATGCTAGCAACATGCTAATCATGCTAGCAAAATGCTAGTCACATGCTAATCACATTAGCAACATGCTAATCACGCTAGCAACATGCTAAAATCATGCTAGCAACATGCTAGCAACATGCTTTCGCAAGCCAACTTAAAGTTTGTTCACAAACTTTTTTATCTAGTTAAGTTGGCTTGTGAAAGCCAACTTACTGAAATCCTATTTAAACTTCTTATTATTATTATTCTTCTGAGACTAAATTTGCAATTCTATCTCCTCCTAGAGCTTTAACTCTACAAACTCGAAACTCGCACCATATCTCCGAACTATTCTGACTCGCGTTGCTATATCTTTTCTAACTGATCAGACTTATGATTTTCATAAAACTGAAGATTAAAAATCATAAAAATCCCATAGACATACATTGACGGAATGTTCAGATGAGCCAAGACTGTTCAAACTCCAACTGTCAAAAATTCAAATCTAAACAGACTGAAGCCCATTAGACTCAATCAGACTTCCCTTCTATGTACTATTTCTATCACATTCAAACTAATTTAAGCTTCCACTCTATCTAATACTATTTCTAATCTATCTAAATCATGCTAGCAAACATGCTAATCATGCTAAAAACATGCTAGCAACATGTTAATCATGCTGAAAACATGCTAGCAACATGCTAACAACATGCTAATCATGCTAGCAACATGCTAACAATATGCTAATCACGCTAGCCAACATGCTAGCAACATGCTAATAATGCTAAAATCACGCTAGCAACATGCTAGCAACATGCTAATAACGCTAGCAACATGCTAGTAACATGCTAATAATGCTAGCAACATGCTAATCATGTTAGCAACATGCTAGCAACATGCTAACAACATGCTAATCATGCTAAAATAATGCTAGCAATATGCTAGCAACATGCTAGCAACATGCTAATCATGCTAGAGAAACATGCTAGAAACATGCTAGCAACATGATAATCATGCTAAAATCATGTTAGCAACATGCTATCAACATGCTAGCAACTTTTAAAACTATTAAAACTTAAACTTTTAAAACTATTCAAACTTAAACTTTTAAAACTTAAACTTTTTTAAACTTTCCAAACTTTTTAAAACTTTTTAAAACTTTCTGGTCAGACTTTCTCAAGCCAACTTCAAAGTTTGTTCACAAACTTTTTCATCTAGTTATTATTAATCTTCTGAGACTAAATTTGCAATTCTATCTCCTCCTAGAGCTTTAACTCTACAGACTCCAAACTCGCACCATATCTCCGAACTATTCTGACTCGCGTTGCTATATCTTTTCTAACTGATCAGACTTATGATTTTCATAAAACTGAAGATTAAAAATCATAAAAATCCCATAGACATACATTGACGGAATGTTCAGATGAGCCAAGACTGTTCAAACTCCAACTGTCAAAATTCAAATCTAAACAGACTGAAGCCCATTAGACTCAATCAGACTTCCCTTCTATGTACTATTTCTATCACATTCAAACTAATTTAAGCTTCCACTCTATCTAATACTATTTCTAATCTATCTAAATCATGCTAGCAACATGCTAATCATGCTAAAAACATGCTAGCAACATGTTAATCATGCTGAAAACATGCTAGCAACATGCTAACAACATGCTAATCATGCTAGCAACATGCTAACAATATGCTAATCACGCTAGCAACATGCTAGCAACATGCTAATAATGCTAAAATCACGCTAGCAACATGCTAGCAACATGCTAATAACGTTAGCAACATGCTAATAACGCTAGCAACATGCTAGTAACATGCTAATAATGCTAGCAACATGCTAATCATGTTAGCAACATGCTAGCAACATGCTAACAACATGCTAATCATGCTAAAATAATGCTAGCAATATGCTAGCAACATGCTAGCAACATGCTAATCATGCTAGAAACATGCTAGAAACATGCTAGCAACATGCTAATCATGTTAGCAACATGCTATCAACATGCTAGCAACTTTTAAAACTATTAAAACTTAAACTTTTAAAACTATTCAAACTTAAACTTTTAAAACTTAAACTTTTTTAAACTTTCCAAACTTTTTTAAACTTTTTAAAACTTTCTGGTCAGACTTTCTCAAGCCAACTTCAAAGTTTGTTCACAAACTTTTTCATCTAGTTAAGTTGGCTTGTGAAAGCCAACTTACTGAAATCCTATTTAAACTTCTTCTTATTATTAAGTTGGCTTGGGAAAGCCAACTTACTGATATTCTATTTAAACTTATTATTATTCTTACGAGACTAAATTTGCAACTGCTACTCCTCCTAGAGCTTTAACTCTACAAACTCGAAACTCGCAACATATCTCCGAACTATTCTGACTCGAGTTGCTATATCTTTTCTAAGCGATCAGGTTTATGCTAATCGTACAATTAGCGAAAAACCGCGCAAAAAAACGCATTGACAATGCATGGCGGCAAACTTCGACGGGTTGTAGCGCAGAGCGAGAATTTCGTAGAAACTTGTGAATCACAACATTTGAAGAGGCTATCAAGCTGAGCGAGATCATACCCCGCAGTGGGGTATAAGTTTTACCCCTGGGGCGCAAGAGCCCCCCAAAATTGTCCCATAGACTTACATGGTGAGGGGACGGCCCATGAAATAGCATATAGGTTGAAACTACAATGGTTTAACTACAAATAAACTACAAATAGCATATAGGTTTAAACTACAACATCTATGCTAGCAACATGCTAGTCACTTGCTAATCATGCTGGCAACATGCTGGCAACATGCTAGCAACATGCTAATCATGCTAAAATCATGCTAGCAACATGCTAATTATGCTAAAAACATACTAGCAACATGCTAATTATGTTAAAAACATGCTAGCAACATGCTAGCAACATGCTAATCATGCTAAAATCATGCTAGAAACATGCTAGCAACATGCTAATCATGCTAGCAACATGCTAATCATGCTAAAAACATGCTAGCAACATGCTAATCTTGCTAGCAACATGCTAGCAACATGCTAGCAACATGCTAATCACGCTAGCAAACATGCTTATCATGCTAAAATCATGCTAGCAACATGCTAGCAACATGCTAAAATCACGCTAGCAACATGCTAGCAACATGCTAGCAACATGCTAATCATGCTAGCAACATGCCAGCAACATGCTAATCACGATAGCAACATGCTAGCAAAATGCTAATCATGCTAAAAACATGCTAGCAAACATGCTAATCACACTAGCAACATGCTAGCAACATGCTAATCATGCTAAAATCATGCTAGCAACATGCTAGCAACATGCTAGCAACATGCTAATCACGCTAGCAACATGCTAGCAACATGCTAATCATGCTAAAATCATGCTAGCAACATGCTAGCAACATGCTAGCAAAATGCTAATCATGCTAAAAACATGCTAGCAACATGCTAATCACGCTAGCAACATGCTAGCAACATGCTAATCATGATAAAATCATGCTAGCAACATGCTAGCAACATGCTAATCACGCTAGCAACATGCTAGCAACATGCTAATCATGCTAAAATCATGCTAGCAACATGCTAATCACGCTAGCAACATGCTAGCAACATGCTAGCAACATGCTAATCATGCTAAAAACATGCTAGCAACATGCTAATCACGTTAGCAACATGCTAGCAACATGCTAATCATGTTAAAATCATGCTAGCAACATGCTAGCAACATGCTAATCATGTTAACAACATGCTAGCAACATGCTAATCACGTTAGCAACATGCTAGCAACATGCTAATCATGTTAAAATCATGCTAGCAACATGCTAATAATGCTAAAATCATGCTAGCAACATGCTAATCAAGCTAGTAAACATGCTAATCATGCTAAAATCATGCTAGCAACATGTTAGCAACATGCTAATGATGCTAGCAACATGCTAGTCACATGCTAATCATGCTAGCAAAATGCTAGTCACATGCTAATCACATTAGCAACATGCTAATCACGCTAGCAACATGCTAAAATCATGCTAGCAACATGCTAGCAACATGCTAATCATGATAAAATCATGCTAGCAACATGCTAATCAACATGCTAATCATGCTAAAAACATGCTAGCAACATGCTAATCACGTTAGCAACATGCTAGCAACATGCTAATCATGTTAAAATCATGCTAGCAACATGCTAATCATGTTAACAACATGCTAGCAACATGCTAATCACGCTAGCAACATGCTAGCAACATGCTAATCATGTTAGCGACATGCTAGCAACATGTTAATAATGCTAAAATCATGCTAGCAACATGCTAATCATGCTAGAAACATGCTAGAAACATGCTAGCAACATGATAATCATGCTAAAATCATGTTAGCAACATGCTATCAACATGCTAGCAACTTTTAAAACTATTAAAACTTAAACTTTTAAAACTATTCAAACTTAAACTTTTAAAACTTAAACTTTTTTAAACTTTCCAAACTTTTTTAAACTTTTTAAACTTTTTAAAACTTTCTGGTCAGACTTTCTCAAGCCAACTTCAAAGTTTGTTCACAAACTTTTTCATCTAGTTATTATTAATCTTCTGAGACTAAATTTGCAATTCTATCTCCTCCTAGAGCTTTAACTCTACAGACTCGAAACTCGCAACATATCTCCGAACTATTCTGACTCGAGTTGCTATATCTTTTCTAAGCGATCAGGTTTATGCTAATCGTACAATTAGCGAAAAACCGCGCAAAAAACGCATTGACAATGCATGGCGGCAAACTTCGACAGGTTGTAGCGCAGAGCGAGAATTTCGTAGAAACTTGTGAATCACAACATTTGAAGAGGCTATCAAGCTGAGCGAGATCATACCCCGCAGTGGGGTATAAGTTTTACCCCTGGGGCGCAAGAGCCCCCCAAAATTGTCCCATAGACTTACATGGTGAGGGGACGGCCCATGAAATAGCATATAGGTTGAAACTACAAATAAACTACAAATAGCATATAGGTTTAAACTACAACATCTATGCTAGCAACATGCTAGTCACTTGCTAATCATGCTGGCAACATGCTAGCAACATGCTAATCATGCTAAAATCATGCTAGCAACATGCTAATTATGCTAAAAACATACTAGCAACATGCTAATCATGCTAAACACATGCTAGCAAACATGCTAATTATGCTAAAAACGTGCTAATTATGCTAAAAACATGCTAGCAACATGCTAATCATGCTAAAATCATGCTAGAAACATGCTAGCAACATGCTAATCATGCTAGCAACATGCTAGCAACATGCTAATCATGCTAAAAACATGCTAGCAACATGCTAATCACGCTAGCAACATGCTAGCAACATGCTAATCATGCTAAAATCATGCTAGCAACATGCTAATCACGCTAGCAACATGCTAGCAACATGCTAATCATGCTAAAATCATGCTAGCAACATGCTAGCAACATGCTAATCACGCTAGCAACATGCTAGCAACATGCTAATCATAATAAAATCATGCTAGCAACATGCTAATCACGCTAGCAACATGCTAGCAACATGCTAATCATGCTAAAATCATGCTAGCAACATGCTAGCAACATGCTAATCATGCTAACAACATGTTAATCATGCTAAAATCATGCTAGAAACATGCTAGCAACATGCTAATCATGCTAGCAACATGCTAACAACATGCTAATCACGCTAGCAACATGCTAATGATGATAGCAAACATGCTACTCACATGCTAATCATGCTAGCAACATGCTAATCATGCTAGCAACATGCTAGCAAACATGCTAGTCACATGCTAATCATGCTAGCAACATGCTAATCATGCTAAAATCATGCTAGCGACATGCTAGCAACATGTTAATCATGCTAGCAACATGCTAGCAACATGCTAATCATGTTAACAACATGCTAGCAAACATGCTAATCATGCTAAAATCATGCTAGCAACATGCTAATGATGCTAGCAACATGCTAGTCACATGCTAATCATGCTAGCAACATGCTAATCATGCTAGCAAAATGCTAGTCACATGCTAATCACATTAGCAACATGCTAATCACGCTAGCAACATGCTAAAATCATGCTAGCAACATGCTAGCAACATGCTTTCGCAAGCCAACTTAAAGTTTGTTCACAAACTTTTTTATCTAGTTATTATTAATCTTCTGAGACTAAATTTGCAATTCTATCTCCTCCTAGAGCTTTAACTCTACAGACTCCAAACTCGCACCATATCTCCGAACTATTCTGACTCGCGTTGCTATATCTTTTCTAACTGATCAGACTTATGATTTTCATAAAACTGAAGATTAAAAATCATAAAAATCCCATAGACATACATTGACGGAATGTTCAGATGAGCCAAGACTGTTCAAACTCCAACTGTCAAAAATTCAAATCTAAACAGACTGAAGCCCATTAGACTCAATCAGACTTCCCTTCTATGTACTATTTCTATCACATTCAAACTAATTTAAGCTTCCACTCTATCTAATACTATTTCTAATCTATCTAAATCATGCTAGCAACATGCTAATCATGCTAAAAACATGCTAGCAACATGTTAATCATGCTGAAAACATGCTAGCAACATGCTAACAACATGCTAATCATGCTAGCAACATGCTAACAATATGCTAATCACGCTAGCAACATGCTAGCAACATGCTAATAATGCTAAAATCACGCTAGCAACATGCTAGCAACATGCTAATAACGTTAGCAACATGCTAATAACGCTAGCAACATGCTAGTAACATGCTAATAATGCTAGCAACATGCTAATCATGTTAGCAACATGCTAGCAACATGCTAACAACATGCTAATCATGCTAAAATAATGCTAGCAATATGCTAGCAACATGCTAGCAACATGCTAATCATGCTAGAAACATGCTAGAAACATGCTAGCAACATGCTAATCATGTTAGCAACATGCTATCAACATGCTAGCAACTTTTAAAACTATTAAAACTTAAACTTTTAAAACTATTCAAACTTAAACTTTTAAAACTTAAACTTTTTTAAACTTTCCAAACTTTTTTAAACTTTTTAAAACTTTCTGGTCAGACTTTCTCAAGCCAACTTCAAAGTTTGTTCACAAACTTTTTCATCTAGTTAAGTTGGCTTGTGAAAGCCAACTTACTGAAATCCTATTTAAACTTCTTCTTATTATTAAGTTGGCTTGGGAAAGCCAACTTACTGATATTCTATTTAAACTTATTATTATTCTTACGAGACTAAATTTGCAACTGCTACTCCTCCTAGAGCTTTAACTCTACAAACTCGAAACTCGCAACATATCTCCGAACTATTCTGACTCGAGTTGCTATATCTTTTCTAAGCGATCAGGTTTATGCTAATCGTACAATTAGCGAAAAACCGCGCAAAAAAACGCATTGACAATGCATGGCGGCAAACTTCGACGGGTTGTAGCGCAGAGCGAGAATTTCGTAGAAACTTGTGAATCACAACATTTGAAGAGGCTATCAAGCTGAGCGAGATCATACCCCGCAGTGGGGTATAAGTTTTACCCCTGGGGCGCAAGAGCCCCCCAAAATTGTCCCATAGACTTACATGGTGAGGGGACGGCCCATGAAATAGCATATAGGTTGAAACTACAATGGTTTAACTACAAATAAACTACAAATAGCATATAGGTTTAAACTACAACATCTATGCTAGCAACATGCTAGTCACTTGCTAATCATGCTGGCAACATGCTGGCAACATGCTAGCAACATGCTAATCATGCTAAAATCATGCTAGCAACATGCTAATTATGCTAAAAACATACTAGCAACATGCTAATCATGCTAAAAACATGCTAGCAAACATGCTAATTATGCTAAAAACATGCTAGCAACCGTGCTAATTATGTTAAAAACATGCTAGCAACATGCTAGCAACATGCTAATCATGCTAAAATCATGCTAGAAACATGCTAGCAACATGCTAATCATGCTAGCAACATGCTAATCATGCTAAAAACATGCTAGCAACATGCTAATCTTGTTAGCAACATGCTAGCAACATGCTAGCAACATGCTAATCACGCTAGCAAACATGCTTATCATGCTAAAATCATGCTAGCAACATGCTAGCAACATGCTAAAATCACGCTAGCAACATGCTAGCAACATGCTAGCAACATGCCAGCAACATGCTAATCACGATAGCAACATGCTAGCAAAATGCTAATCATGTTAAAAACATGCTAGCAAACATGCTAATCACACTAGCAACATGCTAGCAACATGCTAATCATGCTAAAATCATGCTAGCAACATGCTAATCACGCTAGCAACATGCTAGCAACATGCTAGCAAAATGCTAATCATGCTAAAAACATGCTAGCAACATGCTAATCACGCTAGCAACATGCTAGCAACATGCTAATCATGATAAAATCATGCTAGCAACATGCTAGCAACATGCTAATCACGCTAGCAACATGCTAGCAACATGCTAATCATGCTAAAATCATGCTAGCAACATGCTAATCACGCTAGCAACATGCTAGCAACATGCTAATCATGCTAAAAACATGCTAGCAACATGCTAATCACGTTAGCAACATGCTAGCAACATGCTAATCATGTTAAAATCATGCTAGCAACATGCTAGCAACATGCTAATCATGTTAACAACATGCTAGCAACATGCTAATCACGTTAGCAACATGCTAGCAACATGCTAATCATGTTAAAATCATGCTAGCAACATGCTAATAATGCTAAAATCATGCTAGCAACATGCTAATCAAGCTAGTAAACATGCTAATCATGCTAAAATCATGCTAGCAACATGTTAGCAACATGCTAATGATGCTAGCAACATGCTAGTCACATGCTAATCATGCTAGCAAAATGCTAGTCACATGCTAATCACATTAGCAACATGCTAATCACGCTAGCAACATGCTAAAATCATGCTAGCAACATGCTAGCAACATGCTAATCATGATAAAATCATGCTAGCAACATGCTAATCAACATGCTAATCATGCTAAAAACATGCTAGCAACATGCTAATCACGTTAGCAACATGCTAGCAACATGCTAATCATGTTAAAATCATGCTAGCAACATGCTAGCAACATGCTAATCATGTTAACAACATGCTAGCAACATGCTAATCACGCTAGCAACATGCTAGCAACATGCTAATCATGTTAGCGACATGCTAGCAACATGTTAATAATGCTAAAATCATGCTAGCAACATGCTAATCATGCTAGAAACATGCTAGAAACATGCTAGCAACATGATAATCATGCTAAAATCATGTTAGCAACATGCTATCAACATGCTAGCAACTTTTAAAACTATTAAAACTTAAACTTTTAAAACTATTCAAACTTAAACTTTTAAAACTTAAACTTTTTTAAACTTTCCAAACTTTTTTAAACTTTTTTAAACTTTCTGGTCAGACTTTCTCAAGCCAACTTCAAAGTTTGTTCACAAACTTTTTCATCTAGTTATTATTAATCTTCTGAGACTAAATTTGCAATTCTATCTCCTCCTAGAGCTTTAACTCTACAGACTCGAAACTCGCAACATATCTCCGAACTATTCTGACTCGAGTTGCTATATCTTTTCTAAGCGATCAGGTTTATGCTAATCGTACAATTAGCGAAAAACCGCGCAAAAAAACGCATTGACAATGCATGGCGGCAAACTTCGACAGGTTGTAGCGCAGAGCGAGAATTTCGTAGAAACTTGTGAATCACAACATTTGAAGAGGCTATCAAGCTGAGCGAGATCATACCCCGCAGTGGGGTATAAGTTTTACCCCTGGGGCGCAAGAGCCCCCCAAAATTGTCCCATAGACTTACATGGTGAGGGGACGGCCCATGAAATAGCATATAGGTTGAAACTACAAATAAACTACAAATAGCATATAGGTTTAAACTACAACATCTATGCTAGCAACATGCTAGTCACTTGCTAATCATGCTGGCAACATGCTAGCAACATGCTAATCATGCTAAAATCATGCTAGCAACATGCTAATTATGCTAAAAACATACTAGCAACATGCTAATCATGCTAAACACATGCTAGCAAACATGCTAATTATGCTAAAAACGTGCTAATTATGCTAAAAACATGCTAGCAACATGCTAGCAACATGCTAATCATGCTAAAATCATGCTAGAAACATGCTAGCAACATGCTAATCATGTTAGCAACATGCTAGCAACATGCTAATCATGCTAAAAACATGCTAGCAACATGCTAATCACGCTAGCAACATGCTAGCAACATGCTAATCATGCTAAAATCATGCTAGCAACATGCTAATCACGCTAGCAACATGCTAGCAACATGCTAATCATGCTAAAATCATGCTAGCAACATGCTAGCAACATGCTAATCACGCTAGCAACATGCTAGCAACATGCTAATCATAATAAAATCATGCTAGCAACATGCTAATCACGCTAGCAACATGCTAGCAACATGCTAATCATGCTAAAATCATGCTAGCAACATGCTAGCAACATGCTAATCATGCTAACAACATGTTAATCATGCTAAAATCATGCTAGAAACATGCTAGCAACATGCTAATCATGCTAGCAACATGCTAACAACATGCTAATCACGCTAGCAACATGCTAATGATGATAGCAAACATGCTACTCACATGCTAATCATGCTAGCAACATGCTAATCATGCTAGCAACATGCTAGCAACATGCTAATAATGCTAGCAACTTGCTAGCAACATGCTAATCATGCTAGCAACATGCTAGCAAACATGCTAGTCACATGCTAATCATGCTAGCAACATGCTAATCATGCTAAAATCATGCTAGCGACATGCTAGCAACATGTTAATCATGCTAGCAACATGCTAGCAACATGCTAATCATGTTAACAACATGCTAGCAAACATGCTAATCATGCTAAAATCATGCTAGCAACATGCTAATGATGCTAGCAACATGCTAGTCACATGCTAATCATGCTAGCAACATGCTAATCATGCTAGCAAAATGCTAGTCACATGCTAATCACATTAGCAACATGCTAATCACGCTAGCAACATGCTAAAATCATGCTAGCAACATGCTAGCAACATGCTTTCGCAAGCCAACTTAAAGTTTGTTCACAAACTTTTTTATATAGTTATTATTAATCTTCTGAGACTAAATTTGCAATTCTATCTCCTCCTAGAGCTTTAACTCTACAGACTCCAAACTCGCACCATATCTCCGAACTATTCTGACTCGCGTTGCTATATCTTTTCTAACTGATCAGACTTATGATTTTCATAAAACTGAAGATTAAAAATCATAAAAATCCCATAGACATACATTGACGGAATGTTCAGATGAGCCAAGACTGTTCAAACTCCAACTGTCAAAAATTCAAATCTAAACAGACTGAAGCCCATTAGACTCAATCAGACTTCCCTTCTATGTACTATTTCTATCACATTCAAACTAATTTAAGCTTCCACTCTATCTAATACTATTTCTAATCTATCTAAATCATGCTAGCAACATGCTAATCATGCTAAAAACATGCTAGCAACATGTTAATCATGCTGAAAACATGCTAGCAACATGCTAACAACATGCTAATCATGCTAGCAACATGCTAACAATATGCTAATCACGCTAGCAACATGCTAGCAACATGCTAATAATGCTAAAATCACGCTAGCAACATGCTAGCAACATGCTAATAACGTTAGCAACATGCTAATAACGCTAGCAACATGCTAGTAACATGCTAATAATGCTAGCAACATGCTAATCATGTTAGCAACATGCTAGCAACATGCTAACAACATGCTAATCATGCTAAAATAATGCTAGCAATATGCTAGCAACATGCTAGCAACATGCTAATCATGCTAGAAACATGCTAGAAACATGCTAGCAACATGCTAATCATGTTAGCAACATGCTATCAACATGCTAGCAACTTTTAAAACTATTAAAACTTAAACTTTTAAAACTATTCAAACTTAAACTTTTAAAACTTAAACTTTTTTAAACTTTCCAAACTTTTTTAAACTTTTTAAAACTTTCTGGTCAGACTTTCTCAAGCCAACTTCAAAGTTTGTTCACAAACTTTTTCATCTAGTTAAGTTGGCTTGTGAAAGCCAACTTACTGAAATCCTATTTAAACTTCTTCTTATTATTAAGTTGGCTTGGGAAAGCCAACTTACTGATATTCTATTTAAACTTATTATTATTCTTACGAGACTAAATTTGCAACTGCTACTCCTCCTAGAGCTTTAACTCTACAAACTCGAAACTCGCAACATATCTCCGAACTATTCTGACTCGAGTTGCTATATCTTTTCTAAGCGATCAGGTTTATGCTAATCGTACAATTAGCGAAAAACCGCGCAAAAAAACGCATTGACAATGCATGGCGGCAAACTTCGACGGGTTGTAGCGCAGAGCGAGAATTTCGTAGAAACTTGTGAATCACAACATTTGAAGAGGCTATCAAGCTGAGCGAGATCATACCCCGCAGTGGGGTATAAGTTTTACCCCTGGGGCGCAAGAGCCCCCCAAAATTGTCCCATAGACTTACATGGTGAGGGGACGGCCCATGAAATAGCATATAGGTTGAAACTACAATGGTTTAACTACAAATAAACTACAAATAGCATATAGGTTTAAACTACAACATCTATGCTAGCAACATGCTAGTCACTTGCTAATCATGCTGGCAACATGCTGGCAACATGCTAGCAACATGCTAATCATGCTAAAAACATGCTAGCAACATGCTAATCTTGCTAGCAACATGCTAGCAACATGCTAATCACGCTAGCAAACATGCTTATCATGCTAAAATCATGCTAGCAACATGCTAGCAACATGCTAAAATCACGCTAGCAACATGCTAGCAACATGCTAGCAACATGCTAATCATGCTAGCAACATGCCAGCAACATGCTAATCACGATAGCAACATGCTAGCAAAATGCTAATCATGCTAAAAACATGCTAGCAAACATGCTAATCACACTAGCAACATGCTAGCAACATGCTAATCATGCTAAAATCATGCTAGCAACATGCTAGCAACATGCTAATCACGCTAGCAACATGCTAGCAACATGCTAATCATGCTAAAATCATGCTAGCAACATGCTAATCACGCTAGCAACATGCTAGCAACATGCTAGCAAAATGCTAATCATGCTAAAAACATGCTAGCAACATGCTAATCACGCTAGCAACATGCTAGCAACATGCTAATCATGATAAAATCATGCTAGCAACATGCTAGCAACATGCTAATCACGCTAGCAACATGCTAGCAACATGCTAATCATGCTAAAATCATGCTAGCAACATGCTAATCACGCTAGCAACATGCTAGCAACATGCTAGCAACATGCTAATCATGCTAAAAACATGCTAGCAACATGCTAATCACGTTAGCAACATGCTAGCAACATGCTAATCATGTTAAAATCATGCTAGCAACATGCTAGCAACATGCTAATCATGTTAACAACATGCTAGCAACATGCTAATCATGTTAACAACATGCTAGCAACATGCTAATCACGCTAGCAACATGCTAGCAACATGCTAATCATGTTAAAATCATGCTAGCAACATGCTAATAATGCTAAAATCATGCTAGCAACATGCTAATCAAGCTAGTAAACATGCTAATCATGCTAAAATCATGCTAGCAACATGTTAGCAACATGCTAATGATGCTAGCAACATGCTAGTCACATGCTAATCATGCTAGCAAAATGCTAGTCACATGCTAATCACATTAGCAACATGCTAATCACGCTAGCAACATGCTAAAATCATGCTAGCAACATGCTAGCAACATGCTAATCATGATAAAATCATGCTAGCAACATGCTAATCAACATGCTAATCATGCTAAAAACATGCTAGCAACATGCTAATCACGTTAGCAACATGCTAGCAACATGCTAATCATGTTAAAATCATGCTATTAACATGCTAGCAACATGCTAATCATGTTAACAACATGCTAGCAACATGCTAATCACGCTAGCAACATGCTAGCAACATGCTAATCATGTTAGCGACATGCTAGCAATATGTTAATAATGCTAAAATCATGCTAGCAACATGCTAATCATGCTAGAAACATGCTAGAAACATGCTAGAAACATGCTAGCAACATGATAATTATGCTAAAATCATGTTAGCAACATGCTATCAACATGCTAGCAACTTTTAAAACTATTAAAACTTAAACTTTTAAAACTATTCAAACTTAAACTTTTAAAACTTAAACTTTTTTAAACTTTCCAAACTTTTTTAAACTTTCCAAACTTTTTTAAACTTTTTAAAACTTTCTGGTCAGACTTTCTCAAGCCAACTTCAAAGTTTGTTCACAAACTATTTCATCTAGTTATTATTAATCTTCTGAGATTAAATTTGCAATTCTATCTCCTCCTAGAGCTTTAACTCTACAGACTCGAAACTCGCAACATATCTCCGAACTATTCTGACTCGAGTTGCTATATCTTTTCTAAGCGATCAGGTTTATGCTAATCGTACAATTAGCGAAAAACCGCGCAAAAAAACGCATTGACAATGCATGGCGGCAAACTTCGACAGGTTGTAGCGCAGAGCGAGAATTTCGTAGAAACTTGTGAATCACAACATTTGAAGAGGCTATCAAGCTGAGCGAGATCATACCCCGCAGTGGGGTATAAGTTTTACCCCTGGGGCGCAAGAGCCCCCCAAAATTGTCCCATAGACTTACATGGTGAGGGGACGGCCCATGAAATAGCATATAGGTTGAAACTACAAATAAACTACAAATAGCATATAGGTTTAAACTACAACATCTATGCTAGCAACATGCTAGTCACTTGCTAATCATGCTGGCAACATGCTAGCAACATGCTAATCATGCTAAAATCATGCTAGCAACATGCTAATTATGCTAAAAACATACTAGCAACATGCTAATCATGCTAAACACATGCTAGCAAACATGCTAATTATGCTAAAAACGTGCTAATTATGCTAAAAACATGCTAGCAACATGCTAGCAACATGCTAATCATGCTAAAATCATGCTAGAAACATGCTAGCAACATGCTAATCATGCTAGCAACATGCTAGCAACATGCTAATCATGCTAAAAACATGCTAGCAACATGCTAATCACGCTAGCAACATGCTAGCAACATGCTAATCATGCTAAAATCATGCTAGCAACATGCTAATCACGCTAGCAACATGCTAGCAACATGCTAATCATGCTAAAATCATGCTAGCAACATGCTAGCAACATGCTAATCACGCTAGCAACATGCTAGCAACATGCTAATCATAATAAAATCATGCTAGCAACATGCTAATCACGCTAGCAACATGCTAGCAACATGCTAATCATGCTAAAATCATGCTAGCAACATGCTAGCAACATGCTAATCATGCTAACAACATGTTAATCATGCTAAAATCATGCTAGAAACATGCTAGCAACATGCTAATCATGCTAGCAACATGCTAACAACATGCTAATCACGCTAGCAACATGCTAATGATGATAGCAAACATGCTACTCCCATGCTAATCATGCTAGCAACATGCTAATCATGCTAGCAACATGCTAGCAACATGCTAATAATGCTAGCAACTTGCTAGCAACATGCTAATCATGCTAGCAACATGCTAGCAAACATGCTAGTCACATGCTAATCATGCTAGCAACATGCTAATCATGCTAAAATCATGCTAGCGACATGCTAGCAACATGTTAATCATGCTAGCAACATGCTAGCAACATGCTAATCATGTTAACAACATGCTAGCAAACATGCTAATCATGCTAAAATCATGCTAGCAACATGCTAGCAACATGCTAATCATGCTAGCAACATGCTAACAACATGCTAATCATGCTAAAATCATGCTAGCAACATGCTAATCACGCTAGCAACATGCTAGCAACATGCTAATCATGCTAAAATCATGCTAGCAACATGCTAGCAACATGCTAAACACGCTAAAATCACGCTAGCAACATGCTAATCATGCTAAAATCATGCTAGCAACATGCTAATTATGCTAGCAACATGCTAGCAACATGCTAGCAACATGCTAATCATGCTATCAAAATGCTAGCAACATGCTAATAATGCTAAAATCAGGCTAGTAACATGCTAGCAACATGCTAGCAACATGCTAATCATGCTAAAAACAAGCTAGCAACATGCTAATCATGCTAAAATCATGTTAGCAACATGCAAATCACGCTAGCAACATGCTAGCAACATGCTAATCATGCTAAAAACATGCTAACAACATGCTAATCACGCTAGCAACATGCTAGCAACATGCTAATCATGCTAAAATCATGCTAGCAACATGATAATCACGCTAGCAACATGATAGCAACATGCTAATCATGCTAAAAACATGCTAGCAAACATGCTAATCACGCTAGCAACATGCTAACAACATGCTAATCATGCTAAAATCATGCTAGCAACATGCTAGCAACATGCTGATAATGCTAAAATCAGGCTAGCAACATGCTAGCAACATGCTAATCATGCTAGCAAAATGCTAGCAACATGCTAATCATGCTAAAATCACGCTAGCAACGTGCTAGCAACATGCTAATCATGCTAGCAACATGCTAATCACGATAGCAACATGCTAATCATGCTAAAATCATGCTAGCAACATGCTAATCACGCTAGCAAACATGCTAGCAACATGCTAATCATGCTAAAAACAAGCTATCAACATGCTAATCACGCTAGCAACATGCTAGCAACATGCTAGCAACATGCTAATCATGCTAAAAACAAGCTATCAACATGCTAATCACGCTAGCAACATGCTAGCAACATGCTAATCATGCTAGCAACATGCTAATCACGCTAGCAACATGCTAGCAACATGCTAGCAACATGCTAATCACGCTAGCAACATGCTAATCATGCTAAAAACAAGCTAGCAACATGCTAATCATGCTAGCAACATGCTAGCAACATGCTAATCATGCTAGCAACATGCTAGCAACATGCTAATCACGCTAGCAACATGCTAGCAACATGCTAATCACGCTAGCAACATGCTAGCAACATGCTAATCACGCTAGCAACATGGTACCAACATGCTAATCATGCTAGCAACATGCTAGCAACATGCTAGCAACATGCTAATCATGCTAGCAACATGCTAGCAACATGCTAATCACGCTAGCAGCATGCTAGCAACATGCTAATCATGCTAAAATCATGCTAGCAACATGCTAGCAACATGCTAGCAACATGCTAATCACGCTAGCAACATGCTAATCATGTTAGCAACATGCTAGCAAAATGCTAATCATGCTAAAATCATGCTAGCAACATGCTAATCACGCTAGCAACATGCTAGCAACATGCTAATCACGCTAACAACATGCTAGCAACATGCTAATCATGCTAAAAACATGCTAGCAACATGCTAATCTCGCTAGCAACATGCTAGCAACATGCTAATCATGCTAAAATCATGCTATCAACAAGCTAGCAAACATGCTAATCATGCTATCAACATGCTAGCAACATGCTAATCATGCTAAAATCATGCTAGCAACATGCTAGCAACATGCTAATCACGCCAGCAACATGCTAATCATGCTAGCAACATGCTAGCAACATGCTAATCACGCTAGCAACATGCTAGCAACATGCTAATCATGCTAAAATCATGCTAGCAACATGCTAATCATGTTAGCAACATGTTAGCAACATGCTAATCATGCTAGCAACATGCTAGCAACATGTTAATCACGCTAGCAACATGCTAATCATGCTAAAAACATGCTAGCAAACATGCTAATCATGCTAAAATCACGCTAGCGACATGCTAGCAACATGCTAATCATGCTAGCAACATGCTAATCATGCTAAAATCATGCTAGCAGCATGCTAGCAACATGCTAATCACGCTAGCAACATGCTAGCAACATGCGAATCATGCTAGCAACATGCTAGCAACATGCTAATCATGCTAGCAACATGCTAAAAACACGCTAATCACGCTAGCAACATGATAGCAACATGCTAATCACGCTAGCAACATGCTAAAATCATGTTAGCAACATGCTAATCACGCTACCAACATGCTAGCAACTTGCTAATCATGCTAGCACCATGCTAGCAACATGCTAATCATGCTAGCGACATGCTAGCAACATGCTAATCATGCTAAAATCATGCTAGCAACATGCTAATCAATGCTAAAATCATGCTAGCAACATGCTAGCAACATGCTAATCATGTTAAAATCATGCTAGCAACATGCTAGCAACATGCTAATCATGCTAAAATCATGTTAGCAACATGCTAGCAACATGCTAATCATGCTAGCGACATGCTAGCAACATGCTAATCATGCTAAAATCATGCTAGCAACATGCTAATCAAGCTAGCAACATGCTAATCAATGCTAAAATCATGCTAGCAACATGCTAGCAACATGCTAATCATGTTAAAATCATGCTAGCAACATGCTAATCATGCTAAAATCATGTTAGCAACATGCTAGCAACATGCTAATCATGCTAGCAACATGCTAGCAACATGCTAATCATGCTAAAATCATGCTAGCAACATGCTAATCATGCTAGCAACATGCTAACAACATGCTAATCACGCTAGCAACATGCTAGCAACATGCTAATCATGCTAGCAACATGCTAATCACGTTAGCAACATGCTAAAATAATGCTAGCAACATACTAGCAACATGCTAATCATGCTAGCAACATGCTAGTCACATGCTAATCACGTTAGCAACATGCTAATCACGCTAGCAACATGCTAAAATCATGCTAGCAACATGCTAATCACGCTAGCGACATGCTAGCAACATGCTAATCATGCTAAAAACATGCTAGCAACATGCTATCAACATGCTAGCAACATGTTATCAACATGCTAGCAACATGCTAATAATTCTAGCAAAACATTCTAATCATGCTAGCCTAACTTATTCGCTACTTTTAAAACTTAAACTTTTAAAACTTTTAAAACTATTAAAACTTAAACTTTTAAAACTTAAACTTTTAAAACTAATAAAACTTAAACTTGTAAAACTTAAACTTTTTTAACTATTAAAACTTAAACTTTTAAAACTTATAAAACTTTTAAAACTTAAACTTATAAAACTTTTAAAACTTTACAACTTTTTAAAACTTTCCAAACTTTTTTAAACTTTCTGGTCCGGCTTTCACAAGCCAACTTAAAGTTTGTTCACAAACTTTTTTATCTAATTTAAGCTTCCACTCTATCTAATACTATTTCTAATCTATCTAAATCATGCTAGCAACATGCTAATCATGCTAAAAACATGCTAGCAACATGTTAATCATGCTGAAAACATGCTAGCAACATGCTAACAACATGCTAATCATGCTAGCAACATGCTAACAATATGCTAATCACGCTAGCAACATGCTAGCAACATGCTAATAATGCTAAAATCACGCTAGCAACATGCTAGCAACATGCTAATAACGTTAGCAACATGCTAATAACGCTAGCAACATGCTAGTAACATGCTAATAATGCTAGCAACATGCTAATCATGTTAGCAACATGCTAGCAACATGCTAATCATGCTAAAATAATGCTAGCAATATGCTAGCAACATGCTAGCAACATGCTAATCATGCTAGAAACATGCTAGAAACATGCTAGCAACATGATAATCATGCTAAAATCATGTTAGCAACATGCTATCAACATGCTAGCAACTTTTAAAACTATTAAAACTTAAACTTTTAAAACTATTCAAACTTAAACTTTTAAAACTTAAACTTTTTTAAACTTTCCAAACTTTTTAAAACTTTCTGGTCAGACTTTCTCAAGCCAACTTCAAAGTTTGTTCACAAACTTTTTCATCTAGTTATTAAGTTGGCTTGTGAAAGCCAACTTACTGAAATCCTATTTAAACTTCTTCTTATTATTAAGTTGGCTTGTGAAAGCCAACTTACTGAAATCCTATTTAAACTTCTTCTTATTATTAAGTTGGCTTGTGAAAGCCAACTTACTGATATTCTATTTAAACTTCTTCTTATTATTAAGTTGGCTTGTGAAAGCCAACTTACTGATATTCTATTTAAACTTCTTATTATTAAGTTGGCTTGTGAAAGCCAACTTACTGAAATCCTATTTAAACTTCTTATTATTATTATTATTATTAATCTTCTGAGACTAAATTTGCAATTCTATCTCCTCCTAGAGCTTTAACTCTACAGACTCCAAACTCGCACCATATCTCCGAACTATTCTGACTCGCGTTGCTATATCTTTTCTAACTGATCAGACTTATGATTTTCATAAAACTGAAGATTAAAAATCATAAAAATCCCATAGACATACATTGACGGAATGTTCAGATGAGCCAAGACTGTTCAAACTCCAACTGTCAAAAATTCAAATCTAAACAGACTGAAGCCATTAGACTCAATCAGACTTCCCTTCTATGTACTATTTCTATCACATTCAAACTAATTTAAGCTTCCACTCTATCTAATACTATTTCTAATCTATCTAAATCATGCTAGCAACATGCTAATCATGCTAAAAACATGCTAGCAACATGTTAATCATGCTGAAAACATGCTAGCAACATGCTAACAACATGCTAATCATGCTAGCAACATGCTAACAATATGCTAATCACGCTAGCAACATGCTAGCAACATGCTAATAATGCTAAAATCACGCTAGCAACATGCTAGCAACATGCTAATAACGCTAGCAAAATGCTAGTAACATGCTAATAATGCTAGCAACATGCTAATCATGTTAGCAACATGCTAACAACATGCTAATCATGCTAGAAACATGCTAGAAACATGCTAGCAACATGATAATCATGCTAAAATCATGTTAGCAACATGCTATCAACATGCTAGCAACTTTTAAAACTATTAAAACTTAAACTTTTAAAACTATTCAAACTTAAACTTTTAAAACTTAAACTTTTTTAAACTTTCCAAACTTTTTTAAACTTTTTAAAACTTTCTGGTCAGACTTTCTCAAGCCAACTTCAAAGTTTGTTCACAAACTTTTTCATCTAGTTATTATTATTATTATTAATCTTCTGAGACTAAATTTGCAATTCTATCTCCTCCTAGAGCTTTAACTCTACAAACTCGAAACTCGCACCATATCTCCGAACTATTCTGACTCGCGTTGCTATATCTTTTCTAACTGATCAGACTTATGATTTTCATAAAACTGAAGATTAAAAATCATAAAAATCCCATAGACATACATTGACGGAATGTTCAGATGAGCCAAGACTGTTCAAACTCCAACTGTCAAAAATTCAAATCTAAACAGACTGAAGCCCATTAGACTCAATCAGACTTCCCTTCTATGTACTATTTCTATCACATTCAAACTAATTTAAGCTTCCACTCTATCTAATACTATTTCTAATCTATCTAAATCATGCTAGCAACATGCTAATCATGTTAAAAACATGCTAGCAACATGTTAATCATGCTGAAAACATGCTAGCAACATGCTAATCATGCTAGCAACATGCTAATCACGCTAGCAACATGCTAGCAACATGCTAATAATGCTAAAATCAGGCTAGCAACATGCTAGCAACATGCTAATCATGCTAAAAACAAGCTAGCAACATGCTTATCACGCAAGCAACATGCTAGCAACATGTTAGCAACATGCTAATCATGCTAAAATCATGCTAGAAACATGCTAATCATGCTAGCAACATGCTAGCAACATGCTAATCATGCTAGCAAAATGCTAACAACATGCTAATCATGCTAAAATCATGCTAGCAACATGCTAACAACATGCTAATCATGCTAGCGACATGCTAGCAACATGCTAATCATGCTAAAATCATGCTAGCAACATGCTAATCAAGCTAGCAAACATGCTAATCATGCTAGCAACATGCTAGCAACATGCTAATGATGCTAGCAAACATGCTACTCACATGCTAATCATGCTAGCAACATGCTAATCACGCTAGCAACATGCTAAAATCATGCTAGCAACATACTAATCATGCTAGCTACATGCTAGCAACATGCTAATAATGCTAGCAACTTGCTAGCAACATGCTAATCATGTTAGCAACATGCTAGCAAACATGCTAGTCACATGCTAATCATGCTAGCAACATGCTAATCATGCTAAAATCATGCTAGCAACATGCTAATCATGCTAGCAACATGCTAGCAACATGCTAATCATGCTAGCAACATGCTAACAACATGCTAATCATGCTAAAATAATGCTAGCAACATGCTAGCAACATGCTAATCACGCTAGCAACATGCTAGCAACATGCTAATCATGCTAAAATCATGCTAGCAACATGCTAATCACGCTAGCAACATGCTAGCAACATGCTAGCAACATGCTAATCATGCTAAAAACTTGCTAGCAACATGCTAATCACGCTAGCAACATGCTAGCAACATGCTAAAATCATGCTAGCAACATGCTAATCACGCTAAAATCACGCTAGCAACATGCTAGCAACATGCTAATCATGTTAAAATCATGCTAGCAACATGCTAATTATGCTAGCAACATGCTAGCAACATGCTAATCATGCTAAAATCATGCTAGCAAAATGCTAGCAACATGCTAATAATGCTAAAATCAGGATAGCAACATGCTAGCAACATGCTAATCATGCTAAAATCATGTTAGCAACATGCTATCAACATGCTAGCAACTTTTAAAACTATTAAAACTTAAACTTTTAAAACTATTCAAACTTAAACTTTTAAAACTTAAACTTTTTTAAACTTTCCAAACTTTTTTAAACTTTTTAAAACTTTCTGGTCAGACTTTCTCAAGCCAACTTCAAAGTTTGTTCACAAACTTTTTCATCTAGTTATTATTATTCTTCTGAGACTAAATTTGCAATTCTATCTCCTCCTAGAGCTTTAACTCTACAAACTCGAAACTCGCACCATATCTCCGAACTATTCTGACTCGCGTTGCTATATCTTTTCTAACTGATCAGACTTATGATTTTCATAAAACTGAAGATTAAAAATCATAAAAATCCCATAGACATACATTGACGGAATGTTCAGATGAGCCAAGACTGTTCAAACTCCAACTGTCAAAAATTCAAATCTAAACAGACTGAAGCCCATTAGACTCAATCAGACTTCCCTTCTATGTACTATTTCTATCACATTCAAACTAATTTAAGCTTCCACTCTATCTAATACTATTTCTAATCTATCTAAATCATGCTAGCAACATGCTAATCATGCTAAAAACATGCTAGCAACATGTTAATCATGCTGAAAACATGCTAGCAACATGCTAACAACATGCTAATCATGCTAGCAACATGCTAACAATATGCTAATCACGCTAGCAACATGCTAGCAACATGCTAATAATGCTAAAATCACGCTAGCAACATGCTAGCAACATGCTAATAACGCTAGCAACATGCTAGTAACATGCTAATAATGCTAGCAACATGCTAATCATGTTAGCAACATGCTAGCAACATGCTAACAACATGCTAATCATGCTAGAAACATGCTAGCAACATGATAATCATGCTAAAATCATGTTAGCAACATGCTATCAACATGCTAGCAACTTTTAAAACTATTAAAACTTAAACTTTTAAAACTATTCAAACTTAAACTTTTAAAACTTAAACTTTTTTAAACTTTCCAAACTTTTTTAAACTTTTTAAAACTTTCTGGTCAGACTTTCTCAAGCCAACTTCAAAGTTTGTTCACAAACTTTTTCATCTAGTTATTATTAATCTTCTGAGACTAAATTTGCAATTCTATCTCCTCCTAGAGCTTTAACTCTACAAACTCGAAACTCGCACCATATCTCCGAACTATTCTGACTCGCGTTGCTATATCTTTTCTAACTGATCAGACTTATGATTTTCATAAAACTGAAGATTAAAAATCATAAAAATCCCATAGACATACATTGACGGAATGTTCAGATGAGCCAAGACTGTTCAAACTCCAACTGTCAAAAATTCAAATCTAAACAGACTGAAGCCCATTAGACTCAATCAGACTTCCCTTCTATGTACTATTTCTATCACATTCAAACTAATTTAAGCTTCCACTCTATCTAATACTATTTCTAATCTATCTAAATCATGCTAGCAACATGCTAATCATGTTAAAAACATGCTAGCAACATGTTAATCATGCTGAAAACATGCTAGCAACATGCTAATCATGCTAGCAACATGC
This sequence comes from Oxygymnocypris stewartii, assembly GCA_003573665.1. NCBI lineage: Eukaryota > Metazoa > Chordata > Actinopteri > Cypriniformes > Cyprinidae > Oxygymnocypris > Oxygymnocypris stewartii. Next base: position 26,295 of record QVTF01001212.1, read on the forward strand.
TAATCACGCTAGCAACATGCTAGCAACATGCTAATAATGCTAAAATCACGCTAGCAACATGCTAATCATGCTAAAATCATGCTAGCAACATGCTAGCAACATGCTAATAACGCTAGCAACATGCTAATCATGTTAGCAACATGCTAGCAACATGCTAATCATGTTAGCAACATGCTAACAACATGCTAATCATGCTAAAAACATGCTAGCAACATGTTAATCATGCTGAAAACATGCTAGCAACATGCTAACAACATGCTAATCATGCTAGCAACATGCTAACAATATGCTAATCACGCTAGCAACATGCTAGCAACATGCTAATAATGCTAAAATCACGCTAGCAACATGCTAGCAACATGCTAATAACGCTAGCAACATGCTAATAACGCTAGCAACATGCTAGTAACATGCTAATAATGCTAGCAACATGCTAATCATGTTAGCAACATGCTAGCAACATGCTAACAACATGCTAATCATGCTAAAATAATGCTAGCAATATGCTAGCAACATGCTAGTAACATGCTAATCATGCTAGAAACATGCTAGAAACATGCTAGCAACATGATAATCATGCTAAAAACATGCTAGCAACATGTTAATCATGCTGAAAACATGCTAGCAACATGCTAATCATGCTAGCAACATGCTAATCACGCTAGCAACATGCTAGCAACATGCTAATAATGCTAAAATCACAATAGCAACATGCTAATCATGCTAAAATCATGCTAGCAACATGCTAGCAACATGCTAATAACGCTAGCAACATGCTAATCATGTTAGCAACATGCTAGCAACATGCTAATCGTGTTAGCAACATGCTAACAACATGCTAATCATGCTAAAATAATGCTAGCAACATGCTAATCATGTTAAAAACATGCTAGCAACATGTTAATCATGCTGAAAACATGCTAGCAACATGCTAATCATGCTAGCAACATGCTAATCACGCTAGCAACATGCTAATAATGCTAAAATCACGCTAGCAACATGCTAATCATGCTAAAATCATGCTAGCAACATGCTAGCAACATGCTAATAACGCTAGCAACATGCTAACAACATGCTAATCATGCTAAAATAATGCTAGCAACATGCTAATCATGCTAGAAACATGCTAACAACATGCTAATCATGGTAGCAGCATGCTAATCATGCTAAAATCATGCTAGCAACATGTTAATCATGCTAAAATCATGCTAGCAACATGCTAACAACATGCTAATCATGTTAGCAGCAGGCTAATCATGCTAAAATCATGCTAGCAACATGCTAATCATGCTAAAATCATGCTAGCAACATGCTAACAACATGCTAATCATGGTAGCAGCATGCTAATCATGCTAAAATCATGCTAGCAACATGCTAATCATGCTAGCAACATGCTAACAACATGCTAATCATGCTAGCAACATGCTAACAATATGCTAATCACGCTAGCAACATGCTAGCAACATGCTAATAATGCTAAAATCACGCTAGCAACATGCTAGCAACATGCTAATAACGCTAGCAACATGCTAGTAACATGCTAATAATGCTAGCAACATGCTAATCATGTTAGCAACATGCTAGCAACATGCTAACAACATGCTAATCATGCTAAAATAATGCTAGCAATATGCTAGCAACATGCTAGCAACATGCTAATCATGCTAGAAACATGCTAGCAACATGATAATCATGCTAAAATCATGTTAGCAAAACATGCTATCAACATGCTAGCAACTTTTAAAACTATTAAAACTTAAACTTTTAAAACTATTCAAACTTAAACTTTTAAAACTTAAACTTTTTTAAACTTTCCAAACTTTTTTAAACTTTTTAAAACTTTCTGGTCAGACTTTCTCAAGCCAACTTCAAAGTTTGTTCACAAACTTTTTCATCTAGTTAAGTTGGCTTGTGAAAGCCAACTTACTGATATTCTATTTAAACTTCTTATTATTATTATTATTATTAATCTTCTGAGACTAAATTTGCAATTCTATCTCCTCCTAGAGCTTTAACTCTACAAACTCGAAACTCGCACCATATCTCCGAACTATTCTGACTCGCGTTGCTATATCTTTTCTAACTGATCAGACTTATGATTTTCATAAAACTGAAGATTAAAAATCATAAAAATCCCATAGACTTACATTGACGGAATGTTCAGATGAGCCAAGACTGTTCAAACTCCAACTGTCAAAAATTCAAATCTAAACAGACTGAAGCCCATTAGACTCAATCAGACTTCCCTTCTATGTACTATTTCTATCACATGCAAACTAATTTAAGCTTCCACTCTATCTAATACTATTTCTAATCTATCTAAATCATGCTAGCAACATGCTAATCATGCTAAAAACATGCTAGCAACATGTTAATCATGCTGAAAACATGCTAGCAACATGCTAATCATGCTAGCAACATGCTAGTAACATGCTAATAATGCTAGCAACATGCTAATCATGTTAGCAACATGCTAGCAACATGCTAATCATGCTAAAAACATGCTAGCAACATGTTAATCATGCTGAAAACATGCTAGCAACATGCTAATCATGCTAGCAACATGCTAGTAACATGCTAATAATGCTAGCAACATGCTAATCATGTTAGCAACATGCTAGCAACATGCTAATCATGCTAGCAACATGCTAACAACATGCTAATCATGCTAAAATAATGCTAGCAATATGCTAACAACATGCTAGCAACATGCTAATCATGCTAGAAACATGCTAGAAACATGCTAGCAACATGATAATCATGTTAAAATCATGTTAGCAACATGCTATCAACATGCTAGCAACTTTTAAAACTATTAAAACTTAAACTTTTAAAACTATTCAAACTTAAACTTTTAAAACTTAAACTTTCCAAACTTTTTAAACTTTTTAAAACTTTCTGGTCAGACTTTCTCAAGCCAACTTCAAAGTTTGTTCACAAACTTTTTCATCTAGTTATTATTAATCTTCTGAGACTAAATTTGCAATTCTATCTCCTCCTAGAGCTTTAACTCTACAAACTCGAAACTCGCACCATATCTCCGAACTATTCTGACTCGCGTTGCTATATCTTTTCTAACTGATCAGACTTATGATTTTCATAAAACTGAAGATTAAAAATCATAAAAATCCCATAGACATACATTGACGGAATGTTCAGATGAGCCAAGACTGTTCAAACTCCAACTGTCAAAAATTCAAATCTAAACAGACTGAAGCCCATTAGACTCAATCAGACTTCCCTTCTATGTACTATTTCTATCACATTCAAACTAATTTAAGCTTCCACTCTATCTAATACTATTTCTAATCTATCTAAATCATGCTAGCAACATGCTAATCATGTTAAAAACATGCTAACAACATGTTAATCATGCTGAAAACATGCTAGCAACATGCTAATCATGCTAGCAACATGCTAATCACGCTAGCAACATGCTAATCATGCTAAAATCATGCTAGCAACATGCTAATCATGCTAAAATCATGCTAGCGACATGCTAGCAACATGCTAATCATGCTAAAATCATGCTAGCAACATGCTAATCATACTAGCAACATGCTAGCAACATGCTAATCATGTTAAAATCATGCTAGCAACATGCTAATCATGATAAAATCATGCTAGCAACATGCTAGCAACATGCTAGCAACATGCTAATCATGCTAAAATCATGCTAGCAACATGCTAATCACGCAAGCAACATGCTAGCAACATGCTAGCAACATGCTAATCATGCTAAAAACATGTTAGCAACATGCTAATCACGCTAGCAACATGCTAGCAACATGCTAATCATGCTAAAATCATGCTAGCAACATGCTAGCAACATGCTAATCACGCTAAAATCACGCTAGCAACATGTTAATCATGCTAAAATCATGCTAGCAACATGCTAATTATGCTAGCAACATGCTAGCAACATGCTAATCATGCTAAAATCATGCTAGCAAAATGCTAGCAACATGCTAATAATGCTAAAATCAGGCTAGCAACATGCTAGCAACATGCTAGCAACATGCTAATCATGCTAAAAACAAGCTAGCAACATGCTAATAACGCTAGCAACATGCTAGCAACATGTTAGCAACATGCTAATCATGCTAAAATCATGTTAGCAACATGCAAATCACGCTAGCAACATGCTAGCAACATGCTAATCATGCTAAAAACATGCTAACAACATGCTAATCACGCTAGCAACATGCTAGCAACATGCTAATCATGCTAGCAACATGTTAATCACGCTAGCAACATGCTAGCAACATGCTAATCATGCTAAAAACATGCTAGCAAGCAGCTAATCACGCTAGCAACATGCTAACAACATGCTAATCATGCTAAAATCATGTTAGCAACATGCTAGCAACATGCTGATAATGTTAAAATCAGGCTAGCAACATGCTAGCAACATGCTAATCATGCTAAAAACATGCTAGCAAACATGCTAATCACGTTAGCAACATGCTAACAACATGCTAATCATGCTAAAATCATGTTAGCAAAATGCTAGCAACATGCTGATAAAGCTAAAATCAGGCTAGCAACATGCTAATCATGCTAGCAAAATGTTAGCAACATGCTAATCATGCTAAAATCACGCTAGCAACGTGCTAGCAACGTGCTAGCAACATGCTAACAACATGCTAATCATGCTAGCAACATGCTAATCACGCTAGCAACATGCTAATCATTCTAAAATCATGCTAGCAACATGCTAATCACGCTAGCAAACATGCTAGCAACATGCTAATCATGCTAAAAACAAGCTAGCAACATGCTAATCACGCTAGCAACATGCTAGCAACATGCTAATCATGCTAGCAACATGCTAGCAACATGCTAATCACGCTAGCAACATGCTAGCAACATGCTAATCACGCTAGCAACATGTTAATCACGCTAGCAACATGCTAGCAACATGCTAATCATGCTAGCAACATGCTAGCAACATGCTAATCATGCTAAAAACAAGCTAGCAAACATGCTAATCATGCTAGCAACATGCTAGCAACATGCTAATCATGCTAGCAACATGCTAATCACGCTAGCAACATGCTAGCAACATGCTAGCAGCATGCTAATCATGCTAGCAACATGTTAATCACGCTAGCAACATGCTAGCAACATGCTAATCATGCTAAAAACAAGCTAGCAACATGCTAATCACGCTAGCAACATGCTAGCAACATGCTAATCACGCTAGCAACATGCTAGCAACATGCTAATCATGCTAAAAACATGCTAACAACATGCTAGCAACATGCTAATCATGCTAGCAACATGCTAATCACGCTAGCAACATGCTATCAACATGCTAGCAACATGCTAATCACGCTAGCAACATGCTAATCACGCTAACAACATGCTAGCAACATGCTAGCAACATGCTAATCACGCTAACAACATGCTAGCAACATGCTAATCACGCTAGCAACATGCTAGCAACATGCTAATCATGCTAAAAACAAGCTAGCAACATGCTAATCATGCTAGCAACATGCTAGCAACATGCTAATCATGCTAGAAACATGCTAGCAACATGCTAATCACGCTAGCAACATGCTAGCAACATGCTAGCAACATGCTAATCACGCTAGCAACATGCTAGCAACATGCTAATCATGCTAGCAACATGCTAATCACGCTAGCAACATGCTAGCAACATGCTAATCACGTTAGCAACATGCTAGCAACATGTTAATCACGCTAGCAACATGCTAGCAACATGCTAATCATGCTAAAAACATGCTAACAACATGCTAATCATGCTAGCAAACATGCTAACAACATGCTAATCATGCTAGCAACATGGTAGCAACATGCTAATCACGCTAGCAACATTCTAGCAACATGCTAGCAACATGCTAGCAACATGCTAATCACGCTAGCAACATGCTAGCAACATGCTAATCACGCTAGCAACATGCTAATCATACAACTAAAACAAGCTAGCAACATGCTAATCACGCTAGCAACATGCTAGCAAAATGCTAATCATGCTAAAATCATGGTAGCAGCATGCTAATCACGCTAGCAACATGCTAGCAACATGCTAATCATGCTAGCAAAACATTCTAATCATGCTAGCCTAACTTATTCGCTACTTTTAAAACTTAAACTTTTAAAACTTTTAAAACTATTAAAACAAACTTTTTAAACTATTAAAACTTAAACTTTTAAAACTTAAACTTTTAAAACTAATAAAGAATAAACTTTTAAAACTTAAACTTTTTTAACTATTAAAACTTAAACTTTTAAAACTTATAAAACTTTTAAAACTTAAACTTATAAAACTTTTTAAACTTTTTAAACTTTTTAAAACTTTCCAAACTTTTTAAAACTTTCTGGTCCGGCTTTCGCAAGCCAACTTAAAGTTTGTTCACAAACTTTTTTATCTAGTTAAACTTATTATTATTATTCTTCCGAGACTAAATTTCTGACTGCTACTCCTCCTAGAGCTTTAACTCGGCAAACTCCAAACTCGCACCATATCTCCGAACTATTCTGACTCGAGTTGCTATATCTTTTCTAAGCGATCGGGTTTATGCTAATCGTACAATTAGCGAAAAACCGCGCAAAAAAACGCATCGACAATGCATGGCGGCAAACTTCGAAGGGTTGTAGCGCAGAGCGAGAATTTCGTAGAAACTTGTGAATCACAACATTTGAAGAGGCTATCAAGCTGAGCGAGAACATACCCCGCAGTGGGGTATAAGTTTTACCCCTGGGGCGCAAGAGCCCCCCAAAATTGTCCCATAGACTTACATGGTGAGGGGACGGCCCATGAAATAGCATATAGGTTGAAACTACAATGGTTTAACTACAAATAAACTACAAATAAACTACAAATAGCATATAGGTTTAAACTACAACATCTATGCTAGCAACATGCTAGTCACTTGCTAATCATGCTGGCAACATGCTAATCATGCTAAAATCATGCTAGCAACATGCTAATTATGCTAAAAACATACTAGCAACATGCTAATCATGCTAAAAACATGCTAGCAACATGCTAATCATGTTAAAATCATGCTAGCAACATGCTAATCATGTTAAAATCATGCTAGCAACATGCTAATCACGCTAGCAACATGCTAGCAACATGCTAATCATGCTAAAATCATGCTAGCAACATGCTAACAACATGCTAATCATGCTAAAATCATGCTAACAACATGCTAGCAACATGCTAATCATGCTAGCAACATGCTAGCAACATGCTAATCACGCTAGCAACATGCTAATCATGCTAAAATCATGTTAGCAAAATGCTAATCACGCTAGCAACATGCTAGTAACATGCTAGCAACATGCTAATCATGCTAAAAACAAGCTAGCAACATGCTAATCACGCTAGCAACATGCTAGCAACATGCTAATCATGGTAAAATCATGCTAGCAACATGCTAATCATGCTAGCAACATGCTAGCAACATGCTAATCATGCTAGCAACATGCTAACAACATGCTAATCATGCTAGCAACATGCTAACAACATGCTAACAACATGCTAATCACGCTAGCAACATGCTAGCAACATGCTAATCATGTGAAAATCATGCTAGCAACATGCTAATCATGCTAGCAACATGCTAGCAACATGCTAATCATGCTAAAAACATGCTAGCAACATGCTAATCATAATAAAATCATGCTAGCAAAATGCTAATCACGCTAGCAACATGCTAGCAAAATGCTAATCATGCTAAAATCATGCTAGCAACATGCTAGCAACATGCTAATCATGCTAGCAACATGCTAGCAACATGCTAATCATGCTAGCAACATGCTAGCAACATGCTAATCAGGCTAGCAACATGCTAGCAACATGCTAATCATGCTAGAAACATGCTTGCAACATGCTAATCATGCTAGCAACATGCTAATCATGCTAAAATCATGCTAGCAACATGCTAATCACGCTAGCAACATGCTATCAACATGCTAATAATGCTAAAATCATGCTAGCAACATGCTAGCAACATGCTAGCAACATGCTAATCACGCTAGCAACATGCTATCAACATGCTAATAATGCTAAAATCATGCTAGAAACATGCTAGCAACATGCTAATCATGCTAGCAACATGCTAGCAACATGCTAATCATGCTAAAATCATGTTAGAAACATGCTAGCAACATGCTAATCATGCTAGCAACATGCTAATCATGTTAAAATCATGCTAGCAACATGCTAACAACATGCTAATCTTGCTAGCAACATGCTAGCAACATGCTAATCATGCTAAAAACATGCTAGCAACATGCTAATCACGCTAGCAAACATGCTAATCATGCTAAAATCATGCTAGCAACATGCTAATCAAGCTAGCAACATGCTAGCAACATGTTAATCATGCTAGCAACATGCCAGCAACATGCTAATCACGCTAGCAACATGTTAGCAACATGCTAGCAAAATGCTAATCATGCTAAAAACATGCTAGCAACATGCTAATCACGCTAGGAACATGCTAGCAAAATGCTAATCATGCTAAAATCATGTTAGCAACATGCTAGCAACATGCTAATCACGCTAGCAACATGCTAGCAACATGCTAATCATGCTAAAATCATGCTAGCAACATGCTAATCACGCTAGCAACATGCTAGCAACATGCTAGCAAAATGCTAATCATGCTAAAAACATGCTAGCAACATGCTAATCACGCTAGCAACATGCTAGCAACATGCTAATCATGATAAAATCATGCTAGCAACATGCTAATCATGCTAAAATCATGCTAGCAACATGCTAATCACGCTAGCAACATGCTAACAACATGCTAGCAACATGCTAATCATGCTAAAAACATGCTAGCAACATGCTAATCACGCTAGCAACATGCTAGCAACATGCTAATCATGCTAAAATCATGCTAGCAACATGCTAATCATGCTAACAACATGCTAGCAACATGCTAATCACGCTAGCAACATGCTAGCAACATGCTAATCATGCTAGCGACATGCTAGCAACATGCTAATAATGCTAAAATCATGCTAGCAACATGCTAATCAAGCTAGCAAACATGTTAATCATGCTAAAATCATGCTAGCAACATGCTAGCAACATGCTAATGATGCTAGCAACATGCTAGTCACATGCTAATCATGCTAGCAACATGCTAATCATGCTAGCAAAATGCTAGTCACATGCTAATCACGTTAGCAACATGCTAATCACGCTAGCAACATGCTAAAATCATGCTATCAACATGCTAGCAACATGCTAATCATGATTGCAACATGCTAGCAACATGCTAATCATGCTAAAATCATGCTAGCAACATGCTAATAATGCTAGCAACATGCTAAAAACATGCTAATCACGCTAGCAACATGCTAGCAACATGCTAATCATGCTAAAATAATGCTAGCAACATGCTAGCAACATGCTAATCACGCTAGCAACATGATAGCAACATGCTAGCAACATGCTAATCACGCTAACAACATGCTAGCAACATGCTAATCATGCTAGCAACATGCTAGCAACATGCTAATCATGCTAGAATCATGCTAGTAAAATGCTAATAATGCTAGCAACATGCTAACAACATGCTAATCATGTTAAAAACATGCTAGCAACATGCTAGCAACATGCTATCAACATGCTAGCAACATGTTATCAACATGCTAGCAACATGCTAATCATGCTAGCAACATGCTAATCATGCTAGCCTAACTTATTAGCTACTTTTAAAACTTAAACTTTTAAAACTGTTAAAACTATTAAAACTTAAACTTTTTAAACTATTAAAACTTAAACTTTTAAAACTTAAACTTATAAAACTAATAAAACTTAAACTTTTAAAACTTAAACTTTTTTAACGATTAAAACTTAAACTTTTAAAACTTATAAAACTTTTAAAACTTATAAAACTTTTAAAACTTTCCAAACTTTTTTAAACTTTCTGGTCCGGCTTTCACAAGCCAACTTAAAGTTTGTTCACAAACTTTTTTATCTAGTTATTATTAATCTTCTGAGACTAAATTTGCAATTCTATCTCCTCCTAGAGCTTTAACTCTACAAACTCGAAACTCGCACCATATCTCCGAACTATTCTGACTCGCGTTGCTATATCTTTTCTAACTGATCAGACTTATGATTTTCATAAAACTGAAGATTAAAAATCATAAAAATCCCATAGACATACATTGACGGAATGTTCAGATGAGCCAAGACTGTTCAAACTCCAACTGTCAAAAATTCAAATCTAAACAGACTGAAGCCCATTAGACTCAATCAGACTTCCCTTCTATGTACTATTTCTATCACATTCAAACTAATTTAAGCTTCCACTCTATCTAATACTATTTCTAATCTATCTAAATCATGCTAGCAACATGCTAATCATGTTAAAAACATGCTAGCAACATGTTAATCATGCTGAAAACATGCTAGCAACATGCTAATCATGCTAGCAACATGCTAATCACGCTAGCAACATGCTAGCAACATGCTAATAATGCTAAAATCACGCTAGCAACATGCTAATCATGCTAAAATCATGCTAGCAACATGCTAGCAACATGCTAATAACGCTAGCAACATGCTAATCATGTTAGCAACATGCTAGCAACATGCTAATCATGTTAGCAACATGCTAACAACATGCTAATCATGCTAAAATAATGCTAGCAACATGCTAGCAACATGCTAATAACGCTAGCAACATGCTAATCACGCTAGCAACATGCTAGCAACATGCTAATAATGCTAAAATCACGCTAGCAACATGCTAGCAACATGCTAATAACGCTAGCAACATGCTAGTAACATGTTAATAATGCTAAAATCACGCTAGCAACATGCTAATAATGCTAAAATCACGCTAGCAACATGCTAATAACGCTAGCAACATGCTAATAACGCTAGCAACATGCTAGTAACATGCTAATAATGCTAGCAACATGCTAATCATGTTAGCAACATGCTAGCAACATGCTAACAACATGCTAATCATGCTAAAATAATGCTAGCAATATGCTAGCAACATGCTAGCAACATGTTAATCATGCTGAAAACATGCTAGCAACATGTTAACAACATGCTAATCACGCTAGCAACATGCTAGCAACATGTTAATAATGCTAAAATCACGCTAGCAACATGCTAATAATGCTAAAATCACGCTAGCAACATGCTAATAACGCTAGCAACATGCTAATAACGCTAGCAACATGCTAGTAACATGCTAATAATGCTAGCAACATGCTAATCATGTTAGCAACATGCTAGCAACATGCTAACAACATGCTAAAATAATGCTAGCAATATGCTAGCAACATGCTAGCAACATGCTAATCATGCTAGAAACATGCTAGAAACATGCTAGCAACATGATAATCATGCTAAAATCATGTTAGCAACATGCTATCAACATGCTAGCAACTTTTAAAACTATTAAAACTTAAACTTTTAAAACTATTCAAACTTAAACTTTTAAAACTTAAACTTTTTTAAACTGTCCAAACTTTTTTAAACTTTCCAAACTTTTTTAAACTTTTTAAACTTTTTTAAACTTTCTGGTCAGACTTTCTCAAGCCAACTTCAAAGTTTGTTCACAAACTTTTTCATCTAGTTATTATTAATCTTCTGAGACTAAATTTGCAATTCTATCTCCTCCTAGAGCTTTAACTCTACAGACTCCAAACTCGCACCATATCTCCGAACTATTCTGACTCGCGTTGCTATATCTTTTCTAACTGATCAGACTTATGATTTTCATAAAACTGAAGATTAAAAATCATAAAAATCCCATAGACATACATTGACGGAATGTTCAGATGAGCCAAGACTGTTCAAACTCCAACTGTCAAAAATTCAAATCTAAACAGACTGAAGCCCATTAGACTCAATCAGACTTCCCTTCTATGTACTATTTCTATCACATTCAAACTAATTTAAGCTTCCACTCTATCTAATACTATTTCTAATCTATCTAAATCATGCTAGCAACATGCTAATCATGCTAAAAACATGCTAGCAACATGTTAATCATGCTGAAAACATGCTAGCAACATGCTAACAACATGCTAATCATGCTAGCAACATGCTAACAATATGCTAATCACGCTAGCAACATGCTAGCAACATGATAATAATGCTAAAATCACGCTAGCAACATGCTAGCAACATGCTAATAACGCTAGCAACATGCTAGTAACATGCTAATAATGCTAGCAACATGCTAATCATGTTAGCAACATGCTAGCAACATGCTAACAACATGCTAATCATGCTAAAATAATGCTAGCAATATGCTAGCAACATGCTAGCAACATGCTAATCATGCTAGAAACATGCTAGAAACATGATAATCATGCTAAAATCATGTTAGCAACATGCTATCAACATGCTAGCAACTTTTAAAACTATTAAAACTTAAACTTTTAAAACTATTCAAACTTAAACTTTTAAAACTTAAACTTTTTTAAACTTTCCAAACTTTTTTAAACTTTTTAAAACTTTCTGGTCAGACTTTCTCAAGCCAACTTCAAAGTTTGTTCACAAACTTTTTCATCTAGTTATTATTAATCTTCTGAGACTAAATTTGCAATTCTATCTCCTCCTAGAGCTTTAACTCTACAGACTCCAAACTCGCACCATATCTCCGAACTATTCTGACTCGTGTTGCTATATCTTTTCTAACTGATCAGACTTATGATTTTCATAAAACTGAAGATTAAAAATCATAAAAATCCCATAGACATACATTGACGGAATGTTCAGATGAGCCAAGACTGTTCAAACTCCAACTGTCAAAAATTCAAATCTAAACAGACTGAAGCCCATTAGACTCAATCAGACTTCCCTTCTATGTACTATTTCTATCACATTCAAACTAATTTAAGCTTCCACTCTATCTAATACTATTTCTAATCTATCTAAATCATGCTAGCAACATGCTAATCATGCTAAAAACATGCTAGCAACATGTTAATCATGCTGAAAACATGCTAGCAACATGCTAACAACATGCTAATCATGCTAGCAACATGCTAACAATATGCTAATCACGCTAGCAACATGCTAATAATGCTAAAATCACGCTAGCAACATGCTAGCAACATGCTAATAACGCTAGCAACATGCTAGTAACATGCTAATAATGCTAGCAACATGCTAATCATGTTAGCAACATGCTAGCAACATGCTAACAACATGCTAATCATGCTAAAATAATGCTAGCAATATGCTAGCAACATGCTAGCAACATGCTAATCATGCTAGAAACATGCTAGAAACATGCTAGAAACATGCTAGCAACATGATAATCATGCTAAAATCATGTTAGCAACATGCTATCAACATGCTAGCAACTTTTAAAACTATTAAAACTTAAACTTTTAAAACTATTCAAACTTAAACTTTTAAAACTTAAACTTTTTTAAACGTTCCAAACTTTTTTAAACTTTTTAAAACTTTCTGGTCAGACTTTCTCAAGCCAACTTCAAAGTTTGTTCACAAACTTTTTCATCTAGTTAAGTTGGCTTGTGAAAGCCAACTTATTGAAATCCTATTTAAACTTCTTATTATTAAGTTGGCTTGGGAAAGCCAACTTACTGTTATTCTATTTAAACTTATTCTTATTATTAAGTTGGCTTGGGAAAGCCAACTTACTGTTATTGCTTTTAAACTTATTATTATTATTCTTCTGAGACTAAATTTCTGACTGCTACTCCTCCTAGAGCTTTAATTCGGCAAACTCCAAACTCGCACCATATCTCCGAACTATTCTGACTCGAGTTGCTATATCTTTTCTAAGCGATCGGGTTTATGCTAATCGTACAATTAGCGAAAAACCGCGCAAAAAACGCATCGACAATGCATGGCGGCAAACTTCGACGGGTTGTAGCGCAGAGCGAGAATTTCGTAGAAACTTGTGAATCACAACATTTGAAGAGGCTATCAAGCTGAGCGAGAACATACCCCGCAGTGGGGTATAAGTTTTACCCCTGGGGCGCAAGAGCCCCCCAAAAATGTCCCATAGACTTACATGGTGAGGGGACGGCCCATGAAACAGAATATACGTTTAAACTACAATGGTAATCATGCTTTAAACTACAATGGTAATCATGCTAGCAACATACTAATAATGCTAAAATCATGCTAGCAACATGCTAATCATGCAAGCAACATGCTAAACATGCTAGCAAACATGCTAATCATGCTAGCAACATGCTACCAACATGCTAATCATGTTAGCAAACATGCTAGTCACATGCTAATCATGCTAGCAAACATGCTAGTCACATGCTGATAATGCTAGCAACATGCTAATCATGCTAAAATCATGCTAGCGACATGCTAGCAACATGCTAATCATGCTAACAACATGCTAGCAAACATGCTAATCATGCTAAAATCATGCTAGCAACATGCTAGCAACATGCTAATAAAGCTAGCAACATGCTAGTCACATGCTAATCACGTTAACAACATGCTAATCACGCTAGCAACATGCTAAAATCATGCTAGCAACATGCTAATCACGCTAGCAACATGCTAGCAACATGCTAATCATGCTAGCAACATGTTAATCATGCTAAAATCATGCTAGCAACATGCTAGCAACATGCTAATCATGCTAAAATCATGCTAGCAACATGCTAGCAACATGCTAATCATGCTAGCAACATGTTAGCAACATGCTAATCATGCTAAAATCATGCTAGCAACATGCTAACAACATGCTAATCATGCTAGCGACATGCTAGCAACATGCTAATCATGCTAAAATCATGCTAGCAACATGCTAATCAAGCTAGCAAACATGCTAATCATGCTAAAATCATGCTAGCAACATGCTAATGATGCTAGCAACATGCTAGTCACATGCTAATCATGCTAGCAAAATGCTAATCACGTTAGCAACATGATAAAATCATGCTAGCAAAATGCTAAAATCATGCTAGCAACATGCTAATCATGCTAGCAACATGCTAGTTACATGCTAATCACGTTAGCAACATGCTAATCACGCTAGCAACATGCTAAAATCATGCTAGCAACATGCTAATCACGCTAGCAACATGCTAGCAACATGCTAATCATGCTAAAATCATGCTAGCAACATGCTAATCATGTTAGCAACATGCTAAAAACATGCTAATCACGCTAGCAACATGCTAGCAACATGCTAATCACGCTAGCAACATGCTAAAATCATGTTAGCAACATGCTAATCATGCTAGCAACATGCTAGCAACATGTTAATCATGCTAAAATCATGCTAGCAACATGCTAGCAACATGCTAATCATGCTAAAATCATGCTAGCAACATGCTAATCATGCTAGCGACATGCTAGCAACATGCTAATCATGCTAAAATCATGCTAGCAACATGCTAGCAACATGCTAATCATGCTAGCGACGTGCTAGCAACATGCTAATCATGCTAAAATCATGCTAGCAACATGCTAATCATGCTAGCAACATGCTACCAACATGCTAATCATGTTAAAAACATGCTAGCAACATGCTAATCACGCTAGCAACATGCTAATCATGCTAAAATCATGCTAGCAACATGCTAATCACGCTAGCAACATGCTAGCAACATGCTAGCAAACATGCTAATCATGCTAAAAACATGCTAGCAACATGCTAATCACGCTAGCAACATGCTAGCAACATAATAATCATGCTAAAATCATGCTAGCAACATGCTAGCAACATGCTAATCACGCTAAAATCACGCTAGCAACATGCTAGCAACATGCTAATCATGCTAGCAACATGCTAATTATGCTAGCAACATGCTAGCAACATGCTAATCATGCTAAAATCATGCTAGTAACATGCTAGCAACATGCTAATAATGCTAGCAAAATGCTAGCAACATGCTAATCATGCTAAAATCATGCTAGCAACATTCTGAACACGCTAGCAAACATGCTAGCAACATGCTAAACATGCTAAAAACAAGCTAGCAAAATGCTAATCATGCTAAAATCATGGTAGCAACATGCTAGCAACATGCTAATCATGCTAGCAAAACATTCTAATCATGCTAGCCTAACTTATTCGCTACTTTTAAAACTTAAACTTTTAAAACTTTTAAAACTATTAAAACAAACTTTTTAAACTATTAAAACTTAAACTTTTAAAACTAATAAAACTTAAACTTTTAAAACTTATAAAACTTTTAAAACTTTCCAAACTTTTTTAAACTTTCTGGTCCGGCTTTCACAAGCCAACTTAAAGTTTGTTCACAAACTTTTTTATCTAGTTATTATTATTATTCTTACGAGACTAAATTTGCAACTGCTACTCCTCCTAGAGCTTTAACTCTACAAACTCGAAACTCGCAACATGTCTCCGAACTATTCTGACTCGAGTTGCTATATCTTTTCTAAGCGATCAGGTTTATGCTAATCATACAATTAGCGAAAAACCGCGCAAAAAAACGCATCGACAATGCATGGCGGCAAACTTCGACGGGTTGTAGCGCAGAGCGAGAATTTCGTAGAAACTTATGAATCACAACATTTGAAGAGGCTATCAAGCTGAGCGAGATTATACCCCGCAGTGGGGTATAAGTTTTACCCCTGGGGCGCAAGAGCCCCCCAAAATTGTCCCATAGACTTACATGGTGAGGGGACGGCCCATGAAATAGCATATAGGTTGAAACTACAATGGTTTAACTACAAATAAACTACAAATAAACTACAAATAGCATATAGGTTTAAACTACAACATCTATGCTAGCAACATGCTAGTCACTTGCTAATCATGCTGGCAACATGCTAGCAACATGCTAATCATGCTAAAATCATGCTAGCAACATGCTAATTATGCTAAAAACATACTAGCAACATGCTAATCATGCTAAAAACATGCTAGCAAACATGCTAATTATGCTAAAAACATGCTTGCAAACGTGTTAATTATGCTAAAAACATGCTAGCAACATGCTAATCATGCTAAAATCATGCTAGAAACATGCTAGCAACATGCTAATCATGCTAGCAACATGCTAGCAACATGCTAATCATGCTAAAAACATGCTAGCAACATGCTAATCACGCTAGCAACATGCTAGCAACATGCTAATCATGCTAAAATCATGCTAGCAACATGCTAATCACGCTATCAACATGCTAGCAACATGCTAATCATGCTAAAATCATGCTAGCAACATGCTAGCAACATGCTAATCACGTTAGCAACATGCTAGCAACATGCTAATCATAATAAAATCATGCTAGCAACATGCTAATCACGCTAGCAACATGCTAGCAACATGCTAATCATGCTAAAATCATGCTAGCAACATGCTAATCATGCTAGCAACATGTTAGCAACATGCTAATCATGCTAAAATCATGCTAGAAACATGCTAGCAACATGCTAATCATGCTAGCAACATGCTAACAACATGCTAATCACGCTAGCAACATGCTAGCAACATGCTAATCATGTTAAAATCATGCTAGCAACATGCTAGCAACATGCTAATCTTGCTAGCAACATGCTAGCAACATGCTAATCATGCTAAAACATGCTAGCAACATGCTAATCACGCTAGCAAACATGTTAATCATGCTAAAATCATGCTAGCAACATGCTAATCATGCTAAAATCATGCTAGCAACATGCTAATAATGCTAGCAACATGCTAATCATGCTAAAATCATGCTAGCAACATGCTAATTATGCTAGCAACATGCTAGCAACATGCTAATCATGCTAAAAACATGCTAGCAACATGCTAATCACGCTAGCAACATGCTAATCATGCTAAAATCATGTTAGCAACATGCTAGCAACATGCTATCAACATGCTAATCAGGCTAGCAACATGCTAGCAACATGCTAATCATGCTAAAATCATGCTAGCAACATGCTAATCACGCTAGCAACATGCTAGCAACATGCTAATCATGCTAAAAACATGCTAGCAACATGCTAATCATGCTAAAATCATGCTAGCAACATGCTAATCACGCTAGCAACATGCTAGCAACATGCTAATCATGCTAAAATCACGCTAGCAACATGCTAACAACATGCTAATCATGCTAAAATCATGCTAGCAACATGCTAATTATGCTAGCAACATGCTAATCATGCTAAAATCATGCTAGCAAAATGCTAGCAACATGCTAATAATGCTAAAATCAGGCTAGCAACATGCTAGCAACATGCTAATCATGCTAACAAAATGCTAGCAACATGCTAATCATGCTAAAATCACGCTAGCAACGTGCTAGCAACATGCTAACAACATGCTAATCATTTTAGCAACATGCTAGCAACATGCTAATCACGCTAGCAACATGCTAATCACGCTAGCAACATGCTAACAACATGCTAATAATGCTAAAAACATGCTAGCAAACATGCTATCAACATGCTAACAACATGCTAATCATGCTAGCAAAAGGCTAATCATGCTAGCCTAACTTATTCGCTACTTTTAAAACTTAAACTTTTAAAACTTTTAAAACTATTAAAACTTAAACTTTTTAAACTATTAAAACTTAAACTTTTAAAACTTAAACTTATAAAACTAATAAAACTTAAACTTGTAAAACTTAAACTATTTTAACTATTAAAACTTAAACTTTTAAAACTTATAAAACTTTTTAAACTTTTTAAAACTTTCCAAACTTTTTAAAACTTTCTGGTCCGGCTTTCGCAAGCCAACTTAAAGTTTGTTCACAAACTTTTTTATCTAGTTATTAAGTTGGCTTGTGAAAGCCAACTTACTGATATTCTATTTAAACTTCTTATTATTATTAAATTGGCTTGTGAAAGCCAATTTACTGAAATCCTAACCTACAAATTTGCAATTCTATCTCCTCCTAGAGCTTTAACTCTACAGACTCCAAACTCAGCCCAGGTCTTCAGACTGTTCTGACTCGCGTTGCTATATCTTTTCTAACTGATCAGACTTATGATTTTCATAAAACTGAAGATTAAAAATCATAAAAATCCCATAGATTTACACTGACGGAATGTTCAGATGAGCCAAGACTATTCAAACTCCAACTGTCAAAATTAAAATCTAAACAGACTGAAGCCCATTAGACTCAATCAGACTTCCCTTCTATGTACTATTTCTATCCAATTCAAACTAATTTAAGCTTCCACTCTAATACTATTTCTAATCAACATGCTAATCATGCTTGAAATATGCTAATCATGTTACAATCATGCTAGCAACATGCTAATCATGCTAGCAACATGCTAAAATCATGATAGCAAAATGCTAGCAACATGCTAATCATGCTAACAACATGCTAAAATCATGCTAGCAACATGCTAAAATCATGCTAGCAACATGCTAATAACGCTAGCAACATGCTAACAACGCTAGCAACATGCTAACAACATGGTAATCATGCTAAAATCATGCTAGCAACATGCTAGCAACATGCTAATCATGCTAGCAACATGTTAACAACATGCTAATCATGCTAGCAACATGCTAATCATGTTAGCAACATGCTAGCAACATACTAATCATGTTAGCAACTTGGTAGCAACATGCTAGCAAAATGCTAACAACATGCTAATCATGTTAGCAACATGCTAGCAACATGCTAATCATGCTAGCAACATGCTAGCAACATGCTAATAATGCTAAAATCATGTTAGCAACATGCTAGCAAAATGCTAATCATGCTAGCAACATGCTAACAGCATGCTAATCATGTTAACAACATGTTAAAATCATGCTAGTAACATGCTAATAACGTTAGCAATATGCTAATCATGTTAAAATCATGAAAGCAACATGCTAATCATGCTAGCAACATGCTAATCATGCTAAAATCATGCTAAAACATGCTAGCAAAACATGCTAATCATGCTAGCAACATGCTAATCAATAAAAGGTCAGACTTTCTCAAGCCAACTTCAAAGTTTGTTCACAAACTTTTTCATCTAGTTATTATTAATCTTCTGAGACTAAATTTGCAATTCTATCTCCTCCTAGAGCTTTAACTCTACAAACTCGAAACTCGCACCATATCTCCGAACTATTCTGACTCGCGTTGCTATATCTTTTCTAACTGATCAGACTTATGATTTTCATAAAACTGAAGATTAAAAATCATAAAAATCCCATAGACATACATTGACGGAATGTTCAGATGAGCCAAGACTGTTCAAACTCCAACTGTCAAAAATTCAAATCTAAACAGACTGAAGCCCATTAGACTCAATCAGACTTCCCTTCTATGTACTATTTCTATCACATTCAAACTAATTTAAGCTTCCACTCTATCTAATACTATTTCTAATCTATCTAAATCATGCTAGCAACATGCTAATCATGTTAAAAACATGCTAGCAACATGTTAATCATGCTGAAAACATGCTAGCAACATGCTAATCATGCTAGCAACATGCTAATCACGCTAGCAACATGCTAGCAACATGCTAATAATGCTAAAATCACGCTAGCAACATGCTAGCAACATGCTAATAACGCTAGCAACATGCTAGTAACATGCTAATAATGCTAGCAACATGCTAATCATGTTAGCAACATGCTAGCAACATGCTAACAACATGCTAATCATGCTAAAATAATGCTAGCAATATGCTAGCAACATGCTAGCAACATGCTAATCATGCTAGAAACATGCTAGAAACATGCTAGCAACATGATAATCATGCTAAAATCATGTTAGCAAAACATGCTATCAACATGCTAGCAACTTTTAAAACTATTAAAACTTAAACTTTTAAAACTATTCAAACTTAAACTTTTAAAACTTAAACTTTTTTAAACTTTCCAAACTTTTTTAAACTTTTTAAAACTTTCTGGTCAGACTTTCTCAAGCCAACTTCAAAGTTTGTTCACAAACTTTTTCATCTAGTTATTATTAATCTTCTGAGACTAAATTTGCAATTCTATCTCCTCCTAGAGCTTTAACTCTACAAACTCGAAACTCGCACCATATCTCCGAACTATTCTGACTCGCGTTGCTATATCTTTTCTAACTGATCAGACTTATGATTTTCATAAAACTGAAGATTAAAAATCATAAAAATCCCATAGACATACATTGACGGAATGTTCAGATGAGCCAAGACTGTTCAAACTCCAACTGTCAAAAATTCAAATCTAAACAGACTGAAGCCCATTAGACTCAATCAGACTTCCCTTCTATGTACTATTTCTATCACATTCAAACTAATTTAAGCTTCCACTCTATCTAATACTATTTCTAATCTATCTAAATCATGCTAGCAACATGCTAATCATGTTAAAAACATGCTAGCAACATGTTAATCATGCTGAAAACATGCTAGCAACATGCTAATCATGCTAGCAACATGCTAATCACGCTAGCAACATGCTAGCAACATGCTAATAATGCTAAAATCACGCTAGCAACATGCTAATCATGCTAAAATCATGCTAGCAACATGCTAGCAACATGCTAATAACGCTAGCAACATGCTAATCATGTTAGCAACATGCTAGCAACATGCTAATCATGTTAGCAACATGCTAACAACATGCTAATCATGCTAAAATAATGCTAGCAACATGCTAGCAACATGCTAATAACGCTAGCAACATGCTAATCACGCTAGCAACATGCTAGCAACATGCTAATAATGCTAAAATCACGCTAGCAACATGCTAGCAACATGCTAATAACGCTAGCAACATGCTAGTAACATGTTAATAATGCTAAAATCACGCTAGCAACATGCTAATAATGCTAAAATCACGCTAGCAACATGCTAATAACGCTAGCAACATGCTAATAACGCTAGCAACATGCTAGTAACATGCTAATAATGCTAGCAACATGCTAATCATGTTAGCAACATGCTAGCAACATGCTAACAACATGCTAATCATGCTAAAATAATGCTAGCAATATGCTAGCAACATGCTAGCAACATGTTAATCATGCTGAAAACATGCTAGCAACATGTTAACAACATGCTAATCACGCTAGCAACATGCTAGCAACATGTTAATAATGCTAAAATCACGCTAGCAACATGCTAATAATGCTAAAATCACGCTAGCAACATGCTAATAACGCTAGCAACATGCTAATAACGCTAGCAACATGCTAGTAACATGCTAATAATGCTAGCAACATGCTAATCATGTTAGCAACATGCTAGCAACATGCTAACAACATGCTAAAATAATGCTAGCAATATGCTAGCAACATGCTAGCAACATGCTAATCATGCTAGAAACATGCTAGAAACATGCTAGCAACATGATAATCATGCTAAAATCATGTTAGCAACATGCTATCAACATGCTAGCAACTTTTAAAACTATTAAAACTTAAACTTTTAAAACTATTCAAACTTAAACTTTTAAAACTTAAACTTTTTTAAACTTTCCAAACTTTTTTAAACTTTCCAAACTTTTTTAAACTTTTTAAACTTTTTAAAACTTTCTGGTCAGACTTTCTCAAGCCAACTTCAAAGTTTGTTCACAAACTTTTTCATCTAGTTAAGTTGGCTTGTGAAAGCCAACTTACTGAAATCCTATTTAAACTTCTTATTATTATTATTATTATTATTATTAATCTTCTGAGACTAAATTTGCAATTCTATCTCCTCCTAGAGCTTTAACTCTACAGACTCCAAACTCGCACCATATCTCCGAACTATTCTGACTCGCGTTGCTATATCTTTTCTAACTGATCAGACTTATGATTTTCATAAAACTGAAGATTAAAAATCATAAAAATCCCATAGACATACATTGACGGAATGTTCAGATGAGCCAAGACTGTTCAAACTCCAACTGTCAAAAATTCAAATCTAAACAGACTGAAGCCCATTAGACTCAATCAGACTTCCCTTCTATGTACTATTTCTATCACATTCAAACTAATTTAAGCTTCCACTCTATCTAATACTATTTCTAATCTATCTAAATCATGCTAGCAACATGCTAATCATGCTAAAAACATGCTAGCAACATGTTAAT
The DNA here is from genome assembly GCA_003573665.1 of Oxygymnocypris stewartii. Taxonomy (NCBI): domain Eukaryota; kingdom Metazoa; phylum Chordata; class Actinopteri; order Cypriniformes; family Cyprinidae; genus Oxygymnocypris; species Oxygymnocypris stewartii. The sequence goes on from QVTF01001212.1 coordinate 49,245, forward strand.
CATGCTGAAAACATGCTAACAACATGCTAATCATGCTAGCAACATGCTAACAATATGCTAATCACGCTAGCAACATGCTAGCAACATGCTAATAATGCTAAAATCACGCTAGCAACATGCTAGCAACATGCTAATAACGCTAGCAACATGCTAATAACGCTAGCAACATGCTAGTAACATGCTAATAATGCTAGCAACATGCTAATCATGTTAGCAACATGCTAGCAACATGCTAATCATGCTAAAATAATGCTAGCAATATGCTAGCAACATGCTAGCAACATGCTAATCATGCTAGAAACATGCTAGAAACATGCTAGCAACATGATAATCATGCTAAAATCATGTTAGCAACATGCTATCAACATGATAGCAACTTTTAAAACTATTAAAACTTAAACTTTTAAAACTATTCAAACTTAAACTTTTAAAACTTAAACTTTTTAAAACTTTCCAAACTTTTTTAAACTTTTTAAAACTTTCTGGTCAGACTTTCTCAAGCCAACTTCAAAGTTTGTTCACAAACTTTTTCATCTAGTTATTATTAATCTTCTGAGACTAAATTTGCAATTCTATCTCCTCCTAGAGCTTTAACTCTACAGACTCCAAACTCGCACCATATCTCCGAACTATTCTGACTCGCGTTGCTATATCTTTTCTAACTGATCAGACTTATGATTTTCATAAAACTGAAGATTAAAAATCATAAAAATCCCATAGACATACATTGACGGAATGTTCAGATGAGCCAAGACTGTTCAAACTCCAACTGTCAAAAATTCAAATCTAAACAGACTGAAGCCCATTAGACTCAATCAGACTTCCCTTCTATGTACTATTTCTATCACATTCAAACTAATTTAAGCTTCCACTCTATCTAATACTATTTCTAATCTATCTAAATCATGCTAGCAACATGCTAATCATGCTAAAAACATGCTAGCAACATGTTAATCATGCTGAAAACATGCTAGCAACATGCTAACAACATGCTAATCATGCTAGCAACATGCTAACAATATGCTAATCACGCTAGCAACATGCTAATAATGCTAAAATCACGCTAGCAACATGCTAGCAACATGCTAATAACGCTAGCAACATGCTAGTAACATGCTAATAATGCTAGCAACATGCTAATCATGTTAGCAACATGCTAGCAACATGCTAACAACATGCTAATCATGCTAAAATAATGCTAGCAATATGCTAGCAACATGCTAGCAACATGCTAATCATGCTAGAAACATGCTAGAAACATGCTAGCAACATGATAATCATGCTAAAATCATGTTAGCAACATGCTATCAACATGCTAGCAACTTTTAAAACTATTAAAACTTAAACTTTTAAAACTATTCAAACTTAAACTTTTAAAACTTAAACTTTTTTAAACTTTCCAAACTTTTTTAAACTTTTTAAAACTTTCTGGTCAGACTTTCTCAAGCCAACTTCAAAGTTTGTTCACAAACTTTTTCATCTAGTTAAGTTGGCTTGTGAAAGCCAACTTATTGAAATCCTATTTAAACTTCTTATTATTAAGTTGGCTTGGGAAAGCCAACTTACTGTTATTCTATTTAAACTTATTCTTATTATTAAGTTGGCTTGGGAAAGCCAACTTACTGTTATTGCTTTTAAACTTATTATTATTATTCTTCTGAGACTAAATTTCTGACTGCTACTCCTCCTAGAGCTTTAACTCGGCAAACTCCAAACTCGCACCATATCTCCGAACTATTCTGACTCGAGTTGCTATATCTTTTCTAAGCGATCGGGTTTATGCTAATCGTACAATTAGCGAAAAACCGCGCAAAAAAACGCATCGACAATGCATGGCGGCAAACTTCGACGGGTTGTAGCGCAGAGCGAGAATTTCGTAGAAACTTGTGAATCACAACATTTGAAGAGGCTATCAAGCTGAGCGAGAACATACCCCGCAGTGGGGTATAAGTTTTACCCCTGGGGCGCAAGAGCCCCCAAAAATGTCCCATAGACTTACATGGTGAGGGGACGGCCCATGAAACAGAATATACGTTTAAACTACAATGGTAATCATGCTTTAAACTACAATGGTAATCATGCTAGCAACATACTAATAATGCTAAAATCATGCTAGCAACATGCTAATCATGCAAGCAACATGCTAAACATGCTAGCAAACATGCTAATCATGCTAGCAACATGCTACCAACATGCTAATCATGTTAGCAAACATGCTAGTCACATGCTAATCATGCTAGCAAACATGCTAGTCACATGCTGATAATGCTAGTGTAACACGGGGTACACGCTTTGTTCAGTTAAATGCAATTTTGGGATAAGCATCACTCATAATATGTTTGACGCCACTGTTTGTGTTTACCATGTACTAACTGCGAATCAGAAGATATAGGAGCGTCTCTCTAGAGATGGGTAACCACTGGAAACTCACAAACAAGTATTATGGTAAGTATAGTACTTTTAATTACATTTTCTCCAAAAATGATGCAATAGGCCTTTTTTAAGAAAATAAAATAGAGAATAAACAATCACAATATAAAATTCACTAATAAACAAGACATTTCAAGCTTAAATTTAAATGAAAAATAAACTGGTTTTGAGTACTCAATCTTTCGTGGTATACACTAAGTTACCCACACAATGAATATAAACTCTTATTTTCAGGTATACAACCCACATTCACTGTACAAAAGAAAATATAATTATCCCATAAAGAATCCTCTCTTGGAAGTAGATCACAGTTCAGTTTCAAATCTGTCCGAAATGTTCTGATATCAGATAATGTTCAGATTTTCAATCACTTATCTCAACTCCAAAGATGTAGCAGTACTTCACTGCCCACATTGTGTCCAGAAAGCCTTTTCTCTTGAATAGGAAAAGAGACTGTTCCAGTTCTTATAACCTTAACTTTTGTCCTCTTCTTCCTTCAGATTCCATCCGGGTGGCTCGCCATCAATGAAACATCCAAAGCAAAGAAAAAAAACCTGACCTATTAAAATAAGTCAGCAATTCAATAAAACAATCATTTTACAGGGTTTTCAACTCAAAATACAAATACTTTCAGATAAGTATTTATCTAACATTATGATAAACTTTGTCTACCGTAATTTAACAATAACATTTGTTAGTCATATGTATATAACTTTCTCTCCCATACAGGCTCACGTGTATCGGATATTGCAGCCACGTGAACTGCAACTCACGTGTGATTAGCGATCTCGACAATTTAACAAATACAGTGCAAAATACACAAAATACCATACATGCATTAATTACAATAAAAATGTACCCCTTAAACTGTTGTTATGTGCTTATTTGTACAATTAACAACATTTCAACTGAATAACTCACCATATCCAGCATTTCCTTATAAAACTCAAAAACAAAATCCTTCCGAACAAAAATAATTACTGTATGTCAGCAATTAAAGTCTTCCCTCTTGAATTACAACACAAATTGTATCTTATTGAACTTTTTAAAGTATAATTTTCCTTAATTAGGAGCTCTAACTAAAGTTCGCGATCTTCTCCGTGGCTTCCTGTTTCTGCTAACTCGTCAGAGACAGAGAGTGCCTAAACAGCATCTCATTGGTCAACTACGTCATATCCAACTTTTACTTATTTTTTCCATCTCACTATTTATTTACATTTTACTTAGTTTAAATGAACAATTAAATAGACAGGAACTTTTAATAACATCACAAAACTATTTAATAATTACATAAACAAATTATTGTAAACCTGGAGCAAAAGTAAGTCCGGGTTACATCAGCAACATGCTAATCATGCTAAAATCATGCTAGCGACATGCTAGCAACATGCTAATCATGCTAACAACATGCTAGCAAACATGCTAATCATGCTAAAATCATGCTAGCAACATGCTAGCAACATGCTAATAAAGCTAGTCACATGCTAATCACGTTAACAACATGCTAATCACGCTAGCAACATGCTAAAATCATGCTAGCAACATGCTAATCACGCTAGCAACATGCTAATCATGCTAGCAACATGCTAGCAACATGCTAATCATGCTAAAATCATGCTAGCAACATGCTAGCAACATGCTAATCATGCTAGCAACATGTTAGCAACATGCTAATCATGCTAAAATCATGCTAGCAACATGCTAACAACATGCTAATCATGCTAGCGACATGCTAGCAACATGCTAATCATGCTAAAATCATGCTAGCAACATGCTAATCAAGCTAGCAAACATGCTAATCATGCTAAAATCATGCTAGCAACATGCTAATGATGCTAGCAACATGCTAATCATGCTAGCAAAATGCTAATCACGCTAGCAACATGATAAAATCATGCTAGCAAAATGCTAAAATCATGCTAGCAACATGCTAATCATGCTAGCAACATGCTAGTTACATGCTAATCACGTTAGCAACATGCTAATCACGCTAGCAACATGCTAAAATCATGCTAGCAACATGCTAATCACGCTAGCAACATGCTAGCAACATGCTAATCATGCTAAAATCATGCTAGCAACATGCTAATCATGTTAGCAACATGCTAAAAACATGCTAATCACGCTAGCAACATGCTAGCAACATGCTAATCACGCTAGCAACATGCTAAAATCATGTTAGCAACATGCTAATCATGCTAGCAACATGCTAGCAACATGCTAATCATGCTAGCGACATGCTAGCAACATGCTAATCATGCTAAAATCATGCTAGCAACATGCTAGCAACATGCTAATCATGCTAGCGACGTGCTAGCAACATGCTAATCATGCTAAAATCATGCTAGCAACATGCTAATCATGCTAGCAACATGCTACCAACATGCTAATCATGTTAAAAACATGCTAGCAACATGCTAATCACGCTAGCAACATGCTAATCATGCTAAAATCATGCTAGCAACATGCTAATCACGCTAGCAACATGCTAGCAACATGCTAGCAAACATGCTAGCAAACATGCTAATCATGCTAAAAACATGCTAGCAACATGCTAATCACGCTAGCAACATGCTAGCAACATAATAATCATGCTAAAATCATGCTAGCAACATGCTAGCAACATGCTAATCACGCTAAAATCACGCTAGCAACATGCTAGCAACATGCTAATCATGCTAGCAACATGCTAATTATGCTAGCAACATGCTAGCAACATGCTAATCATGCTAAAATCATGCTAGTAACATGCTAGCAACATGCTAATAATGCTAGCAAAATGCTAGCAACATGCTAATCATGCTAAAATCATGCTAGCAACATTCTGAACACGCTAGCAAACATGCTAGCAACATGCTAAACATGCTAAAAACAAGCTAGCAAAATGCTAATCATGCTAAAATCATGGTAGCAACATGCTAATCACGCTAGCAACATGCTAGCAACATGCTAATCATGCTAGCAAAACATTCTAATCATGCTAGCCTAACTTATTCGCTACTTTTAAAACTTAAACTTTTAAAACTTTTAAAACTATTAAAACAAACTTTTTAAACTATTAAAACTTAAACTTTTAAAACTAATAAAACTTAAACTTTTAAAACTTAAACTTTTTCAACTATTAAAACTTAAACTTTTAAAACTTATAAAACTTTTAAAACTTTCCAAACTTTTTTAAACTTTCTGGTCCGGCTTTCACAAGCCAACTTAAAGTTTGTTCACAAACTTTTTTATCTAGTTATTATTATTATTCTTACGAGACTAAATTTGCAACTGCTACTCCTCCTAGAGCTTTAACTCTACAAACTCGAAACTCGCAACATGTCTCCGAACTATTCTGACTCGAGTTGCTATATCTTTTCTAAGCGATCAGGTTTATGCTAATCATACAATTAGCGAAAAACCGCGCAAAAAAACGCATCGACAATGCATGGCGGCAAACTTCGACGGGTTGTAGCGCAGAGCGAGAATTTCGTAGAAACTTATGAATCACAACATTTGAAGAGGCTATCAAGCTGAGCGAGATTATACCCCGCAGTGGGGTATAAGTTTTACCCCTGGGGCGCAAGAGCCCCCCAAAATTGTCCCATAGACTTACATGGTGAGGGGACGGCCCATGAAATAGCATATAGGTTGAAACTACAATGGTTTAACTACAAATAAACTACAAATAAACTACAAATAGCATATAGGTTTAAACTACAACATCTATGCTAGCAACATGCTAGTCACTTGCTAATCATGCTGGCAACATGCTAGCAACATGCTAATCATGCTAAAATCATGCTAGCAACATGCTAATTATGCTAAAAACATACTAGCAACATGCTAATCATGCTAAAAACATGCTAGCAAACATGCTAATTATGCTAAAAACATGCTAGCAAACGTGTTAATTATGCTAAAAACATGCTAGCAACATGCTAATCATGCTAAAATCATGCTAGAAACATGCTAGCAACATGCTAATCATGCTAGCAACATGCTAGCAACATGCTAATCATGCTAAAAACATGCTAGCAACATGCTAATCACGCTAGCAACATGCTAGCAACATGCTAATCATGCTAAAATCATGCTAGCAACATGCTAATCACGCTATCAACATGCTAGCAACATGCTAATCATGCTAAAATCATGCTAGCAACATGCTAGCAACATGCTAATCACGTTAGCAACATGCTAGCAACATGCTAATCATAATAAAATCATGCTAGCAACATGCTAATCACGCTAGCAACATGCTAGCAACATGCTAATCATGCTAAAATCATGCTAGCAACATGCTAGCAACATGCTAATCATGCTAGCAACATGCTAGCAACATGCTAATCATGCTAAAATCATGCTAGAAACATGCTAGCAACATGCTAATCATGCTAGCAACATGCTAACAACATGCTAATCACGCTAGCAACATGCTAGCAACATTCTAATCATGTTAAAATCATGCTAGCAACATGCTAGCAACATGCTAATCTTGCTAGCAACATGCTAGCAACATGCTAATCATGCTAAAAACATGCTAGCAACATGCTAATCACGCTAGCAAACATGCTAATCATGCTAAAATCATGCTAGCAACATGCTAATCATGCTAAAATCATGCTAGCAACATGCTAATAATGCTAGCAACATGCTAATCATGCTAAAATCATGCTAGCAACATGCTAATTATGCTAGCAACATGCTAGCAACATGCTAATCATGCTAAAAACATGCTAGCAACATGCTAATCACGCTAGCAACATGCTAATCATGCTAAAATCATGTTAGCAACATGCTAGCAACATGCTATCAACATGCTAATCAGGCTAGCAACATGCTAGCAACATGCTAATCATGCTAAAATCATGCTAGCAACATGCTAATCACGCTAGCAACATGCTAGCAACATGCTAATCATGCTAAAAACATGCTAGCAACATGCTAATCATGCTAAAATCATGCTAGCAACATGCTAATCACGCTAGCAACATGCTAGCAACATGCTAATCATGCTAAAAACATGCTAGCAACATGCTAATCACGCTAGCAACATGCTAATCATGCTAAAATCATGTTAGCAACATGCTAGCAACATGCTATCAACATGCTAATCAGGCTAGCAACATGCTAGCAACATGCTAATCATGCTAAAATCATGCTAGCAACATGCTAATCACGCTAGCAACATGCTAGCAACATGCTAATCATGCTAAAAACATGCTAGCAACATGCTAATCATGCTAAAATCACGCTAGCAACATGCTAACAACATGCTAATCATGCTAAAATCATGCTAGCAACATGCTAATTATGCTAGCAACATGCTAATCATGCTAAAATCATGCTAGCAAAATGCTAGCAACATGCTAATAATGCTAAAATCAGGCTAGCAACATGCTAGCAACATGCTAATCATGCTAACAAAATGCTAGCAACATGCTAATCATGCTAAAATCACGCTAGCAACGTGCTAGCAACATGCTAACAACATGCTAATCATTTTAGCAACATGCTAGCAACATGCTAATCACGCTAGCAACATGCTAGCAACATGCTAATCATGCTAAAATCATGGTAGCAACATGCTAATCACGCTAGCAAACATGCTAGCAACATGCTAATCATGCTAAAAACAAGCTAGCAACATGCTAATCACGCTAGCAACATGCTAGCAACATGCTAATCATGCTAAAATCAGGCTAGCAACATGCTAATCACGCTAGCAACATGCTAGCAACATGCTAGCAACATGCTAATCATGCTAGCAACATGCTAGCAACATGCTAATCACGGTAGCAACATGCTAGCAACATGCTAGCAACATGCTAATCACGCTAGCAACATGCTAACAACATGCTAATAATGCTAAAAACATGCTAGCAAACATGCTATCAACATGCTAACAACATGCTAATCATGCTAGCAAAAGGCTAATCATGCTAGCCTAACTTATTCGCTACTTTTAAAACTTAAACTTTTAAAACTTTTAAAACTATTAAAACTTAAACTTTTTAAACTATTAAAACTTAAACTTTTAAAACTTAAACTTATAAAACTAATAAAACTTAAACTTGTAAAACTTAAACTATTTTAACTATTAAAACTTAAACTTTTAAAACTTATAAAACTTTTTAAACTTTTTAAAACTTTCCAAACTTTTTAAAACTTTCTGGTCCGGCTTTCGCAAGCCAACTTAAAGTTTGTTCACAAACTTTTTTATCTAGTTATTAAGTTGGCTTGTGAAAGCCAACTTACTGATATTCTATTTAAACTTCTTATTATTATTAAATTGGCTTGTGAAAGCCAATTTACTGAAATCCTAACCTACAAATTTGCAATTCTATCTCCTCCTAGAGCTTTAACTCTACAGACTCCAAACTCAGCCCAGGTCTTCAGACTGTTCTGACTCGCGTTGCTATATCTTTTCTAACTGATCAGACTTATGATTTTCATAAAACTGAAGATTAAAAATCATAAAAATCCCATAGATTTACACTGACGGAATGTTCAGATGAGCCAAGACTATTCAAACTCCAACTGTCAAAATTAAAATCTAAACAGACTGAAGCCCATTAGACTCAATCAGACTTCCCTTCTATGTACTATTTCTATCCAATTCAAACTAATTTAAGCTTCCACTCTAATACTATTTCTAATCAACATGCTAATCATGCTTGAAATATGCTAATCATGTTACAATCATGCTAGCAACATGCTAATCATGCTAGCAACATGCTAAAATCATGATAGCAAAATGCTAGCAACATGCTAATCATGCTAGCAACATGCTAAAATCATGCTAGCAACATGCTAAAATCATGCTAGCAACATGCTAATAACGCTAGCAACATGCTAACAACGCTAGCAACATGCTAACAACATGGTAATCATGCTAAAATCATGCTAGCAACATGCTAGCAACATGCTAATCATGCTAGCAACATGTTAACAACATGCTAATCATGCTAGCAACATGCTAATCATGTTAGCAACATGCTAGCAACATACTAATCATGTTAGCAACTTGGTAGCAACATGCTAGCAAAATGCTAACAACATGCTAATCATGTTAGCAACATGCTAGCAACATGCTAATCATGCTAGCAACATGCTAGCAACATGCTAATAATGCTAAAATCATGTTAGCAACATGCTAGCAAAATGCTAATCATGCTAGCAACATGCTAACAGCATGCTAATCATGTTAACAACATGTTAAAATCATGCTAGTAACATGCTAATAACGTTAGCAATATGCTAATCATGTTAAAATCATGAAAGCAACATGCTAATCATGCTAGCAACATGCTAATCATGCTAAAATCATGCTAAAACATGCTAGCAAAACATGCTAATCATGCTAGCAACATGCTAATCAATAAAAGGTCAGACTTTCTCAAGCCAACTTCAAAGTTTGTTCACAAACTTTTTCATCTAGTTATTATTAATCTTCTGAGACTAAATTTGCAATTCTATCTCCTCCTAGAGCTTTAACTCTACAAACTCGAAACTCGCACCATATCTCCGAACTATTCTGACTCGCGTTGCTATATCTTTTCTAACTGATCAGACTTATGATTTTCATAAAACTGAAGATTAAAAATCATAAAAATCCCATAGACATACATTGACGGAATGTTCAGATGAGCCAAGACTGTTCAAACTCCAACTGTCAAAAATTCAAATCTAAACAGACTGAAGCCCATTAGACTCAATCAGACTTCCCTTCTATGTACTATTTCTATCACATTCAAACTAATTTAAGCTTCCACTCTATCTAATACTATTTCTAATCTATCTAAATCATGCTAGCAACATGCTAATCATGTTAAAAACATGCTAGCAACATGTTAATCATGCTGAAAACATGCTAGCAACATGCTAATCATGCTAGCAACATGCTAATCACGCTAGCAACATGCTAGCAACATGCTAATAATGCTAAAATCACGCTAGCAACATGCTAGCAACATGCTAATAACGCTAGCAACATGCTAGTAACATGCTAATAATGCTAGCAACATGCTAATCATGTTAGCAACATGCTAGCAACATGCTAACAACATGCTAATCATGCTAAAATAATGCTAGCAATATGCTAGCAACATGCTAGCAACATGCTAATCATGCTAGAAACATGCTAGAAACATGCTAGCAACATGATAATCATGCTAAAATCATGTTAGCAAAACATGCTATCAACATGCTAGCAACTTTTAAAACTATTAAAACTTAAACTTTTAAAACTATTCAAACTTAAACTTTTAAAACTTAAACTTTTTTAAACTTTCCAAACTTTTTTAAACTTTTTAAAACTTTCTGGTCAGACTTTCTCAAGCCAACTTCAAAGTTTGTTCACAAACTTTTTCATCTAGTTAAGTTGGCTTGTGAAAGCCAACTTACTGAAATCCTATTTAAACTTCTTATTATTATTATTATTATTATTATTAATCTTCTGAGACTAAATTTGCAATTCTATCTCCTCCTAGAGCTTTAACTCTACAGACTCCAAACTCGCACCATATCTCCGAACTATTCTGACTCGCGTTGCTATATCTTTTCTAACTGATCAGACTTATGATTTTCATAAAACTGAAGATTAAAAATCATAAAAATCCCATAGACATACATTGACGGAATGTTCAGATGAGCCAAGACTGTTCAAACTCCAACTGTCAAAAATTCAAATCTAAACAGACTGAAGCCCATTAGACTCAATCAGACTTCCCTTCTATGTACTATTTCTATCACATTCAAACTAATTTAAGCTTCCACTCTATCTAATACTATTTCTAATCTATCTAAATCATGCTAGCAACATGCTAATCATGCTAAAAACATGCTAGCAACATGTTAATCATGCTGAAAACATGCTAACAACATGCTAATCATGCTAGCAACATGCTAACAATATGCTAATCACGCTAGCAACATGCTAGCAACATGCTAATAATGCTAAAATCACGCTAGCAACATGCTAGCAACATGCTAATAACGCTAGCAACATGCTAATAATGCTAGCAACATGCTAATCATGTTAGCAACATGCTAGCAACATGCTAATCATGCTAAAATAATGCTAGCAATATGCTAGCAACATGCTAGCAACATGCTAATCATGCTAGAAACATGCTAGAAACATGCTAGCAACATGATAATCATGCTAAAATCATGTTAGCAACATGCTATCAACATGATAGCAACTTTTAAAACTATTAAAACTTAAACTTTTAAAACTATTCAAACTTAAACTTTTAAAACTTAAACTTTTTAAAACTTTCCAAACTTTTTTAAACTTTTTAAAACTTTCTGGTCAGACTTTCTCAAGCCAACTTCAAAGTTTGTTCACAAACTTTTTCATCTAGTTATTATTAATCTTCTGAGACTAAATTTGCAATTCTATCTCCTCCTAGAGCTTTAACTCTACAAACTCGAAACTCGCACCATATCTCCGAACTATTCTGACTCGCGTTGCTATATCTTTTCTAACTGATCAGACTTATGATTTTCATAAAACTGAAGATTAAAAATCATAAAAATCCCATAGACATACATTGACGGAATGTTCAGATGAGCCAAGACTGTTCAAACTCCAACTGTCAAAAATTCAAATCTAAACAGACTGAAGCCCATTAGACTCAATCAGACTTCCCTTCTATGTACTATTTCTATCACATTCAAACTAATTTAAGCTTCCACTCTATCTAATACTATTTCTAATCTATCTAAATCATGCTAGCAACATGCTAATCATGCTAAAAACATGCTAGCAACATGTTAATCATGCTGAAAACATGCTAGCAACATGCTAACAACATGCTAATCATGCTAGCAACATGCTAACAATATGCTAATCACGTTAACAACATGCTAGCAACATGCTAATAATGCTAAAATCACGCTAGCAACATGCTAGCAACATGCTAATAACGTTAGCAACATGCTAATAACGCTAGCAACATGCTAGTAACATGCTAATAATGCTAGCAACATGCTAATAATGTTAGCAACATGCTAGCAACATGCTAACAACATGCTAATCATGCTAAAATAATGCTAGCAATATGCTAGCAACATGCTAGAAACATGCTAGAAACATGCTAGAAACATGCTAGAAACATGCTAGCAACATGATAATCATGCTAAAATCATGTTAGCAACATGCTATCAACATGCTAGCAACTTTTAAAACTATTAAAACTTAAACTTTTAAAACTATTCAAACTTAAACTTTTAAAACTTAAACTTTTTTAAACTTTCCAAACTTTTTTAAACTTTTTAAAACTTTCTGGTCAGACTTTCTCAAGCCAACTTCAAAGTTTGTTCACAAACTTTTTCATCTAGTTAAGTTGGCTTGTGAAAGCCAACTTACTGATATTCTATTTAAACTTCTTATTATTATTAAGTTGGCTTGTGAAAGCCAACTTACTGATATTCTATTTAAACTTCTTATTATTATTAAGTTGGCTTGTGAAAGCCAACTTACTGAAATCCTATTTAAACTTCTTATTATTATTAAGTTGGCTTGTGAAAGCCAACTTACTGAAATCCTATTTAAACTTCTTATTATTATTATTCTTCTGAGACTAAATTTGCAATTCTATCTCCTCCTAGAGCTTTAACTCTACAAACTCGAAACTCGCACCATATCTCCGAACTATTCTGACTCGCGTTGCTATATCTTTTCTAACTGATCAGACTTATGATTTTCATAAAACTGAAGATTAAAAATCATAAAAATCCCATAGACATACATTGACGGAATGTTCAGATGAGCCAAGACTGTTCAAACTCCAACTGTCAAAAATTCAAATCTAAACAGACTGAAGCCCATTAGACTCAATCAGACTTCCCTTCTATGTACTATTTCTATCACATTCAAACTAATTTAAGCTTCCACTCTATCTAATACTATTTCTAATCTATCTAAATCATGCTAGCAACATGCTAATCATGCTAAAAACATGCTAGCAACATGTTAATCATGCTGAAAACATGCTAGCAACATGCTAACAACATGCTAATCATGCTAGCAACATGCTAACAATATGCTAATCACGCTAGCAACATGCTAGCAACATGCTAATAATGCTAAAATCACGCTAGCAACATGCTAGCAACATGCTAATAACGCTAGCAACATGCTAGTAACATGCTAATAATGCTAGCAACATGCTAATCATGTTAGCAACATGCTAGCAACATGCTAACAACATGCTAATCATGCTAGAAACATGCTAGCAACATGATAATCATGCTAAAATCATGTTAGCAACATGCTATCAACATGCTAGCAACTTTTAAAACTATTAAAACTTAAACTTTTAAAACTATTCAAACTTAAACTTTTAAAACTTAAACTTTTTTAAACTTTCCAAACTTTTTTAAACTTTTTAAAACTTTCTGGTCAGACTTTCTCAAGCCAACTTCAAAGTTTGTTCACAAACTTTTTCATCTAGTTATTATTATTATTATTATTAATCTTCTGAGACTAAATTTGCAATTCTATCTCCTCCTAGAGCTTTAACTCTACAAACTCGAAACTCGCACCATATCTCCGAACTATTCTGACTCGCGTTGCTATATCTTTTCTAACTGATCAGACTTATGATTTTCATAAAACTGAAGATTAAAAATCATAAAAATCCCATAGACATACATTGACGGAATGTTCAGATGAGCCAAGACTGTTCAAACTCCAACTGTCAAAAATTCAAATCTAAACAGACTGAAGCCCATTAGACTCAATCAGACTTCCCTTCTATGTACTATTTCTATCACATTCAAACTAATTTAAGCTTCCACTCTATCTAATACTATTTCTAATCTATCTAAATCATGCTAGCAACATGCTAATCATGTTAAAAACATGCTAGCAACATGTTAATCATGCTGAAAACATGCTAGCAACATGCTAATCATGCTAGCAACATGCTAATCACGCTAGCAACATGCTAGCAACATGCTAATCATGCTAAAATCATGCTAGCGACATGCTAGCAACATGCTAATCATGCTAAAATCATGCTAGCAACATGCTAATCATACTAGCAACATGCTAGCAACATGCTAATCATGCTAAAATCATGCTAGCAACATGCTAATCATGATAAAATCATGCTAGCAACATGCTAGCAACATGCTAGCAACATGCTAATCATGCTAAAATCATGCTAGCAACATGCTAATCACGCAAGCAACATGCTAGCAACATGCTAGCAACATGCTAATCATGCTAAAAACATGTTAGCAACATGCTAATCACGCTAGCAACATGCTAGCAACATGCTAATCATGCTAAAATCATGCTAGCAACATGCTAGCAACATGCTAATCACGCTAAAATCACGCTAGCAACATGCTAGCAACATGCTAATAATGCTAAAATCAGGCTAGCAACATGCTAGCAACATGCTAGCAACATGCTAATCATGCTAAAAACAAGCTAGCAACATGCTAATAACGGTAGCAACATGCTAGCAACATGTTAGCAACATGCTAATCATGCTAAAATCATGTTAGCAACATGCAAATCACGCTAGCAACATGCTAGCAACATGCTAATCATGCTAAAAACATGCTAACAACATGCTAATCACGCTAGCAACATGCTAGCAACATGCTAATCATGCTAGCAACATGTTAATCACGCTAGCAACATGCTAGCAACATGCTAATCATGCTAAAAACATGCTAGCAAGCAGCTAATCACGCTAGCAACATGCTAACAACATGCTAATCATGCTAAAATCATGTTAGCAACATGCTAGCAACATGCTGATAATGTTAAAATCAGGCTAGCAACATGCTAGCAACATGCTAATCATGCTAAAAACATGCTAGCAACATGCTAACAACATGCTAATCATGCTAAAATCATGTTAGCAAAATGCTAGCAACATGCTGATAATGCTAAAATCAGGCTAGCAACATGCTAATCATGCTAGCAAAATGTTAGCAACATGCTAATCATGCTAAAATCACGCTAGCAACGTGCTAGCAACGTGCTAGCAACATGCTAACAACATGCTAATCATGCTAGCAACATGCTAATCACGCTAGCAACATGCTAATCATTCTAATATCATGCTAGCAACATGCTAATCACGCTAGCAAACATGCTAGCAACATGCTAATCATGCTAAAAACAAGCTAGCAACATGTTAATCACGCTAGCAACATGCTAGCAACATGCGAATCATGCTAGCAACATGCTAGCAACATGCTAATCACGCTAGCAACATGCTAGCAACATGCTAATCACGCTAGCAACATGTTAATCACGCTAGCAACATGCTAGCAACATGCTAATCACGCTAGCAACATGCTAGCAACATGCTAATCATGCTAAAAACAAGCTAGCAAACATGCTAATCATGCTAGCAACATGCTAATCACGCTAGCAACATGCTAGCAACATGCTAGCAGCATGCTAATCATGCTAGCAACATGCTAATCACGCTAGCAACATGCTAGCAACATGCTAATCATGCTAAAAACAAGCTAGCAACATGCTAATCACGCTAGCAACATGCTAGCAACATGCTAATCACGCTAGCAACATGCTAGCAACATGCTAATCATGCTAAAAACATGCTAACAACATGCTAGCAACATGCTAATCATGCTAGCAACATGCTAATCACGCTAGCAACATGCTATCAACATGCTAGCAACATGCTAATCACGCTAGCAACATGCTAATCACGCTAACAACATGCTAGCAACATGCTAGCAACATGCTAGCAACATGCTAATCACGCTAACAACATGCTAGCAACATGCTAATCACGCTAGCAACATGCTAGCAACATGCTAATCATGCTAAAAACAAGCTAGCAACATGCTAATCATGCTAGCAACATGCTAGCAACATGCTAATCATGCTAGCAACATGCTAGCAACATGCTAGCAACATGCTAGCAACATGCTAATCACGCTAGCAACATGCTAGCATCATGCTAGCAACATGCTAGCAACATGCTAATCACGCTAGCAACATGCTAGCAACATGCTAATCACGTTAGCAACATGCTAGCAACATGTTAATCACGCTAGCAACATGCTAGCAACATGCTAATCATGCTAAAAACATGCTAACAACATGCTAATCATGCTAGCAAACATGCTAGCAACATGCTAATCATGCTAGCAACATGGTAGCAACATGCTAATCACGCTAGCAACATTCTAGCAACATGCTAGCAACATGCTAGCAACATGCTAATCACGCTAGCAACATGCTAGCAAACATGCTAATCACGCTAGCAACATGCTAATCATACTAAAAACAAGCTAGCAACATGCTAATCACGCTAGCAACATGCTAGCAAAATGCTAATCATGCTAAAATCATGGTAGCAGCATGCTAATCACGCTAGCAACATGCTAGCAACATGCTAATCATGCTAGCAAAACATTCTAATCATGCTAGCCTAACTTATTCGCTACTTTTAAAACTTAAACTTTTAAAACTTTTAAAACTATTAAAACAAACTTTTTAAACTATTAAAACTTAAACTTTTAAAACTTAAACTTTTAAAACTAATAAAGAATAAACTTTTAAAACTTAAACTTTTTTAACTATTAAAACTTAAACTTTTAAAACTTATAAAACTTTTAAAACTTAAACTTATAAAACTTTTTAAACTTTTTAAACTTTTTAAAACTTTCCAAACTTTTTAAAACTTTCTGGTCCGGCTTTCGCAAGCCAACTTAAAGTTTGTTCACAAACTTTTTTATCTAGTTAAACTTATTATTATTATTCTTCCGAGACTAAATTTCTGACTGCTACTCCTCCTAGAGCTTTAACTCGGCAAACTCCAAACTCGCACCATATCTCCGAACTATTCTGACTCGAGTTGCTATATCTTTTCTAAGCGATCGGGTTATGCTAATCGTACAATTAGCGAAAAACCGCGCAAAAAAACGCATCGACAATGCATGGCGGCAAACTTCGAAGGGTTGTAGCGCAGAGCGAGAATTTCGTAGAAACTTGTGAATCACAACATTTGAAGAGGCTATCAAGCTGAGCGAGAACATACCCCGCAGTGGGGTATAAGTTTTACCCCTGGGGCGCAAGAGCCCCCCAAAATTGTCCCATAGACTTACATGGTGAGGGGACGGCCCATGAAATAGCATATAGGTTGAAACTACAATGGTTTAACTACAAATAAACTACAAATAAACTACAAATAGCATATAGGTTTAAACTACAACATCTATGCTAGCAACATGCTAGTCACTTGCTAATCATGCTGGCAACATGCTAATCATGCTAAAATCATGCTAGCAACATGCTAATCATGCTAAAAACATGCTAGCAACATGCTAATCATGTTAAAATCATGCTAGCAACATGCTAATCATGTTAAAATCATGCTAGCAACATGCTAATCACGCTAGCAACATGCTAGCAACATGCTAATCATGCTAAAATCATGCTAGCAACATGCTAACAACATGCTAATCATGCTAAAATCATGCTAGCAACATGCTAATCATGCTAGCAACATGCTAGCAACATGCTAATCACGCTAGCAACATGCTAGCAACATGCTAATCATGCTAAAATCATGTTAGCAAAATGCTAATCACGCTAGCAACATGCTAGTAACATGCTAGCAACATGCTAATCATGCTAAAAACAAGCTAGCAACATGCTAATCACGCTAGCAACATGCTAGCAACATGCTAATCATGGTAAAATCATGCTAGCAACATGCTAATCATGCTAGCAACATGCTAGCAACATGCTAGCAACATGCTAATCATGCTAGCAACATGCTAACAACATGCTAATCACGCTAGCAACATGCTAGCAACATGCTAATCATGTGAAAATCATGCTAGCAACATGCTAATCATGCTAGCAACATGCTAGCAACATGCTAATCATGCTAAAAACATGCTAGCAACATGCTAATCATAATAAAATCATGCTAGCAAAATGCTAATCACGCTAGCAACATGCTAGCAAAATGCTAATCATGCTAAAATCATGCTAGCAACATGCTAGCAACATGCTAATCATGCTAGCAACATGCTAATCACGCTAGCAACATGCTAGCAACATGCTAATCATGCTAAAATCATGCTAGCAACATGCTAACAACATGCTAATCATGCTAAAATCATGCTAGCAACATGCTAGCAACATGCTAATCATGCTAGCAACATGCTAGCAACATGCTAATCACGCTAGCAACATGCTAGCAACATGCTAATCATGCTAAAATCATGTTAGCAAAATGCTAATCACGCTAGCAACATGCTAGTAACATGCTAGCAACATGCTAATCATGCTAAAAACAAGCTAGCAACATGCTAATCACGCTAGCAACATGCTAGCAACATGCTAATCATGGTAAAATCATGCTAGCAACATGCTAATCATGCTAGCAACATGCTAGCAACATGCTAGCAACATGCTAATCATGCTAGCAACATGCTAACAACATGCTAATCACGCTAGCAACATGCTAGCAACATGCTAATCATGTGAAAATCATGCTAGCAACATGCTAGCAACATGCTAATCATGCTAAAAACATGCTAGCAACATGCTAATCATAATAAAATCATGCTAGCAAAATGCTAATCACGCTAGCAACATGCTAGCAAAATGCTAATCATGCTAAAATCATGCTAGCAACATGCTAGCAACATGCTAATCATGCTAGCAACATGCTAGCAACATGCTAATCAGGCTAGCAACATGCTAGCAACATGCTAATCATGCTAAAATCATGCTAGAAACATGCTTGCAACATGCTAATCATGCTAGCAACATGCTTGCAACATGCTAATCATGCTAAAAACAAGCTAGCAACATGCTAATCACGCTAGCAACATGCTAGCAACATGCGAATCATGCTAGCAACATGCTAGCAACATGCTAATCACGCTAGCAACATGCTAGCAACATGCTAATCACGCTAGCAACATGTTAATCACGCTAGCAACATGCTAGCAACATGCTAATCACGCTAGCAACATGCTAGCAACATGCTAATCATGCTAAAAACAAGCTAGCAAACATGCTAATCATGCTAGCAACATGCTAATCATGCTAGCAACATGCTAATCACGCTAGCAACATGCTAGCAACATGCTAGCAGCATGCTAATCATGCTAGCAACATGCTAATCACGCTAGCAACATGCTAACAACATGCTAATCATGCTAAAAACAAGCTAGCAACATGCTAATCACGCTAGCAACATGCTAGCAACATGCTAATCACGCTAGCAACATGCTAGCAACATGCTAATCATGCTAAAAACATGCTAACAACATGCTAGCAACATGCTAATCATGCTAGCAACATGCTAATCACGCTAGCAACATGCTATCAACATGCTAGCAACATGCTAATCACGCTAGCAACATGCTAATCACGCTAACAACATGCTAGCAACATGCTAGCAACATGCTAGCAACATGCTAATCACGCTAACAACATGCTAGCAACATGCTAATCACGCTAGCAACATGCTAGCAACATGCTAATCATGCTAAAAACAAGCTAGCAACATGCTAATCATGCTAGCAACATGCTAGCAACATGCTAATCATGCTAGCAACATGCTAGCAACATGCTAGCAACATGCTAGCAACATGCTAGCAACATGCTAATCACGCTAGCAACATGCTAGCATCATGCTAGCAACATGCTAGCAACATGCTAATCACGCTAGCAACATGCTAGCAACATGCTAATCACGTTAGCAACATGCTAGCAACATGTTAATCACGCTAGCAACATGCTAGCAACATGCTAATCATGCTAAAAACATGCTAACAACATGCTAATCATGCTAGCAAACATGCTAGCAACATGCTAATCATGCTAGCAACATGGTAGCAACATGCTAATCACGCTAGCAACATTATAGCAACATGCTAGCAACATGCTAGCAACATGCTAATCACGCTAGCAACATGCTAGCAACATGCTAATCACGCTAGCAACATGCTAATCATACTAAAAACAAGCTAGCAACATGCTAATCACGCTAGCAACATGCTAGCAAAATGCTAATCATGCTAAAATCATGGTAGCAGCATGCTAATCACGCTAGCAACATGCTAGCAACATGCTAATCATGCTAGCAAAACATTCTAATCATGCTAGCCTAACTTATTCGCTACTTTTAAAACTTAAACTTTTAAAACTTTTAAAACTATTAAAACAAACTTTTTAAACTATTAAAACTTAAACTTTTAAAACTTAAACTTTTAAAACTAATAAAGAATAAACTTTTAAAACTTAAACTTTTTTAACTATTAAAACTTAAACTTTTAAAACTTATAAAACTTTAAAACTTAAACTTATAAAACTTTTTAAACTTTTTAAACTTTTAAAACTTTCCAAACTTTTAAAACTTTCTGGTCCGGCTTTCGCAAGCCAACTTCAAAGTTTGTTCACAAACTTTTTTATCTAGTTCTTATTATTATTATTCTTCCGAGACTAAATTTCTGACTGCTACTCCTCCTAGAGCTTTAACTCGGCAAACTCCAAACTCGCACCATATCTCCGAACTATTCTGACTCGAGTTGCTATATCTTTTCTAAGCGATCGGGTTTATGCTAATCGTACAATTAGCGAAAAACCGCGCAAAAAAACGCATCGACAATGCATGGCGGCAAACTTCGAAGGGTTGTAGCGCAGAGCGAGAATTTCGTAGAAACTTGTGAATCACAACATTTGAAGAGGCTATCAAGCTGAGCGAGAACATACCCCGCAGTGGGGTATAAGTTTTACCCCTGGGGCGCAAGAGCCCCCCAAAATTGTCCCATAGACTTACATGGTGAGGGGACGGCCCATGAAATAGCATATAGGTTGAAACTACAATGGTTTAACTACAAATAAACTACAAATAAACTACAAATAGCATATAGGTTTAAACTACAACATCTATGCTAGCAACATGCTAGTCACTTGCTAATCATGCTGGCAACATGCTAATCATGCTAAAATCATGCTAGCAACATGCTAATCATGCTAAAAACATGCTAGCAACATGCTAATCATGTTAAAATCATGCTAGCAACATGCTAATCATGTTAAAATCATGCTAGCAACATGCTAATCACGCTAGCAACATGCTAGCAACATGCTAATCATGCTAAAATCATGCTAGCAACATGCTAACAACATGCTAATCATGCTAAAATCATGCTAGCAACATGCTAGCAACATGCTAATCATGCTAGCAACATGCTAGCAACATGCTAATCACGCTAGCAACATGCTAGCAACATGCTAATCATGCTAAAATCATGTTAGCAAAATGCTAATCACGCTAGCAACATGCTAGTAACATGCTAGCAACATGCTAATCATGCTAAAAACAAGCTAGCAACATGCTAATCACGCTAGCAACATGCTAGCAACATGCTAATCATGGTAAAATCATGCTAGCAACATGCTAATCATGCTAGCAACATGCTAGCAACATGCTAGCAACATGCTAATCATGCTAGCAACATGCTAACAACATGCTAATCACGCTAGCAACATGCTAGCAACATGCTAATCATGTGAAAATCATGCTAGCAACATGCTAATCATGCTAGCAACATGCTAGCAACATGCTAATCATGCTAAAAACATGCTAGCAACATGCTAATCATAATAAAATCATGCTAGCAAAATGCTAATCACGCTAGCAACATGCTAGCAAAATGCTAATCATGCTAAAATCATGCTAGCAACATGCTAGCAACATGCTAATCATGCTAGCAACATGCTAGCAACATGCTAATCAGGCTAGCAACATGCTAGCAACATGCTAATCATGCTAAAATCATGCTAGAAACATGCTTGCAACATGCTAATCATGCTAGCAACATGCTAGCAACATGCTAATCATGCTAAAATCATGCTAGCAACATGCTAATCACGCTAGCAACATGCTATCAACATGCTAATAATGCTAAAATCATGCTAGCAACATGCTAGCAACATGCTAGCAACATGCTAATCACGCTAGCAACATGCTATCAACATGCTAATAATGCTAAAATCATGCTAGAAACATGCTAGCAACATGCTAATCATGCTAGCAACATGCTAGCAACATGCTAATCATGCTAAAATCATGTTAGAAACATGCTAGCAACATGCTAATCATGCTAGCAACATGCTAACAACATGCTAGCAACATGCTAATCATGTTAAAATCATGCTAGCAACATGCTAGCAACATGCTAATCTTGCTAGCAACATGCTAGCAACATGCTAATCATGCTAAAAACATGCTAGCAACATGCTAATCACGCTAGCAAACATGCTAATCATGCTAAAATCATGCTAGCAACATGCTAATCAAGCTAGCAACATGCTAGCAACATGTTAATCATGCTAGCAACATGCCAGCAACATGCTAATCACGCCAGCAACATGTTAGCAACATGCTAGCAAAATGCTAATCATGCTAAAAACATGCTAGCAACATGCTAATCACGCTAGGAACATGCTAGCAAAATGCTAATCATGCTAAAATCATGCTAGCAACATGCTAGCAACATGCTAATCACGCTAGCAACATGCTAGCAACATGCTAATCATGCTAAAATCATGCTAGCAACATGCTAATCACGCTAGCAACATGCTAGCAACATGCTAGCAAAATGCTAATCATGCTAAAAACATGCTAGCAACATGCTAATCACGCTAGCAACATGCTAATCATGATAAAATCATGCTAGCAACATGCTAGCAACATGCTAATCATGCTAAAATCATTCTAGCAACATGCTAATCACGCTAGCAACATGCTAACAACATGCTAGCAACATGCTAATCATGCTAAAAACATGCTAGCAACATGCTAATGACGCTAGCAACATGCTAATCATGCTAAAATCATGCTAGCAACATGCTAATCATGCTAACAACATGCTAGCAACATGCTAATCATGCTAGCGACATGCTAGCAACATGCTAATAATGCTAAAATCATGCTAGCAACATGCTAATCAAGCTAGCAAACATGTTAATCATGCTAAAATCATGCTAGCAACATGCTAGCAACATGCTAATGATGCTAGCAACATGCTAGTCACATGCTAATCATGCTAGCAACATGCTAATCATGCTAGCAAAATGCTAGTCACATGCTAATCACGTTAGCAACATGCTAATCACGCTAGCAACATGCTAAAATCATGCTAGCAACATGCTAGCAACATGCTAATCATGATTGCAACATGCTAGCAACATGCTAATCATGCTAAAATCATGCTAGCAACATGCTAATAATGCTAGCAACATGCTAAAAACATGCTAATCACGCTAGCAACATGCTAGCAACATGCTAATCATGCTAAAATAATGCTAGCAACATGCTAGCAACATGCTAATCACGCTAGCAACATGATAGCAACATGCTAGCAACATGCTAATCACGCTAGCAACATGCTAGCAACATGCTAGCAACATGCTAATCATGCTAGAATCATGCTAGTAAAATGCTAATAATGCTAGCAACATGCTAACAACATGCTAATCATGTTAAAAACATGCTAGCAACATGCTATCAACATGCTAGCAACATGTTATCAACATGCTAGCAACATGCTAATCATGCTAGCAACATGCTAATCATGCTAGCCTAACTTATTAGCTACTTTTAAAACTTAAACTTTTAAAACTGTTAAAACTATTAAAACTTAAACTTTTTAAACTATTAAAACTTAAACTTTTAAAACTTAAACTTATAAAACTAATAAAACTTAAACTTTTAAAACTTAAACTTTTTAACGATTAAAACTTAAACTTTTAAAACTTATAAAACTTTTAAAACTTATAAAACTTTTAAAACTTTTAAAACTTAAACTTATAAAACTTTTAAAACTTTTAAAACTTTTTAAAACTTTCCAAACTTTTTTAAACTTTCTGGTCCGGCTTTCACAAGCCAACTTAAAGTTTGTTCACAAACTTTTTTATCTAGTTAAGTTGGCTTGTGAAAGCCAACTTACTGAAATCCTATTTAAACTTCTTATTATTATTATTATTATTAAGTTGGCTTGTGAAAGCCAACTTACTGATATTCTATTTAAACTTCTTATTATTATTAAGTTGGCTTGTGAAAGCCAACTTACTGATATTCTATTTAAACTTCTTATTATTATTATTATTAATCTTCTGAGACTAAATTTGCAATTCTATCTCCTCCTAGAGCTTTAACTCTACAAACTCGAAACTCGCACCATATCTCCGAACTATTCTGACTCGCGTTGCTATATCTTTTCTAACTGATCAGACTTATGATTTTCATAAAACTGAAGATTAAAAATCATAAAAATCCCATAGACATACATTGACGGAATGTTCAGATGAGCCAAGACTGTTCAAACTCCAACTGTCAAAAATTCAAATCTAAACAGACTGAAGCCCATTAGACTCAATCAGACTTCCCTTCTATGTACTATTTCTATCACATTCAAACTAATTTAAGCTTCCACTCTATCTAATACTATTTCTAATCTATCTAAATCATGCTAGCAACATGCTAATCATGTTAAAAACATGCTAGCAACATGTTAATCATGCTGAAAACATGCTAGCAACATGCTAATCATGCTAGCAACATGCTAATCACGCTAGCAACATGCTAGCAACATGCTAATAATGCTAAAATCACGCTAGCAACATGCTAATCATGCTAAAATCATGCTAGCAACATGCTAATAACGCTAGCAACATGCTAATCATGTTAGCAACATGCTAGCAACATGCTAATCATGTTAGCAACATGCTAACAACATGCTAATCATGCTAAAATAATGCTAGCAACATGCTAATCATGCTAGAAACATGCTAACAACATGCTAATCATGGTAACAGCATGCTAATCATGCTAAAATCATGCTAGCAACATGCTAGCAACATGCTAATCATGCTAAAATCAAGCTAGCAAAACATGCTAACAATGCTAGCAACATGCTAGCAACATGCTAATAATGCTAAAATAATACTAGCAACATGCTAATAACGCTAGCAACATGTTAATAATGCTAATATAATGCTAGCAGTATGCTAGCAATATGCTAGCAACATGCTAATCATGCTAGAAACATGCTAGAAACATGCTAGCAACATGCTAATCACGCTAGCAACATGCTAGCAACATGCTAATCATGCTAAAAACATGCTAGCAACATGCTAATCACGCTAGCAACATGCTAATCATGCTAAAATCATGCTAGCAACATGCTAGCAACATGCTAATCACGCTAAAATCACGCTAGCAACATGCTAGCAACATGCTAATCATGCTAGCAACATGATAATTATGCTAGCAACATGCTAGCAACATGCTAATCATGCTAAAATCATGCTAGTAACATGCTAGCAACATGCTAATAATGTTAGCAAAATGCTAGCAACATGCTAATCATGCTAAAATCATGCTAGCAACATTCTGAACACGCTAGCAAACATGCTAGCAACATGCTAAACATGCTAAAAACAAGCTAGCAAAATGCTAATCATGCTAAAATCATGGTAGCAACATGCTAATCACGCTAGCAACATGCTAGCAACATGCTAATCATGCTAGCAAAACATTCTAATCATGCTAGCCTAACTTATTCGCTACTTTTAAAACTTAAACTTTTAAAACTTTTAAAACTATTAAAACAAACTTTTTAAACTATTAAAACTTAAACTTTTAAAACTTAAACTTTTAAAACTAATAAAACTTAAACTTTTAAAACTTAAACTTTTTCAACTATTAAAACTTAAACTTTTAAAACTTATAAAACTTTTAAAACTTTCCAAACTTTTTTAAACTTTCTGGTCCGGCTTTCACAAGCCAACTTAAAGTTTGTTCACAAACTTTTTTATCTTTTTTATCTAATACTAATACTATTTCTAATCTATCTAAATCATGCTAGCAACATGCTAATCATGCTAAAAACATGCTAGCAACATGTTAATCATGCTGAAAACATGCTAGCAACATGCTAACAACATGCTAATCATGCTAGCAACATGCTAACAATATGCTAATCACGCTAGCAACATGCTAGCAACATGCTAATAATGCTAAAATCACGCTAGCAACATGCTAGCAACATGCTAATAACGCTAGCAACATGCTAGTAACATGCTAATAATGCTAGCAACATGCTAATCATGTTAGCAACATGCTAGCAACATGCTAACAACATGCTAATCATGCTAGAAACATGCTAGAAACATGCTAGCAACATGATAATCATGCTAAAATCATGTTAGCAACATGCTATCAACATGCTAGCAACTTTTAAAACTATTAAAACTTAAACTTTTAAAACTATTCAAACTTAAACTTTTAAAACTTAAACTTTTTTAAACTTTCCAAACTTTTTTAAACTTTTTAAAACTTTCTGGTCAGACTTTCTCAAGCCAACTTCAAAGTTTGTTCACAAACTTTTTCATCTAGTTATTATTAATCTTCTGAGACTAAATTTGCAATTCTATCTCCTCCTAGAGCTTTAACTCTACAAACTCGAAACTCGCACCATATCTCCGAACTATTCTGACTCGCGTTGCTATATCTTTTCTAACTGATCAGACTTATGATTTTCATAAAACTGAAGATTAAAAATCATAAAAATCCCATAGACATACATTGACGGAATGTTCAGATGAGCCAAGACTGTTCAAACTCCAACTGTCAAAAATTCAAATCTAAACAGACTGAAGCCCATTAGACTCAATCAGACTTCCCTTCTATGTACTATTTCTATCACATTCAAACTAATTTAAGCTTCCACTCTATCTAATACTATTTCTAATCTATCTAAATCATGCTAGCAACATGCTAATCATGTTAAAAACATGCTAGCAACATGTTAATCATGCTGAAAACATGCTAGCAACATGCTAATCATGCTAGCAACATGCTAATCACGCTAGCAACATGCTAGCAACATGCTAATAATGCTAAAATCAGGCTAGCAACATGCTAGCAACATGCTAATCATGCTAAAAACAAGCTAGCAACATGCTTATCACGCAAGCAACATGCTAGCAACATGTTAGCAACATGCTAATCATGCTAAAATCATGCTAGAAACATGCTAATCATGCTAGCAACATGCTAGCAACATGCTAATCATGCTAGCAAAATGCTAACAACATGCTAATCATGCTAAAATCATGCTAGCAACATGCTAACAACATGCTAATCATGCTAGCGACATGCTAGCAACATGCTAATCATGCTAAAATCATGCTAGCAACATGCTAATCAAGCTAGCAAACATGCTAATCATGCTAGCAACATGCTAGCAACATGCTAATGATGCTAGCAAACATGCTACTCACATGCTAATCATGCTAGCAACATGCTAATCACGCTAGCAACATGCTAAAATCATGCTAGCAACATACTAATCATGCTAGCTACATGCTAGCAACATGCTAATAATGCTAGCAACTTGCTAGCAACATGCTAATCATGCTAGCAACATGCTAGCAAACATGCTAGTCACATGCTAATCATGCTAGCAACATGCTAATCATGCTAAAATCATGCTAGCAACATGCTAATCATGCTAGCAACATGCTAGCAACATGCTAGCAACATGCTAATCATGCTAGCAACATGCTAACAACATGCTAATCATGCTAAAATAATGCTAGCAACATGCTAGCAACATGCTAATCACGCTAGCAACATGCTAGCAACATGCTAATCATGCTAAAATCATGCTAGCAACATGCTAATCACGCTAGCAACATGCTAGCAACATGCTAGCAACATGCTAATCATGCTAAAAACTTGCTAGCAACATGCTAATCACGCTAGCAACATGCTAGCAACATGCTAATCATGCTAAAATCATGCTAGCAACATGCTAATCACGCTAAAATCACGCTAGCAACATGCTAGCAACATGCTAATCATGTTAAAATCATGCTAGCAACATGCTAATTATGCTAGCAACATGCTAGCAACATGCTAATCATGCTAAAATCATGCTAGCAAAATGCTAGCAACATGCTAATAATGCTAAAATCAGGCTAGCAACATGCTAATCATGCTAAAAACAAGCTAGCAACATGCTTATCATGCAAGCAACATGCTAGCAACATGTTAGCAACATGCTAATCATGTTAAAATCATGCTAGCAACATGCAAATCACGCTAGCAACATGCTAGCAACATGCTAATCATGCTAAAAACATGCTAGCAACATGCTAATCATGCTAAAATAATGCTAGCAACATGATAGCAACATGCTAACAACATGCTAATCACGCTAGCAACATGCTAGCAACATGCTAATCATGCTAAAATCATGCTAGCAACATGCTAATCACGCTAGCAACATGCTAGCAACATGCTAATCACGCTAGCAACATGCTAACAACATGCTAATAATGCTAAAATCATGCTAGCAACATGCTAATCACGCTAAAATCACGCTAGCAACATGCTAATCATGCTAAAATCATGTTAGCAACATGCTAATTATGCTAGCAACATGCTAGCAACATGCTAATCATGCTAAAATAATGCTAGCAACATGCTAATAATGCTAAAATCAGGCTAGCAACATGCTAGCAACATGCTAATCATGCTAGCGAAATGCTAGCAACATGCTAATCATGCTAAAATCACGCTAGCAACGTGCTAGCAACATGCTAACAACATGCTAATCACGCTAGCAACATGCTAATCATGCTAAAATAATGCTAGCAACATGCTAATCACGCTAGCAAACCTGCTAGCAACATGCTAATCATGCTAAAAACAAGCTAGCAACATGCTAATCATGCTAGCAACATGCTAATCACGCTAGCAACATGCTAGCAACATGCTAATCATGTTAAAAACAAGCTAGCAACATGCTAATCATGCTAGCAACATGCTAGCAACATGCTAATCATGCTAGCAACATGCTAATCAAGCTAGCAACATGATAGCAACATGCTAGCAACATGCTAACAACATGCTAATCACGCTAGCAACATGCTAGCAACATGCTAATCATGCTAGCAACATGCTAGCAACATGCTAATCACGCTAGCAACATGCTAGCAACATGCTAGCAACATGCTAGCAACATGCTAATCACGCTAGCAACATGCTAATCATGCTAATCATGTTAGCAACATGCTAATCATGCTAAAAACATGCTAACAACATGCTAATCATGCTAGCAACATGCTAGCAACATGCTAGCAACATGCTAATCACGCTAGCAACATGCTAGCAACATGCTAGCAACATGCTAATCACGCTAGCAACATGCTAGCAACATGCTAATCACGCTAACAACATGCTAGCAACATGCTAATCATGCTAAAAACAAGCTAGCAACATGCTAATCACGCTAGCAACATGCTAGCAACATGCTAGCAAAATGCTAATCATGCTAAAATCATGGTAGCAACATGCTAATCACGCTAGCAACATGCTAATCATGCTAGCCTAACTTATTAGCTACTTTTAAAACTTAAACTTTTAAAACTGTTAAAACTATTAAAACTTAAACTTTTTAAACTATTAAAACTTAAACTTTTAAAACTTAAACTTATAAAACTAATAAAACTTAAACTTTTAAAACTTAAACTTTTTTAACGATTAAAACAAACTTTTAAAACTTATAAAACTTTTAAAACTTATAAAACTTTTAAAACTTAAACTTTTAAAACTTTTAAAACTTTTTAAAACTTTCCAAACTTTTTTAAACTTTCTGGTCCGGCTTTCACAAGCCAACTTAAAGTTTGTTCACAAACTTTTTTATCTAGTTATTAAGTTGGCTTGTGAAAGCCAACTTACTGAAATCCTATTTAAACTTCTTATTAAGTTGGCTTGTGAAAGCCAACTTACTGAAATCCTATTTAAACTTCTTATTATTATTATTATTATTATTATTAATCTTCTGAGACTAAATTTGCAATTCTATCTCCTCCTAGAGCTTTAACTCTACAGACTCCAAACTCGCACCATATCTCCGAACTATTCTGACTCGCGTTGCTATATCTTTTCTAACTGATCAGACTTATGATTTTCATAAAACTGAAGATTAAAAATCATAAAAATCCCATAGACATACATTGACGGAATGTTCAGATGAGCCAAGACTGTTCAAACTCCAACTGTCAAAAATTCAAATCTAAACAGACTGAAGCCCATTAGACTCAATCAGACTTCCCTTCTATGTACTATTTCTATCACATTCAAACTAATTTAAGCTTCCACTCTATCTAATACTATTTCTAATCTATCTAAATCATGCTAGCAACATGCTAATCATGCTAAAAACATGCTAGCAACATGTTAATCATGCTGAAAACATGCTAGCAACATGCTAACAACATGCTAATCATGCTAGCAACATGCTAACAATATGCTAATCACGCTAGCAACATGCTAGCAACATGCTAATAATGCTAAAATCACGCTAGCAACATGCTAGCAACATGCTAATAACGCTAGCAACATGCTAGTAACATGCTAATAATGCTAGCAACATGCTAATCATGTTAGCAACATGCTAGCAACATGCTAACAACATGCTAATCATGCTAGAAACATGCTAGCAATATGCTAGCAACATGCTAGCAACATGCTAATCATGCTAGAAACATGCTAGAAACATGCTAGCAACATGATAATCATGCTAAAATCATGTTAGCAACATGCTATCAACATGATAGCAACTTTTAAAACTATTAAAACTTAAACTTTTAAAACTATTCAAACTTAAACTTTTAAAACTTAAACTTTTTAAAACTTTCCAAACTTTTTTAAAACTTTCTGGTCAGACTTTCTCAAGCCAACTTCAAAGTTTGTTCACAAACTTTTTCATCTAGTTATTATTATTATTATTAATCTTCTGAGACTAAATTTGCAATTCTATCTCCTCCTAGAGCTTTAACTCTACAGACTCCAAACTCGCACCATATCTCCGAACTATTCTGACTCGCGTTGCTATATCTTTTCTAACTGATCAGACTTATGATTTTCATAAAACTGAAGATTAAAAATCATAAAAATCCCATAGACATACATTGACGGAATGTTCAGATGAGCCAAGACTGTTCAAACTCCAACTGTCAAAAATTCAAATCTAAACAGACTGAAGCCCATTAGACTCAATCAGACTTCCCTTCTATGTACTATTTCTATCACATTCAAACTAATTTAAGCTTCCACTCTATCTAATACTATTTCTAATCTATCTAAATCATGCTAGCAACATGCTAATCATGTTAAAAACATGCTAGCAACATGTTAATCATGCTGAAAACATGCTAGCAACATGCTAATCATGCTAGCAACATGCTAATCACGCTAGCAACATGCTAATCATGCTAAAATCATGCTAGCAACATGCTAA
This sequence comes from Oxygymnocypris stewartii, assembly GCA_003573665.1. NCBI lineage: Eukaryota > Metazoa > Chordata > Actinopteri > Cypriniformes > Cyprinidae > Oxygymnocypris > Oxygymnocypris stewartii. Next base: position 81,015 of record QVTF01001212.1, read on the forward strand.
TCATGCTAAAATCATGCTAGCAACATGCTAGCAACATGCTAATAACGCTAGCAACATGCTAATCATGTTAGCAACATGCTAGCAACATGCTAATCATGTTAGCAAACATGCTAGTCACATGCTAATCATGCTAGCAAACATGCTAGTCACATGCTAATCATGCTAGCAACATGCTAATCATGCTAGCAACATGTTAGCAACATGCTAATCACGCTAGCAACATGCTAGCAACATGCTAATCATGCTAAAATCACGCTAGCGACATGCTAGCAAACATGCTAATCATGCTAGCAACATGCTAGTCACATGCTAATCATGCTAGCAACATGCTAATAATGCTAGCAACATGCTAGCAACATGCTAATCATGCTAACGACATGATAGCAACATGCTAATAATGCTAGCGACATGCTAGCAACATGCTAATCATGCTAGCAACATGTTAACAACATGCTAATCATGCTATCAACATGCTAGCAACATGCTAACAACATGCTAATCATGCTAGCAACATGCTAACAATATGCTAATCACGCTAGCAACATGCTAGCAACATGCTAATAATGCTAAAATCACGCTAGCAGCATGCTAGCAACATGCTAATAACGTTAGCAACATGCTAATAACGCTAGCAACATGCTAGTAACATGCTAATAATGCTAGCAACATGCTAATCATGTTAGCAACATGCTAGCAACATGCTAACAACATGCTAATCATGCTAAAATAATGCTAGCAATATGCTAGCAACATGCTAATCATGCTAGAAACATGCTAGAAACATGCTAGCAACATGATAATCATGCTAAAATCATGTTAGCAACATGCTATCAACATGATAGCAACTTTTAAAACTATTAAAACTTAACCTTTTAAAACTATTCAAACTTAAACTTTTAAAACTTAAACTTTTTAAAACTTTCCAAACTTTTTTAAACTTTTTAAAACTTTCTGGTCAGACTTTCTCAAGCCAACTTCAAAGTTTGTTCACAAACTTTTTCATCTAGTTATTATTAATCTTCTGAGACTAAATTTGCAATTCTATCTCCTCCTAGAGCTTTAACTCTACAGACTCCAAACTCGCACCATATCTCCGAACTATTCTGACTCGCGTTGCTATATCTTTTCTAACTGATCAGACTTATGATTTTCATAAAACTGAAGATTAAAAATCATAAAAATCCCATAGACATACATTGACGGAATGTTCAGATGAGCCAAGACTGTTCAAACTCCAACTGTCAAAAATTCAAATCTAAACAGACTGAAGCCCATTAGACTCAATCAGACTTCCCTTCTATGTACTATTTCTATCACATTCAAACTAATTTAAGCTTCCACTCTATCTAATACTATTTCTAATCTATCTAAAGCATGCTAGCAACATGCTAATCATGCTAAAAACATGCTAGCAACATGTTAATCATGCTGAAAACATGCTAGCAACATGCTAACAACATGCTAATCATGCTAGCAACATGCTAACAATATGCTAATCACGCTAGCAACATGCTAATAATGCTAAAATCACGCTAGCAACATGCTAGCAACATGCTAATAACGCTAGCAACATGCTAGTAACATGCTAATAATGCTAGCAACATGCTAATCATGTTAGCAACATGCTAGCAACATGCTAACAACATGCTAATCATGCTAGAAACATGCTAGCAACATGATAATCATGCTAAAATCATGTTAGCAACATGCTATCAACATGCTAGCAACTTTTAAAACTATTAAAACTTAAACTTTTAAAACTATTCAAACTTAAACTTTTAAAACTTAAACTTTTTTAAACTTTCCAAACTTTTTTAAACTTTTTAAAACTTTCTGGTCAGACTTTCTCAAGCCAACTTCAAAGTTTGTTCACAAACTTTTTCATCTAGTTAAGTTGGCTTGTGAAAGCCAACTTACTGAAATCCTATTTAAACTTATTATTATTATTATTAAGTTGGCTTGTGAAAGCCAACTTACTGAAATCCTATTTAAACTTCTTATTATTATTATTCTTCTGAGACTAAATTTGCAATTCTATCTCCTCCTAGAGCTTTAACTCTACAAACTCGAAACTCGCACCATATCTCCGAACTATTCTGACTCGCATTGCTATATCTTTTCTAACTGATCAGACTTATGATTTTCATAAAACTGAAGATTAAAAATCATAAAAATCCCATAGACATACATTGACGGAATGTTCAGATGAGCCAAGACTGTTCAAACTCCAACTGTCAAAAATTCAAATCTAAACAGACTGAAGCCCATTAGACTCAATCAGACTTCCCTTCTATGTACTATTTCTATCACATTCAAACTAATTTAAGCTTCCACTCTATCTAATACTATTTCTAATCTATCTAAATCATGCTAGCAACATGCTAATCATGCTAAAAACATGCTAGCAACATGTTAATCATGCTGAAAACATGCTAGCAACATGCTAACAACATGCTAATCATGCTAGCAACATGCTAACAATATGCTAATCACGCTAGCAAACATGCTAACAACATGCTAATCATGCTAAAATCATGCTAGCAACATGCTATCAACATGCTAGCAACTTTTAAAACTATTAAAACTTAAACTTTTAAAACTATTCAAACTTAAACTTTTAAAACTTAAACTTTTTTAAACTTTCAATCGACATGCTAATCATGCTAGCAACATGCTAGCAACATGCTAATCACGCTAGCAACATGTTAATCATGCTAGCAACATGCTAGCAAAATGCTAATCATGCTAAAAACATGCTAGCAACATGCTAATCACGCTAGCAACATGCTAGCAACATGCTAATCATGATAAAATCATGCTAGCAACATGCTAGCAACATGCTAATCACCCTAGCAACATGCTAGCAACATGCTAATCATGCTAGCAACATGCTAATCACGCTAGCAACATGCTAGCAGCATGCTAATCACGCTAGCAACATGCTAGCAACATGCTAATCATGTTAAAATCATGCTAGCAACATGCTAGCAACATGCTAATCATGCTAACAACATGCTAGCAACATGCTAATCACGCTAGCAACATGCTAGCAACATGCTAATCATGTTAGCGACATGCTAGCAACATGCTAATAATGATAAAATCATGCTAGCAACATGCTAATCAAGCTAGTAAACATGCTAATCATGCTAAAATCATGCTAGCAACATGCTAGCAACATGCTAATGATGCTAGCAACATGCTAGTCACATGCTAATCATGCTAGCAACATGCTAATCATGCTAGCAAAATGCTAGTCACATGCTAATCACATTAGCAACATGCTAATCACGCTAGCAACATGCTAAAATCATGCTAGCAACATGCTAGCAACATGCTAATCACGCTTGCAACATGCTAGCAACATGCTAATCATGCTAAAATCATGCTAGCAACATGCTAATCATGCTAGCAACATGCTAAAAACATGCTAATCACGCTAGCAACATGCTAGCAACATGCTAATCATGATAAAATCATGCTAGCATCATGCTAGCAACATGCTAGCAACATGCTAGCAACATGCTAATGATGCTAGCAACATGCTAGTCACATGTTAATCATGCTAAAATCATGCTAGCAACATGCTAGCAACATGCTAATCATGCTAGCCTAACTTATTCGCTACTTTTAAAACTTAAACTTTTAAAACTTTTAAAACTATTAAAACTTAAACTTTTAAACTATTAAAACTTAAACTTTTAAAACTTAAACTTATAAAACTAATAAAACTTAAACTTTTAAAACTTGAACTTTTTTAACTATTAAAACTTAAACTTTTAAAACTTATAAAACTTTTAAAACTTATAAAACTTTTAAAACTTAAACTTATAAAACTTTTAAAACTTAAACTTATAAAACTAATAAAACTTAAACTTTTTTAACTATTAAAACTTAAACTTTTAAAACTTAAACTTTCCAAACTTTTTAACTTTCTGGTCCGGCTTTCGCAAGCCAACTTTAAGTTTGTTCACAAACTTTTTTATCTAGTTATTATTATTATTATTAATCTTCTGAGACTAAATTTGCAATTCTATCTCCTCCTAGAGCTTTAACTCTACAGACTCCAAACTCGCACCATATCTCCGAACTATTCTGACTCGCGTTGCTATATCTTTTCTAACTGATCAGACTTATGATTTTCATAAAACTGAAGATTAAAAATCATAAAAATCCCATAGACATACATTGACGGAATGTTCAGATGAGCCAAGACTGTTCAAACTCCAACTGTCAAAAATTCAAATCTAAACAGACTGAAGCCCATTAGACTCAATCAGACTTCCCTTCTATGTACTATTTCTATCACATTCAAACTAATTTAAGCTTCCACTCTATCTAATACTATTTCTAATCTATCTAAATCATGCTAGCAACATGCTAATCATGCTAAAAACATGCTAGCAACATGTTAATCATGCTGAAAACATGCTAGCAACATGCTAATCATGCTAGCAACATGCTAACAATATGCTAATCACGCTAGCAACATGCTAGCAACATGCTAATAATGCTAAAATCACGCTAGCAACATGCTAGCAACATGCTAATAACGCTAGCAACATGCTAGTAACATGTTAATAATGCTAAAATCACGCTAGCAACATGTTAATAATGCTAAAATCACGCTAGCAACATGCTAATAACGCTAGCAACATGCTAATAACGCTAGCAACATGCTAGTAACATGCTAATAATGCTAGCAACATGCTAATCATGTTAGCAACATGCTAGCAACATGCTAACAACATGCTAATCATGCTAAAATAATGCTAGCAATATGCTAGCAACATGCTAGCAACATGCTAATCATGCTAAAAACATGCTAGCAACATGTTAATCATGCTGAAAACATGCTAGCAACATGTTAACAACATGCTAATCACGCTAGCAACATGCTAGCAACATGTTAATAATGCTAAAATCACGCTAGCAACATGCTAATAATGCTAAAATCACGCTAGCAACATGCTAATAACGCTAGCAACATGCTAATAACGCTAGCAACATGCTAGTAACATGCTAATAATGCTAGCAACATGCTAATCATGTTAGCAACATGCTAGCAACATGCTAGCAACATGCTAATCATGCTAGAAACATGCTAGAAACATGCTAGCAACATGATAATTATGCTAAAATCATGTTAGCAACATGCTATCAACATGCTAGCAACTTTTAAAACTATTAAAACTTAAACTTTTAAAACTATTCAAACTTAAACTTTTAAAACTTAAACTTTTTTAAACTTTCCAAACTTTTTTAAACTTTCCAAACTTTTTTAAACTTTTTAAACTTTTTAAAACTTTCTGGTCAGACTTTCTCAAGCCAACTTCAAAGTTTGTTCACAAACTTTTTCATCTAGTTATTATTAATCTTCTGAGACTAAATTTGCAATTCTATCTCCTCCTAGAGCTTTAACTCTACAAACTCGAAACTCGCACCATATCTCCGAACTATTCTGACTCGCGTTGCTATATCTTTTCTAACTGATCAGACTTATGATTTTCATAAAACTGAAGATTAAAAATCATAAAAATCCCATAGACATACATTGACGGAATGTTCAGATGAGCCAAGACTGTTCAAACTCCAACTGTCAAAAATTCAAATCTAAACAGACTGAAGCCCATTAGACTCAATCAGACTTCCCTTCTATGTACTATTTCTATCACATTCAAACTAATTTAAGCTTCCACTCTATCTAATACTATTTCTAATCTATCTAAATCATGCTAGCAACATGCTAATCATGCTAAAAACATGCTAGCAACATGCTAATCACGCTAGCAACATGCTAGCAACATGCTAATCATGTTAGCGACATGCTAGCAACATGCTAATAATGATAAAATCATGCTAGCAACATGCTAATCAAGCTAGTAAACATGCTAATCATGCTAAAATCATGCTAGCAACATGCTAGCAACATGCTAATGATGCTAGCAACATGCTAGTCACATGCTAATCATGCTAGCAACATGCTAATCATGCTAGCAAAATGCTAGTCACATGCTAATCACATTAGCAACATGCTAATCACGCTAGCAACATGCTAAAATCATGCTAGCAACATGCTAGCAACATGCTAATCACGCTTGCAACATGCTAGCAACATGCTAATCATGCTAAAATCATGCTAGCAACATGCTAATCATGCTAGCAACATGCTAAAAACATGCTAATCACGCTAGCAACATGCTAGCAACATGCTAATCATGATAAAATCATGCTAGCATCATGCTAGCAACATGCTAGCAACATGCTAATGATGCTAGCAACATGCTAGTCACATGTTAATCATGCTAAAATCATGCTAGCAACATGCTAGCAACATGCTAATCATGCTAGCCTAACTTATTCGCTACTTTTAAAACTTAAACTTTTAAAACTTTTAAAACTATTAAAACTTAAACTTTTAAACTATTAAAACTTAAACTTTTAAAACTTAAACTTATAAAACTAATAAAACTTAAACTTTTAAAACTTGAACTTTTTTAACTATTAAAACTTAAACTTTTAAAACTTATAAAACTTTTAAAACTTATAAAACTTTTAAAACTTAAACTTATAAAACTTTTAAAACTTAAACTTATAAAACTAATAAAACTTAAACTTTTTTAACTATTAAAACTTAAACTTTTAAAACTTAAACTTTCCAAACTTTTTAACTTTCTGGTCCGGCTTTCGCAAGCCAACTTTAAGTTTGTTCACAAACTTTTTTATCTAGTTATTATTATTATTATTAATCTTCTGAGACTAAATTTGCAATTCTATCTCCTCCTAGAGCTTTAACTCTACAGACTCCAAACTCGCACCATATCTCCGAACTATTCTGACTCGCGTTGCTATATCTTTTCTAACTGATCAGACTTATGATTTTCATAAAACTGAAGATTAAAAATCATAAAAATCCCATAGACATACATTGACGGAATGTTCAGATGAGCCAAGACTGTTCAAACTCCAACTGTCAAAAATTCAAATCTAAACAGACTGAAGCCCATTAGACTCAATCAGACTTCCCTTCTATGTACTATTTCTATCACATTCAAACTAATTTAAGCTTCCACTCTATCTAATACTATTTCTAATCTATCTAAATCATGCTAGCAACATGCTAATCATGCTAAAAACATGCTAGCAACATGTTAATCATGCTGAAAACATGCTAGCAACATGCTAATCATGCTAGCAACATGCTAACAATATGCTAATCACGCTAGCAACATGCTAGCAACATGCTAATAATGCTAAAATCACGCTAGCAACATGCTAGCAACATGCTAATAACGCTAGCAACATGCTAGTAACATGTTAATAATGCTAAAATCACGCTAGCAACATGTTAATAATGCTAAAATCACGCTAGCAACATGCTAATAACGCTAGCAACATGCTAATAACGCTAGCAACATGCTAGTAACATGCTAATAATGCTAGCAACATGCTAATCATGTTAGCAACATGCTAGCAACATGCTAACAACATGCTAATCATGCTAAATAATGCTAGCAATATGCTAGCAACATGCTAGCAACATGCTAATCATGCTAAAAACATGCTAGCAACATGTTAATCATGCTGAAAACATGCTAGCAACATGTTAACAACATGCTAATCACGCTAGCAACATGCTAGCAACATGTTAATAATGCTAAAATCACGCTAGCAACATGCTAATAATGCTAAAATCACGCTAGCAACATGCTAATAACGCTAGCAACATGCTAATAACGCTAGCAACATGCTAGTAACATGCTAATAATGCTAGCAACATGCTAATCATGTTAGCAACATGCTAGCAACATGCTAGCAACATGCTAATCATGCTAGAAACATGCTAGAAACATGCTAGCAACATGATAATTATGCTAAAATCATGTTAGCAACATGCTATCAACATGCTAGCAACTTTTAAAACTATTAAAACTTAAACTTTTAAAACTATTCAAACTTAAACTTTTAAAACTTAAACTTTTTTAAACTTTCCAAACTTTTTTAAACTTTCCAAACTTTTTTAAACTTTTTAAACTTTTTAAAACTTTCTGGTCAGACTTTCTCAAGCCAACTTCAAAGTTTGTTCACAAACTTTTTCATCTAGTTATTATTAATCTTCTGAGACTAAATTTGCAATTCTATCTCCTCCTAGAGCTTTAACTCTACAAACTCGAAACTCGCACCATATCTCCGAACTATTCTGACTCGCGTTGCTATATCTTTTCTAACTGATCAGACTTATGATTTTCATAAAACTGAAGATTAAAAATCATAAAAATCCCATAGACATACATTGACGGAATGTTCAGATGAGCCAAGACTGTTCAAACTCCAACTGTCAAAAATTCAAATCTAAACAGACTGAAGCCCATTAGACTCAATCAGACTTCCCTTCTATGTACTATTTCTATCACATTCAAACTAATTTAAGCTTCCACTCTATCTAATACTATTTCTAATCTATCTAAATCATGCTAGCAACATGCTAATCATGTTAAAAACATGCTAGCAACATGTTAATCATGCTGAAAACATGCTAGCAACATGCTAATCATGCTAGCAACATGCTAATCACGCTAGCAACATGCTAGCAACATGCTAATAATGCTAAAATCACGCTAGCAACATGCTAATAATGCTAAAATCACGCTAGCAACATGCTAGCAACATGCTAATAACGCTAGCAACATGCTAATCATGTTAGCAACATGCTAGCAACATGCTAACAACATGCTAATCATGCTAAAATAATGCTAGCAACATGCTAATAACGCTAGCAACATGCTAATCACGCTAGCAACATGCTAGCAACATGCTAATAATGCTAAAATCACGCTAGCAACATGCTAGCAACATGCTAATAACGCTAGCAACATGCTAGTAACATGTTAATAATGCTAAAATCACGCTAGCAACATGCTAATAATGCTAAAATCACGCTAGCAACATGCTAATAACGCTAGCAACATGCTAATAACGCTAGCAACATGCTAGTAACATGCTAATAATGCTAGCAACATGCTAATCATGTTAGCAACATGCTAGCAACATGCTAACAACATGCTAATCATGCTAAAATAATGCTAGCAATATGCTAGCAACATGCTAGCAACATGCTAATCATGCTAAAAACATGCTAGCAACATGTTAATCATGCTGAAAACATGCTAGCAACATGTTAACAACATGCTAATCACGCTAGCAACATGCAGTGGGGTATAAGTTTTACCCCTGGGGCGCAAGAGCCCCCCAAAATTGTCCCATAGACTTACATGGTGAGGGGACGGCCCATGAAATAGCATATAGGTTGAAACTACAATGGTTTAACTACAAATAAACTACAAATAAACTACAAATAGCATATAGGTTTAAACTACAACATCTATGCTAGCAACATGCTAGTCACTTGCTAATCATGCTGGCAACATGCTAGCAACATGCTAATCATGCTAAAATCATGCTAGCAACATGCTAATTATGCTAAAAACATACTAGCAACATGCTAAAAACATGCTAGCAAACATGCTAATCTTGCTAGCAACATGCTAGCAACATGCTAATCATGCTAAAAACATGCTAGCAACATGCTAATCACGCTAGCAAACATGCTAATCATGCTAAAATCATGCTAGCAACATGCTAATCATGCTAAAATCATGCTAGCAACATGCTAATAATGCTAGCAACATGCTAATCATGCTAAAATCATGCTAGCAACATGCTAATCACGCTAGCAACATGCTAATCATGCTAAAATCATGTTAGCAACATGCTAGCAACATGCTATCAACATGCTAATCAGGCTAGCAACATGCTAGCAACATGCTAATCATGCTAAAATCATGCTAGCAACATGCTAATCACGCTAGCAACATGCTAGCAACATGCTAATCATGCTAAAAACATGCTAGCAACATGCTAATCATGCTAAAATCATGCTAGCAACATGCTAATCACGCTAGCAACATGCTAGCAACATGCTAATCATGCTAAAATCACGCTAGCAACATGCTAACAACATGCTAATCATGCTAAAATCATGCTAGCAAAATGCTAGCAACATGCTAATAATGCTAAAATCAGGCTAGCAACATGCTAGCAACATGCTAATCATGCTAACAAAATGCTAGCAACATGCTAATCATGCTAAAATCACGCTAGCAACGTGCTAGCAACATGCTAACAACATGCTAATCATTTTAGCAACATGCTAGCAACATGCTAATCACGCTAGCAACATGCTAGCAACATGCTAATCATGCTAAAATCATGGTAGCAACATGCTAATCACGCTAGCAAACATGCTAGCAACATGCTAATCATGCTAAAAACAAGCTAGCAACATGCTAATCACGCTAGCAACATGCTAGCAACATGCTAATCATGCTAAAATCAGGCTAGCAACATGCTAATCACGCTAGCAACATGCTAGCAACATGCTAGCAACATGCTAATCATGCTAGCAACATGCTAGCAACATGCTAATCACGGTAGCAACATGCTAGCAACATGCTAATCACGCTAGCAACATGCTAACAACATGCTAATAATGCTAAAAACATGCTAGCAAACATGCTATCAACATGCTAACAACATGCTAATCATGCTAGCAAAAGGCTAATCATGCTAGCCTAACTTATTCGCTACTTTTAAAACTTAAACTTTTAAAACTTTTAAAACTATTAAAACTTAAACTTTTTAAACTATTAAAACTTAAACTTTTAAAACTTAAACTTATAAAACTAATAAAACTTAAACTTGTAAAACTTAAACTATTTTAACTATTAAAACTTAAACTTTTAAAACTTATAAAACTTTTAAAACTTTTTAAAACTTTCCAAACTTTTTAAAACTTTCCAAACTTTTTAAAACTTTCTGGTCCGGCTTTCGCAAGCCAACTTAAAGTTTGTTCACAAACTTTTTTATCTAGTTATTAAGTTGGCTTGTGAAAGCCAACTTACTGATATTCTATTTAAACTTCTTATTATTATTAAATTGGCTTGTGAAAGCCAATTTACTGAAATCCTAACCTACAAATTTGCAATTCTATCTCCTCCTAGAGCTTTAACTCTACAGACTCCAAACTCAGCCCAGGTCTTCAGACTGTTCTGACTCGCGTTGCTATATCTTTTCTAACTGATCAGACTTATGATTTTCATAAAACTGAAGATTAAAAATCATAAAAATCCCATAGATTTACACTGACGGAATGTTCAGATGAGCCAAGACTATTCAAACTCCAACTGTCAAAATTAAAATCTAAACAGACTGAAGCCCATTAGACTCAATCAGACTTCCCTTCTATGTACTATTTCTATCCAATTCAAACTAATTTAAGCTTCCACTCTAATACTATTTCTAATCAACATGCTAATCATGCTTGAAATATGCTAATCATGTTACAATCATGCTAGCAACATGCTAATCATGCTAGCAACATGCTAAAATCATGATAGCAAAATGCTAGCAACATGCTAATCATGCTAGCAACATGCTAAAATCATGCTAGCAACATGCTAAAATCATGCTAGCAACATGCTAATAACGCTAGCAACATGCTAACAACGCTAGCAACATGCTAACAACATGGTAATCATGCTAAAATCATGCTAGCAACATGCTAGCAACATGCTAATCATGCTAGCAACATGTTAACAACATGCTAATCATGCTAGCAACATGCTAATCATGTTAGCAACATGCTAGCAACATACTAATCATGTTAGCAACTTGGTAGCAACATGCTAGCAAAATGCTAACAACATGCTAATCATGTTAGCAACATGCTAGCAACATGCTAATCATGCTAGCAACATGCTAGCAACATGCTAATAATGCTAAAATCATGTTAGCAACATGCTAGCAAAATGCTAATCATGCTAGCAACATGCTAACAGCATGCTAATCATGTTAACAACATGTTAAAATCATGCTAGTAACATGCTAATAACGTTAGCAATATGCTAATCATGTTAAAATCATGAAAGCAACATGCTAATCATGCTAGCAACATGCTAATCATGCTAAAATCATGCTAAAACATGCTAGCAAAACATGCTAATCATGCTAGCAACATGCTAATCAATAAAAGGTCAGACTTTCTCAAGCCAACTTCAAAGTTTGTTCACAAACTTTTTCATCTAGTTATTATTAATCTTCTGAGACTAAATTTGCAATTCTATCTCCTCCTAGAGCTTTAACTCTACAAACTCGAAACTCGCACCATATCTCCGAACTATTCTGACTCGCGTTGCTATATCTTTTCTAACTGATCAGACTTATGATTTTCATAAAACTGAAGATTAAAAATCATAAAAATCCCATAGACATACATTGACGGAATGTTCAGATGAGCCAAGACTGTTCAAACTCCAACTGTCAAAAATTCAAATCTAAACAGACTGAAGCCCATTAGACTCAATCAGACTTCCCTTCTATGTACTATTTCTATCACATTCAAACTAATTTAAGCTTCCACTCTATCTAATACTATTTCTAATCTATCTAAATCATGCTAGCAACATGCTAATCATGCTAAAAACATGCTAGCAACATGTTAATCATGCTGAAAACATGCTAGCAACATGCTAACAATATGCTAATCACGCTAGCAACATGCTAGCAACATGCTAATAATGCTAAAATCACGCTAGCAACATGCTAATAACGTTAGCAACATGCTAATAACGCTAGCAACATGCTAGTAACATGCTAATAATGCTAAAATAATGCTAGCAATATGCTAGCAACATGCTAGCAACATGCTAATCATGCTAGAAACATGCTAGAAACATGCTAGCAACATGATAATCATGCTAAAATCATGTTAGCAACATGCTATCAACATGCTAGCAACTTTTAAAACTATTAAAACTTAAACTTTTAAAACTATTCAAACTTAAACTTTTAAAACTTAAACTTTTTTAAACTTTCCAAACTTTTTTAAACTTTTTAAAACTTTCTGGTCAGACTTTCTCAAGCCAACTTCAAAGTTTGTTCACAAACTTTTTCATCTAGTTATTATTATTAAGTTGGCTTGGGAAAGCCAACTTACTGATATTCTATTTAAACTTATACTTATTATTATTATTCTTACGAGACTAAATTTGCAATTGCTACTCCTCCTAGAGCTTTAACTCTACAAACTCGAAACTCGCAACATATCTCCGAACTATTCTGACTCGAGTTGCTATATCTTTTCTAAGCGATCGGGTTTATGCTAATCGTACAATTAGCGAAAAACCGCGCAAAAAAAACGCATCGACAATGCATGGCGGCAAACTTCAACGGGTTGTAGCGCAGAGCGAGAATTTCGTAGAAACTTGTGAATCACAACATTTGAAGAGGCTATCAAGCTGAGCGAGATCATACCCCGCAGTGGGGTATAAGTTTTACCACTGGGGCGCAAGAGCCCCCCAAAATTGTCCCATAGACTTACATGGTGAGGGGACGGCCCATGAAATAGCATATAGGTTGAAACTACGATGGTAATTTACATAGGAAATGATCTATTGACTCTTTCTATCTACTGACTCTATCTATCTACTGACTCTATCTATCTATCTATCTATCTATCTATCTATCTATCTATCTATCTATCTATCTATCTATCTATCTATCTATCTATCTATCCATCCATCTATCTATCTACTGAATCTATCTATCTATCTATCTATCTATCTATCTATCTATCTATCTATCTATCTATCTATCTATCTATCTATCTGTCTATCTATCTATCTATCTATCTATCTATCTATCTATCTATGCTAGCAACATGCTAGCAACATGCTAATCATGCTAAAATCATGCTAGCAACATGCTAATTATGCTAGCAAAATGCTAACAACATGCTAATCATGCTAAAAACATGCTAGCAACATGCTAATCATGCTAAAATCATGCTAGCAACATGCTAATCATGCTAGCAACATGCTAATCATGCTAAAATCATGCTAGCAAAAGGCTAGCAACATGCTAATCATGCTAAAATCACGCTAGCAAAATGCTAGCAACATGCTAATCGTGCTAAAATCATGCTAGCAAAATGCTAATCATGCTAGCAACATGCTAGCAACATGCTAATCATGCTAAAATCATGCTAGCAACATGCTAATCATGCTAAAATCATGCTAGCAACATGCTAATCATGCTAGCAACATGCTAATCACGCTAGCAACATGCTAGCAACATGCTAATCATGCTAAAATCATGCTAGCAACATGCTAATCACGCTAGCAACATGCTAGCAACATGCTAATCATGGTAAAAACATGCTAGCAACATGCTAATCACGCTACCAACATGCTAGCAACATGCTAATCATGTTAAAAACATGCTAGCAACATGCTAATCTGGCTAGCAACATGCTAGCAACATGCTAATCACGCTAAAATCATGCTACCAAATGATAGCAACATGCTAATCACGCTAGCAACATGCTAACACCATGCTAATCAAGCTAGCAACATGCTAGCAACATGCTAATCATGCTAAAAACATGCTAGCAACATGCTAATCACGCTAGCAACATGCTAGCAACATGCTAATCACGCTAAAATCATGCTAGCAAACATGCTAATCACGCTAGCAACATGCTAGCAACATGCTAATCATGTTAAAATCATGTTAGCAACAGGCTAGCAACATGCTAATCATGCTAACAACATGCTAATCATGCTAGCAACATGCTAGCAACTTGCTAATCACGCTAGAAACATGATAGCAACATGCTAATCATGCTAAAATCATGCTAGCAACATGCTAATCACGCTAGCAACATGCTAGCAACATGCTAATCATGCTAAAATAATGCTAGTAACATGCTTTCAACATGCTAGCAACATGCTAATCATGCTAGCAAAATGTTAATTATGCTAGCAACATGCTAACAACATGCTAATCACGCTAGCAACATGCTTGCAACATGCTAATCATGCTAAAATCATGCTAGCAACATGCTAATCACGCTAGCAACATGCTAGCAACATGGTAATCATGCTAAAAACAAGCTAGCAACATGCTAATCACGCTAACAACATGCTAATCATGCTAAAATCATGCTAGCAACATGCTAATCACGCTAGCAACATGCTAGCAAAATGCTAGCAACATGCTAATCATGCTAGCAACATGCTAATCATGCTAGCAACATGCTAGCAACATGCTAATCACGCTAGCAACATGCTAGCAACATGCTAATCACGCTAGCAACATGCTAGCAACATGTTAATCATGCTAAAATCATGCTAGCAACATGCTAATCACGCTAGCAACATGCTAGCAACATGCTAATAATGCTAGCAACATGCTTGCAACATGCTAATCATGCTAAAATCATGCTAGCAAACATGCTAATCACGCAAGCAACATGCTAACAACATGCTAGCAACATGCTAATCATGCTAGCAACATGCTAGCAACATGCTAATCACGCTAGCAACATGCTAATCATGCTAAAATCATGCTAGCAACATGCTAATCACGCTAGCAACATGCTAGCAACATGCTAATCATGCTAGCAACATGCTAGCAACATGCTAATAATGCTAAAATCATGCTAGCAACATGCTAATCATGCTAAAATCATGCTAGCAACATGCTAATCATGCTAGCAACATGCTAGCAACATGCTAATCATGCTAAAATCATGCTAGCAACATGCTAGCAACATTGCTAATCACGCTAGCAACATGCTAGCAACATGCTAGCAACATGCTAATCATGCTAGCGACATGCTAATCATGCTAGCAACATGCTAGCAACATGCTAATCATGCTAAAATCATGCTAGCAACATGCTAATCACGCTAGCAACATGCTAGCAATATGCTAATCATGCTAGCAACATGCTAGCAATATGCTAATCATGCTAGCAACATGCTAGCAACATGCTAATCACGATAGCAACATGCTAACAACATGCTAACAACATGCTAGCAACATGCTAATCATGCTAGCAACATGCTAGCAACTTGCTAATCATGCAAGCAACATGCTAGAAACATGCTAATCATGCTAGTAACATGTTAGCAACATGCTAATCATGCTAAAAACAAGCTAGCAACATGCTAATCACGCTAGCAACATGCTAGCAACATGCTGATCATGCTAAAATCATGCTAGCAACATGCTAATTACGCTAGCAACATGCTAGCAACATGCTAATCATGCTAGCAACATGCTAATCACGCTAGCAACAGGCTAATCATGCTAAAATCATGCTAGCAACATGCTAATCACATTAGCAACATGCTAATCACTCTAGCAACATGCTAGCAACATGCTAATCACGCTAGCAACATGCTAGCAACATGCTAATCATGCTAAAATCATGGTAACGACATGCTATCTATCTCTCTCTCTCTCTCTATCTCTCTCTCTCTATCTATCTATCTATCTATCTATCTATCCATGACTCTTTCTATCTATCTATCTATCTATCTATCTATCTATCTATTGACTCTTTCTATCTATCTATCTATCTATCTATCTATCTATCTATCTATCTATCTATCTATCTATCTATCTATCTATCTATCTATCTTTTTTATGTAAACTTCGTACTTCAAACTGCTAGCTTTTAAAACTAAGTCTATAATACGTCAGACTTTTCCAAGCCAACTTCGAAGTTTGTTCACAAACTTCTTTATTAAGTTGGCTTGGGAAAGCCAACTTACTGATATTCTATTTAAACTTATACTTATTAAGTTGGCTTGGGAAAGCCAACTTACTGATATTCTATTTAAACTTATACTTATTAAGTTGGCTTGGGAAAGCCAACTTACTGATATTCTATTTAAACTTATACTTATTAAGTTGGCTTGGGAAAGCCAACTTACTGATATTCTATTTAAACTTATACTTATTAAGTTGGCTTGTGAAAGCCAACTTACTGAAATCCTATTTAAACTTCTTATTATTAAGTTGGCTTGTGAAAGCCAACTTACTGATATTCTATTTAAACTTCTTATTAAGTTGGCTTGGGAAAGCCAACTTACTGATATTCTATTTAAACTTATTATTATTCTTACGAGACTAAATTTGCAACTGCTACTCCTCCTAGAGCTTTAACTCTACAAACTCGAAACTCGCAACATATCTCCGAACTATTCTGACTCGAGTTGCTATATCTTTTCTAAGCGATCAGGTTTATGCTAATCGTACAATTAGCGAAAAACCGCGCAAAAAAACGCATTGACAATGCATGGCGGCAAACTTCGACGGGTTGTAGCGCAGAGCGACAATTTCGTAGAAACTTGTGAATCACAACATTTGAAGAGGCTATCAAGCTGAGCGAGATCATACCCCGCAGTGGGGTATAAGTTTTACCCCTGGGGCGCAAGAGCCCCCCAAAATTGTCCCATAGACTTACATGGTGAGGGGACGGCCCATGAAATAGCATATAGGTTGAAACTACAATGGTTTAACTACAAATAAACTACAAATAGCATATAGGTTTAAACTACAACATCTATGCTAGCAACATGCTAGTCACTTGCTAATCATGCTGGCAACATGCTAGCAACATGCTAATCATGCTAAAATCATGCTAGCAACATGCTAATTATGCTAAAAACATACTAGCAACATGCTAATCATGCTAAAAACATGCTAGCAAACATGCTAATTATGCTAAAAACATGCTAGCAAACGTGCTAATTATGCTAAAAACATGCTAGCAACATGCTAGCAACATGCTAATCATGCTAAAATCATGCTAGAAACATGCTAGCAACATGCTAATCATGCTAGCAACATGCTAATCATGCTAAAAACATGCTAGCAACATGCTAATCACGCTAGCAACATGCTAGCAACATGCTAATCATGCTAAAATCATGCTAGCAACATGCTAATCACGCTAGCAACATGCTAGCAACATGCTAATCATGCTAAAATCATGCTAGCAACATGCTAGCAACATGCTAATCACGCTAGCAACATGCTAGCAACATGCTAAAATCATGCTAGCAACATGCTAGCAACATGCTAGCAACATGCTAATCATGCTAAAATCATGCTAGAAACATGCTAGCAACATGCTAATCATGCTAGCAACATGCTAGCAACATGCTAATCATGTTAAAATCATGCTAGCAACATGCTAGCAACATGCTAATCTTGCTAGCAACATGCTAGCAACATGCTAATCATGCTAAAAACATGCTAGCAACATCCTAATCACGCTAGCAAACATGCTAATCATGCTAAAATCATGCTAGCAACATGCTAGCAACATGCTAATCACGCTAGCAACATGCTAGCAACATGCTAGCAACATGCTAATCATGCTAGCAACATGCCAGCAACATGCTAATCACGCTAGCAACATGCTAGCAAAATGCTAATCATGCTAAAAACATGCTAGCAAACATGCTAATCACGCTAGCAACATGCTAGCAACATGCTAATCATGCTAAAATCATGCTAGCAACATGCTAGCAACATGCTAATCATGTTAAAATCATGCTAGCAACATGCTAATCACGCTAGCAACACGCTAGCAACATGCTAGCAAAATGCTAATCATGCTAAAAACATGCTAGCAACATGCTAATCACGCTAACAACATGCTAATCATGATAAAATCATGCTAGCAACATGCTAGCAACATGCTAATCACGCTAGCAACATGCTAATCATGCTAAAATCATGCTAGCAACATGCTAATCACGCTAGCAACATGCTAATCATGCTAAAAACATGCTAGCAACATGCTAATCACGTTAGCAACATGCTAGCAACATGCTAATCATGTTAAAATCATGCTAGCAACATGCTAGCAACATGCTAATCATGCTAACAACATGTTAGCAACATGCTAATCATGCTAGCAACATGCTAGCAACATGCTAATCATGTTAGCGACATGCTAGCAACATGCTAATAATGCTAAAATCATGCTAGCAACATGCTAATCAAGCTAGTAAACATGCTAATCATGCTAAAATCATGCTAGCAACATGCTAGCAACATGCTAATGATGCTAGCAACATGCTAGTCACATGCTAATCATGCTAGCAACATGCTAATCATGCTAGCAAAATGCTAGTCACATGCTAATCACATTAGCAACATGCTAATCACGCTAGCAACATGCTAAAATCATGCTAGCAACATGCTAGCAACATGCTAATCACGCTTGCAACATGCTAGCAACATGCTAATCATGCTAAAATCATGCTAGCAACATGCTAATCATGCTAGCAACATGCTAAAAACATGCTAATCACGCTAGCAACATGCTAGCAACATGCTAATCATGCTAAAATCATGCTAGCAACATGCTAGCAACATGCTAATCATGCTAGCCTAACTTATTCGCTACTTTTAAAACTTAAACTTTTAAAACTTTTAAAACTATTAAAACTTAAACTTATAAAACTAATAAAACTTAAACTTTTAAAACTTTAACTTTTTTAACTATTAAAACTTTAACTTTTAAAACTTATAAAACTTTTAAAACTTAAACTTATAAAACTTTTAAAACTTAAACTTATAAAACTAATAAAACTTAAACTTTTTTAACTATTAAAACTTAAACTTTTAAAACTTAAACTTTCCAAACTTTTTAACTTTCTGGTCCGGCTTTTGCAAGCCAACTTAAAGTTTGTTCACAAACTTTTTTATCTAGTTATTAAGTTGGCTTGTGAAAGCCAACTTACTGATATTCTATTTAAACTTCTTCTTATTATTATTATTATTATTAATCTTCTGAGACTAAATTTGCAATTCTATCTCCTCCTAGAGATTTAACTCTACAAACTCGAAACTCGCACCATATCTCCGAACTATTCTGACTCGCGTTGCTATATCTTTTCTAACTGATCAGACTTATGATTTTCATAAAACTGAAGATTAAAAATCATAAAAATCCCATAGACATACATTGACGGAATGTTCAGATGAGCCAAGACTGTTCAAACTCCAACTGTCAAAAATTCAAATCTAAACAGACTGAAGCCCATTAGACTCAATCAGACTTCCCTTCTATGTACTATTTCTATCACATTCAAACTAATTTAAGCTTCCACTCTATCTAATACTATTTCTAATCTATCTAAATCATGCTAGCAACATGCTAATCATGTTAAAAACATGCTAGCAACATGTTAATCATGCTGAAAACATGCTAGCAACATGCTAATCATGCTAGCAACATGCTAATCACGCTAGCAACATGCTAGCAACATGCTAATAATGCTAAAATCAGGCTAGCAACATGCTAGCAACATGCTAATCATGCTAAAAACAAGCTAGCAACATGCTTATCACGCAAGCAACATGCTAGCAACATGTTAGCAACATGCTAATCATGCTAAAATCATGCTAGAAACATGCTAATCATGCTAGCAACATGCTAGCAACATGCTAATCATGCTAGCAAAATGCTAACAACATGCTAATCATGCTAAAATCATGCTAGCAACATGCTAACAACATGCTAATCATGCTAGCGACATGCTAGCAACATGCTAATCATGCTAAAATCATGCTAGCAACATGCTAATCAAGCTAGCAAACATGCTAATCATGCTAGCAACATGCTAGCAACATGCTAATGATGCTAGCAAACATGCTACTCACATGCTAATCATGCTAGCAACATGCTAATCACGCTAGCAACATGCTAAAATCATGCTAGCAACATACTAATCATGCTAGCTACATGCTAGCAACATGCTAATAATGCTAGCAACTTGCTAGCAACATGCTAATCATGCTAGCAACATGCTAGCAAACATGCTAGTCACATGCTAATCATGCTAGCAACATGCGAATCATGCTAAAATCATGCTAGCAACATGCTAATCATGCTAGCAACATGCTAGCAACATGCTAATCATGCTAGCAACATGCTAACAACATGCTAATCATGCTAAAATAATGCTAGCAACATGCTAGCAACATGCTAATCACGCTAGCAACATGCTAGCAACATGCTAATCATGCTAAAATCATGCTAGCAACATGCTAATCACGCTAGCAACATGCTAGCAACATGCTAGCAACATGCTAATCATGCTAAAAACTTGCTAGCAACATGCTAATCACGCTAGCAACATGCTAGCAACATGCTAAAATCATGCTAGCAACATGCTAATCACGCTAAAATCACGCTAGCAACATGCTAGCAACATGCTAATCATGTTAAAATCATGCTAGCAACATGCTAATTATGCTAGCAACATGCTAGCAACATGCTAATCATGCTAAAATCATGCTAGCAAAATGCTAGCAACATGCTAATAATGCTAAAATCAGGCTAGCAACATGCTAATCATGCTAAAATCATGTTAGCAACATGCTATCAACATGCTAGCAACTTTTAAAACTATTAAAACTTAAACTTTTAAAACTATTCAAACTTAAACTTTTAAAACTTAAACTTTTTTAAACTTTTTAAAACTTTCTGGTCAGACTTTCTCAAGCCAACTTCAAAGTTTGTTCACAAACTTTTTCATCTAGTTATTATTAATCTTCTGAGACTAAATTTGCAATTCTATCTCCTCCTAGAGCTTTAACTCTACAAACTCGAAACTCGCACCATATCTCCGAACTATTCTGACTCGCGTTGCTATATCTTTTCTAACTGATCAGACTTATGATTTTCATAAAACTGAAGATTAAAAATCATAAAAATCCCATAGACATACATTGACGGAATGTTCAGATGAGCCAAGACTGTTCAAACTCCAACTGTCAAAAATTCAAATCTAAACAGACTGAAGCCCATTAGACTCAATCAGACTTCCCTTCTATGTACTATTTCTATCACATTCAAACTAATTTAAGCTTCCACTCTATCTAATACTATTTCTAATCTATCTAAATCATGCTAGCAACATGCTAATCATGCTAAAAACATGCTAGCAACATGTTAATCATGCTGAAAACATGCTAGCAACATGCTAACAACATGCTAATCATGCTAGCAACATGCTAACAATATGCTAATCTCGCTAGCAACATGCTAGCAACATGCTAATAATGCTAAAATCACGCTAGCAACATGCTAGCAACATGCTAATAACGCTAGCAACATGCTAATAACACTAGCAACATGCTAGTAACATGCTAATAATGCTAGCAAAATGCTAATCATGTTAGCAACATGCTAGCAACATGTTAACAACATGCTAATCATGCTAAAATAATGCTAGCAACATGCTAATAATGCTAAAATCACGCTAGCAACATGCTAGCAACATGTTAATAATGCTAAAATCACGCTAGCAACATGCTAATAATGCTAAAATCACGCTAGCAACATGCTAATAACGCTAGCAACATGCTAGCAACATGCTAGCAACATGCTAATCACGCTAGCAACATGCTAGCAACATGCTAATCACGCTAACAACATGCTAGCAACATGCTAATCATGCTAAAAACAAGCTAGCAACATGCTAATCACGCTAGCAACATGCTAATCACGCTAGCAACATGCTAGCAACATGCTAGCAAAATGCTAATCATGCTAAAATCATGGTAGCAACATGCTAATCACGCTAGCAACATGCTAGCAACATGCTAATCATGCTAGCAAAACATTCTAATCATGCTAGCCTAACTTATTCGCTACTTTTAAAACTTAAACTTTTAAAACTTTTAAAACTATTAAAACAAACTTTTTAAACTATTAAAACTTAAACTTTTAAAACTTAAACTTTTAAAACTAATAAAGCATAAACTTTTAAAACTTAAACTTTTTTAACTATTAAAACTTAAACTTATAAAACTTTTAAACCTAAACTTATAAAACTTTTAAAACTTTCCAAACTTTTTAAAACTTTCTGGTCCGGCTTTCGCAAGCCAACTTAAAGTTTGTTCACAAACTTTTTTATCTAGTTATTATTATTAAGTTGGCTTGTGAAAGCCAACTTACTGAAATCCTATTTAAACTTCTTATTATTATTATTATTATTATTATTAATCTTCTGAGACTAAATTTGCAATTCTATCTCCTCCTAGAGCTTTAACTCTACAGACTCCAAACTCGCACCATATCTCCGAACTATTCTGACTCGCGTTGCTATATCTTTTCTAACTGATCAGACTTATGATTTTCATAAAACTGAAGATTAAAAATCATAAAAATCCCATAGACTTACATTGACGGAATGTTCAGATGAGCCAAGACTGTTCAAACTCCAACTGTCAAAAATTCAAATCTAAACAGACTGAAGCCCATTAGACTCAATCAGACTTCCCTTCTATGTACTATTTCTATCCAATGCAAACTAATTTAAGCTTCCACTCTATCTAATACTATTTCTAATCTATCTAAATCATGCTAGCAACATGCTAATCATGCTAAAAACATGCTAGCAACATGTTAATCATGCTGAAAACATGCTAGCAACATGCTAATCATGCTAGCAACATGCTAGTAACATGCTAATAATGCTAGCAACATGCTAATCATGTTAGCAACATGCTAGCAACATGCTAATCATGCTAAAAACATGCTAGCAACATGTTAATCATGCTGAAAACATGCTAGCAACATGCTAATCATGCTAGCAACATGCTAGTAACATGCTAATAATGCTAGCAACATGCTAATCATGTTAGCAACATGCTAGCAACATGCTAATCATGCTAGCAACATGCTAACAACATGCTAATCATGCTAAAATAATGCTAGCAATATGCTAACAACATGCTAGCAACATGCTAATCATGCTAGAAACATGCTAGAAACATGCTAGCAACATGATAATCATGTTAAAATCATGTTAGCAACATGCTATCAACATGCTAGCAACTTTTAAAACTATTAAAACTTAAACTTTTAAAACTATTCAAACTTAAACTTTTAAAACTTAAACTTTCCAAACTTTTTAAACTTTTTAAAACTTTCTGGTCAGACTTTCTCAAGCCAACTTCAAAGTTTGTTCACAAACTTTTTCATCTAGTTATTATTAATCTTCTGAGACTAAATTTGCAATTCTATCTCCTCCTAGAGCTTTAACTCTACAGACTCCAAACTCGCACCATATCTCCGAACTATTCTGACTCGCGTTGCTATATCTTTTCTAACTGATCAGACTTATGATTTTCATAAAACTGAAGATTAAAAATCATAAAAATCCCATAGACATACATTGACGGAATGTTCAGATGAGCCAAGACTGTTCAAACTCCAACTGTCAAAAATTCAAATCTAAACAGACTGAAGCCATTAGACTCAATCAGACTTCCCTTCTATGTACTATTTCTATCACATTCAAACTAATTTAAGCTTCCACTCTATCTAATACTATTTCTAATCTATCTAAATCATGCTAGCAACATGCTAATCATGCTAAAAACATGCTAGCAACATGTTAATCATGCTGAAAACATGCTAGCAACATGCTAACAATATGCTAATCACGCTAGCAACATGCTAGCAACATGCTAATAATGCTAAAATCACGCTAGCAACATGCTAGCAACATGCTAATAACGCTAGCAACATGCTAATAACGCTAGCAACATGCTAGTAACATGCTAATAATGCTAGCAACATGCTAATCATGTTAGCAACATGCTAGCAACATGCTAACAACATGCTAATCATGCTAAAATAATGCTAGCAATATGCTAGCAACATGCTAGCAACATGCTAATCATGCTAGAAACATGCTAGAAACATGCTAGCAACATGATAATCATGCTAAAATCATGTTAGCAACATGCTATCAACATGATAGCAACTTTTAAAACTATTAAAACTTAAACTTTTAAAACTATTCAAACTTAAACTTTTAAAACTTAAACTTTTTAAAACTTTCCAAACTTTTTTAAAACTTTCTGGTCAGACTTTCTCAAGCCAACTTCAAAGTTTGTTCACAAACTTTTTCATCTAGTTATTATTATTCTTACGAGACTAAATTTGCAACTGCTACTCCTCCTAGAGCTTTAACTCTACAAACTCGAAACTCGCAACATATCTCCGAACTATTCTGACTCGAGTTGCTATATCTTTTCTAAGCGATCGGGTTTATGCTAATCGTACAATTAGCGAAAAACCGCGCAAAAAAACGCATCGACAATGCATGGCGGCAAACTTCGACGGGTTGTAGCGCAGAGCGAGAATTTCGTAGAAACTTGTGAATCACAACATTTGAAGAGGCTATCAAGCTGAGCGAGATCATACCCCGCAGTGGGGTATAAGTTTTACCCCAGGGGCGCAAGAGCCCCCCAAAATTGTCCCATAGACTTACATGGTGAGGGGACGGCCCATGAAATAGCATATAGGTTGAAACTACGATGGTAATTTACATAGGAAATGATCTATTGACTCTTTCTATCTACTGACTCTATCTATCTATCTATCTATCTACTGACTCTATCTATCTATCTATCTATCTATCTATCTATCTATCTACTGACTCTATCTATCTACTGACTCTATCTATCTACTGACTCTATCTATCTATCTATCTATCTATCTATCTATCTATCTATCTATGCTAGCAACATGCTACTAACTTTCTAATCATGCTGGCAACATGCTAGCAACATGCTAATCATGCTAAAATCATGCTAGCAACATGCTAATTATGCTAGCAACATGCTAATCATGCTAAAATCACACTAGCAAAATGCTAGCAACATGCTAATCATGCTAAAATCATGCTAGCAACATGCTAATCACGCTAGCAACATGCTAGCAACATGCTAATCATGATAAAATCATGCTAGCAACATGCTAATCACGCTAGCAACATGCTAGCAACATGCTAATCATGCTAAAATCATGCTAGCAACATGCTAATCACGCTAAAATCACGCTAGCAACATGCTAGCAACATGCTAATCATGTTAAAATCATGCTAGCAACATGCTAATTATGCTAGCAACATGCTAGCAACATGCTAATCATGCTAAAATCATGCTAGCAAAATGCTAGCAACATGCTAATAATGCTAAAATCAGGCTAGCAACATGCTAGCAACATGCTAATCATACTAAAAACAAGCTAGCAACATGCTAATCACGCTAGCAACATGCTAATAACGCTAGCAACATGCTAGCAACATGTTAGCAACATGCTAATCATGTTAAAATCATGCTAGCAACATGCAAATCACGCTAGCAACATGCTAGCAACATGCTAATCATGCTAAAAACATGCTAGCAACATGCTAATCATGCTAAAATAATGCTAGCAACATGATAGCAACATGCTAACAACATGCTAATCACGCTAGCAACATGCTAGCAACATGCTAATCATGCTAAAATCATGCTAGCGACATGCTAATCACGCTAGCAACATGCTAGCAACTTGCTAATCATGCAAGCAACATGCTAGAAACATGCTAATCATGCTAGTAACATGTTAGCAACATGCTAATCATGCTAAAAACAAGCTAGCAACATGCTAATCACGCTAGCAACATGCTAGCAACATGCTGATCATGCTAAAATCATGCTAGCAACATGCTAATTACGCTAGCAACATGCTAGCAACATGCTAATCATGCTAGCAACATGCTAGCAACATGCTAATCACGTTAGCAACAGGCTAATCATGCTAAAATCATGCTAGCAACATGCTAATCACATTAGCAACATGCTAGCAACATGCTAATCACTCTAGCAACATGCTAGCAACATGCTAATCACGCTAGCAACATGCTAGCAACATGCTAATCATGCTAAAATCATGGTAACGACATGCTATCTATCTCTCTCTCTCTCTCTCTCTCTCTCTATCTCTCTCTCTCTATCTATCTATCTATCTATCTATCCATGACTCTTTCTATCTATCTATCTATCTATCTATCTATTGACTCTTTCTATCTATCTATCTATCTATCTATCTATCTATCTATCTATCTATCTATCTATCTATCTATCTATCTATCTATCTATCTTTTTTATGTAAACTTCGTACTTCAAACTGCTAGCTTTTAAAACTAAGTCTATAATACGTCAGACTTTTCCAAGCCAACTTCGAAGTTTGTTCACAAACTTCTTTATTAAGTTGGCTTGGGAAAGCCAACTTACTGATATTCTATTTAAACTTATACTTATTAAGTTGGCTTGGGAAAGCCAACTTACTGATATTCTATTTAAACTTATACTTATTAAGTTGGCTTGGGATCTGCAGATTAAATGCGGTTCCACAGTATAAGATATTACAATCTGCTGGCAGACAGCGTGCTGCGTTGTCACGGGAACATGCCAGCTGATGATAGTGAGGAAATTACATCGCTCCCTTCGCCAAGTGCATTTAAAACAACTACATAATGGCATGCACGTGCCCTGCTCACTCCAAAGTCTCCACTCCATTGGGATAGGGATCACTTCCATTTGGAATTTGTCCGAGAACCGAACGGTACCGATACGCATACCGAGCCATCCCTAATCCATACTTATTCATTTTAATAATCTTTATTTATCTGATTTTACATATGGCCTGAGAAAATCATTTCTATTATTTTGGCTTGTGAGATCGAGATCGAGCTGCCCACACAAACATTCAGGAGGACAAAAAACTTGTCGTCAACGCTGCTCAGCGACTTTCATTAATAAAATAGCTTAGATACTGGATCGCTAAATTATATTAATCAGCAAAGAGGGGGTAAAATTACTGTTTAAATAACTAAACTCAAATCTTCATTGTTTGTAGTGACACGCAGACGGGCTAATTCACACACGCAACTGTCACCTTTCTCTCTCTGTCTCACCACACTATTTCAGCTCTGTCTGAAATGGGCAGAATGCTAGAGATAACGAACTTGCCTTCACGTCAATGTCGTACATTAAAATAGTTTATTTCACAATGAGAACAGGTTGGCTAGCTGTGCATTATCCCTTATGCATACTCTTTAACTTCTATTTTTTTACAGCAATATTTAAATGACGCCCTGGTCATTCTTGGCGCACCCAAAATGGTCCCACACTATATACTTCAGACATTCTCTGGTGGAAATAAAGGATCGCTGTTTGGTTCCTCTGTCATAGTTAATCTAATGCATGTAGTAGCGTCCGTGTCTCTGATAAGCACATCATTTTAAACTGGTGCACAGCCGCTAGTGTAACTTTGTTTTCATTTTGTACAAGCTTCAACAGTTCCGTTCAACAGAAATACTCGATGTAGGGGAGTTTAAATTATTAATTAACCGTGATGTTTTCAAGCGCGGTTAAGAGTAAAACTGGTTAATCGCTGCATCCCTAGTGTGACATGCAGTGATCTTATAGGATTGTTAAAATCGTGCAGTGTGTTTTGGGCTTAAGGCCACTAGTATTTTCACCAGATAAAAAAAAAGTTAGTAATTAGCTCATTTGGAGAGAGATCCATGAATTGAACTAATGAGCTGATGATCTCAATCAGATGTGTTAAATAAGGGAGACATGCAAAATGTGCAGAGCAAGGGTCCCCTATGGCTGGAATTGAAAACCGTTGCTGTAGTGTGTCAGTAGGACATATCAGTTTACATTTCCAAACATTAATTTAGCCATTAATTGTAATAATCCAGTGAGATTTTTGTGCTCCACACATAGATCTGATCTGATCATCATCCAGTCTGTCTGGAATGACTTAAATAGAACAAACTGAGACAGGCTAAATCCAGAAGAACTGAGTCTCTGAGACGCTTCAAGAAACTTCTCTCTAAAGCTCCTGAGAAACTCTGCTCAAGTGCACCGAGGGCAAGGGCAAAAGCTGCTTTAAACGCAAAGGATGCTCACACCAAATGTTGATTTAATTTAGTTAATAGAAGTTAATTGATAAAGAAAATCTATTTATGACAGCATCCTTATTTTACAGCATTTTACACAAGTGCCTAAAACTTTAACAGAACTGTAGCTTTGCAGGTAGCTTTATTGAAGCATCTTGGAGATGTTGCGATAGTTCTTTTGGATTTAGTCTGTCTCAGTTTGTTCTGTTTCTTCATGTCATTTCAGACAAATTTAGAAATGTAAAGTGACATTTCTGACACACTACAGCAAAATATAGAAATAACTGATTTTAAACCATTTTTGCCTGGTGAAAATACTAGTAGCCTAAGAATACAATGTTTCCATAACTTGGTAAACCAACTACCACTTAAACTGAAACTTCTGCATATTCAGAGACATGTCCTTAAAATAAAATGTCTGGATTCACCTAAAAGTGAGGAATCGCTGAATCTACTTCAGGATGGGGCATCTCTAGATCCCGGTCAGACTGGGGAATCTCCTGATCCACTTAAAGCTGCGGCACCCCTCGATCCCGGTCAGACTGGTTAATCCCTAGATGGAGACATTGAATCCCTGGACCCAGCTGAGAGCATGGAATACCTCAATCCAATCGACTAATGCGGATTACACTTTGGAAAAAAGACATTGGTTCAGTTTTTTATTTTTATTACTGTTTTCCCATGTTTTATTTTTTACTTTTCTGTAATTTAATCTAAATAACTTCAACCTTCTTATGTTTCTATAAGTAATGTTCAACTTAATATTGTGTAATGTTTAATAATTTTGTCCATAGTTTAAATAATGTTTAATTTCTTATTTGTTCTTCTTGAAAACACTTTAATACTTTGCATGATTGCAGATGATGTATTTGTGTAATTCTTAGTTCTAAATGATAAGTTCCTAATTGCGTTGCACAATTACGAAGTCTGATAATTTCATACTTCCCCACCACACATACATTTATAGAGAAAGCCTTAATGCTGTAGTAATCTAAAGTATTTAGAGTTAGAGTTAAAATATTAAAGCTACAGACAGGCCAAAAATAACAATGAATGTTGTGGTCGATTTACCTCAGAAGTCGGATGTCAAGGCAGGAAATAACATCACATCCAAGTGGGCCGCATTCCACTAGAGAAGTCAGAAAAACAGGTATGTGTTAGACTTGAAGCAGCGCTGTGCAGACCGATCGGTGTATGTAGGGGTACTCAAGTTCAGAGGCCAAGGGGGACTGCATTACATTAAATGTGAAGGGTCATAAATCAAAATTTGCATCATCAGACTTTAAGGCTATATTCTCAGATTTACTAATTTAGAATTTTTTTTTACGAGTAAAAAGTTTGTTTTGCTATATTGATGCTAAAACTCAAAACATTCTTGAGCAAATATATTTCACAAATGTATTTAGAAAATAAATGTTCTTTCTTCATTATATTAACTAGATTGTATCAATATTGTATTTTTTAAATGGATATCCCCGTTCTCCCACCATGATTCATGATGGAGTAGAATTATGTTAAGATAAAAATTGAGTACAATTAATGCAGACGGGCCCAATACCTGGGCCTGTTGAGTACCCACAGCTATAGAGAGCAGACGGCTGTGCATGCTTTCGAATCGCTCATCAATGTGCAGCGCTGCTTCAAGTCGAACATGCCTAATGTATTTGAGTTGACTCGTGAGTATTAGCATTGTTAGCTAAAACAAAGCATTGCACCGCATTTTGAAACTGCAGACACATACACCATAGCAAGATGTTCGCAGATAGAGGTTGGGCAAGAATGAGTGTATGACTCAATAATGGCATGGGAATATAAAAGAAGCTTTATAATAAACTAAATTATATTATTTATAGCCTTCACTTACGTTTCACGTCGGGAGCAGCCATCTTGAATTTTCAACTTCGTGTTGAGTGAAGCGGACAGAGTTCCGAGAAGAAACCCCGACCTGCTGCGTGTGCGTTCCATTTGAAAAAAAAAAAACACATGGAACTCTGAATATCCTACCTCCGATGAGAAAAATTACATGCAGCATAAATCCAGTATTTCCCAACCAGGGTTACTTGTAAAGTCCGTGATCCGTATAGAACAGCACGATTCGGCACGCATGTGATTCACCGTACATCAGATCTTAAAGGGACAGTAGCCCATAAATACCTGCCGAGGGATCCTCAAATCTGGACCATTCCTGTAGAGTTTTCCCCTAACCCTAATCAAACACACCCGAGCATGCTAATCAGAGTCTCCAAGATCATAAGAAAATCACAGATATGTGAGTTTGATCAGGGTTTGAGCTAAACTCTGCAGCAGATTGACCCTCCAGGGAAAGATTTGAGGAACCCTGGTCTATATGGTGTTAATCGAATAAGAATATACAGCTTTTTTAGAGATTAATTAACAAAGTAGTAGTAGTTTTTACTGTGTCATCCAAGTTTTACTTCATCCTCATGTAGCAGTCCAGGGTGGGTAATCTGTGGTGCCTGAAGCAGCAGTATTTGTGTAGGGAGCAACAATTTATTTCACAAATTTGAAGCGTGCCATGACTGAAAAGACGTTGGGAAACACTGAATACATTTATTATCAATATTAAACATGAAACAAGTTAATTGTTATAAGAAAAAAATATATGAATCTACCATTATTAACCTTATATATATATATATATATATATAGTGTTGTGGAATAAACAAGGCTCAGACTCTATCTATCTATCTATCTATCTATCTATCTATCTATCTATCTATCTATCTATCTATCTATAATCTGAATCTATCTATCTATCTATCTATCTATAATCTGAATCTATCTATCTATCTATCTATCTATCTATCTATCTATCTATCTATCTATCTATCTATCTATCTATCAACTATCTATTTATTAACTATCTATAATCTGAATCTATCTATCTATCTATCTATCTATCTATCTATCTATCTTTCTATCTATCTATCTATCAACTATCTATCTATATATAATCTGAATCTATCTATCTATCTATTGACTATTTCTATCTATCTATCTATCTATCTATCTATCTATCTATCTATCTATCTATCTATCTATCAACTATCTATTTATTAACTATCTATAATCTGAATCTATCTATCTATCTATCTATCTATCTATCTATCTATCTATCTATCAACTATCTATTTATTAAATATCTATAATCTGAATCTATCTATCTATCTATCTATCTATCTATCTATCTATCTATCTATCTATCTATAATCTGAATCTATCTATCTATCTATCTATCTATCTATAATCTGAATCTATCTATCTATCTATCTATCTATCAACTATCTATTTATTAACTATCTATAATCTGAATCTATCTATCTATCTATCTATCTATCTATCTATCAACTATCTATCTATATATAATCTGAATCTATCTATCTATCTATTGACTATTTCTATCTATCTATCATCTATCTATCTATCTATCTATCTATCTATCTATCTATCTATCAACTATCTATCTATATATAATCTGAATCTATCTATCTATCTATTGACTATTTCTATCTATCTATCTATCTATCTATCTATCTATCTATCTATCTATCGACTATTTATATCTATCTATCTATCTATCTATCTATCTATAATCTGAATCTATCTATCTATCTATCTATCTATCTATCTATCTATCTATCTGAATCTATCTATTTATCTATCTATCTATCTATCTATCAACTATCTATTTATTAACTATCTATAATCTGAATCTATCTATCTATCTATCTATCTATCTATCTATCTATCTATCTATCTATCTATCTATCTATCTATCTATCAACTATCTATCTATATATAATCTGAATCTATCTATCTATCTATTGACTATTTCTATCTATCTATCTATCTATCTATCTATCTATCGACTATTTATATCTATCTATCTATCTATCTATCGATCTATCTATCTATCTATCAACTATCTATTTATTAACTATCTATAATCTGAATCTATCTATCTATCTATCTATCTATCTATCTATCTATCTATCTATCTATCATCTTTTTTATGTAAACTTCGTACTTCAAACTGCTAGCTTTTAAAACTAATTAAAAGGTCAGACTTTCACAAGCCAACTTCAAAGTTTGTTCACAAACTTTTTTATCTAGTTTGTATTTGTTGTTCTTGTTGCAGTCCCATTTCACTCACCAAGGCACATGTGGTGATGTGACAATAAAAGTGATTTGATTTGATTTGACTGATCATGGGTGGGGAGTAATGAGCAGTGCATGTGTAGTGCTGCCTGGATAAGAGGTTATAGGCTACTCATTTATGCCCCTATTTTTTTTAAAGTGAATGGATGAACTGCCTTATATTATAAACAGTGATAAACGCGGACTGGCCATTGGGAGCACCGGGACTTTTTCCGGTGGACTGGCGGCTGATTTGGCCCGCTGCCCTGTGTTTTTTATTATTTTATTTGTATTTTAATTTATTTATTTTTACCTAACTAATGTGCCAAAGTGATCATTTCCGATTGTGGTATTCCCCAATAAATCATAAATGGGTTAGTCTTGACTGGAAGCCGCGCTTCACGTCTGTTCCTCCGTCAAACGGTTTTGAACAGTGTCGATGTGCTGGATGCGAGGAAGGAGAGGAAACGGTCAGAAGAAACAGTTAAATGTAGCAAAATTACTAACCTTTTCAGGGCTTCAAGTCCAGGTTTATTACAGATTTTCATCTGTAATACGCTACTGTAGTTTTGTCTTTATTAACCTAGTTGAGTATAAAACTGCTAGCACCTGTTAGGCTGTCAGCAGCACCCCATTATTCTCATCAGTCAGAATACTGTGCTAAAGGTCATCATTATTGAATGGAAATATGTATTAATTAATTTAGCAGGCAGATATTCACATGGATTTATTGTATAGAAAGGGAGGGAGCTGGAGCAAACAGCAACACAAAAATATCAGTCAGCCCAAATATACATAGTGTGTTCAGTATTAGGCAGAGGTGGAAAGTAACGAATTACATTTACTCGCGTTACTGTAATTGAGTAGCTTTTTTGTGTACTTGTACTTTTTTAAGTAATATTTTTAATCTGTACTTTTACTTAAGTATATTTTGTGTGAAGTATTGTACTTCGCTACATTTTAAAACTCATTCGTTACTGAGTAAAAAAAAAATCGCTCCGTGGAAACAACTGCAGCAAATAATGGGCAGAAGAAGAAACTGGCGCTAAAATCACAAGAAAGATGCAGACGGACAAGACAGGCGTTAATGGTGCAGACCCAGCTGAAAACCAGACCCCGTCATACTCTGCTGAAGTTGAACTCGAAGGAAATGAAGTGAACCCCTGGCCATATTCATGCTCCATTATTCAGTGTTAGCTGTGTTTGCCTCGGGAGACCGAACTAGCAGCTTATAACATCTCGACATCGCCCTTCGCAAGCATGTGGAGATAAGGTAAATACTTGCATCGTTGCATTGGTGGTTAAAATGAAGCTTTTACGGTTTAGCAAAAGGTTTTGCACAAATGAGCCAAAAAGACAGTGGTGCAGGGTGTGCAATATCGTCTGCGAAAATATAGTAATTGTTGTTTTAACGATGTGCGATTTGACATTATCAGTATTTTGCCAAAAACCAAACAAATCACTCTAAACAGTGTGCGTGAAATCTAGTAACGTTAGATTAGACTAATCCGCGTGCATCTGGAGTGCTTTCTTTCACTGCGTGATTCAGTCTGTTAAAATGCGTTTAGAATGATCACAAAATTGAAGATATAGAAGCAGAAAATGTATATATTTATATAATTTAATATAGTAAGTCAACATCACATGAAGAATGCCGTTTTTCTCAAAAAATCACCATGATTACATAGGCCTGTAGTTTTGCTTTTTACACAGTTAAAAAAAACAAGTTAATTAAGAGACTTACGTTTTAGACACATTGCCTGTTTTTGCTCTATTTCGACAACAAAAGTAATTCCATACACAGTTTTGCGTCTCTGACTCTGAGCAATGACGTGTTTCATTCCTTGAATTAACCGTTTAAATGATTCTGTTCAATCGCAATGACTCTCTTATGAGTGACTTACTGACACCTGCTGGTGGTTCTAATTTAACATTTAAAGTATCTTTTGATTTATTTATTTTTAATTTCAAATGACTATTTAACATTTGTGACCCTGGCATGGAGCACAAAACCAGTCTTAAGTCACTGGAGTATATTTGTAGCAATAGCCAACAATATATTGTATGGGTTAAAATTATACATTTTTATTTTATGCCAAAAATCATTAGCATATTAAGTAAAGATCATGTTCCATTAATGTATTTAGTAAATTTCCTACTGTAAATATATCAAAACTAAGAGCTTAATTTGAACAACTTTAAAGGAGATTTTCTCAATATTTGGATTTTTTTGCACACTCAGATTCCAGATTTTCAAATATTGTCCGATCATAACAAACCATACATCAATGGACATATTATTTATTCAGCTTTCAGATGATGTATAAATCACAATTTAGGAAATTGGTTTTCTGGTTCAGGGTCACATTTTATGTCTTATTTATCAAAGCATTATTTCTACATTTGTAACTGCAGGCTAAATGCATTCATGTCAGTGTGTAAATACATATACGCCACTTCAGATGAAGCATCTGCGTTTCCTCTGCATTGCAAAGATGCATTTTGTTGATACTGATTTAATTTGCCTGGTAACAGCCCAAATGTCTTATTATTCTAATTAACCGATTAATTTAATTAAAACACCTAGTTTGAGATTTATAGGCCTATATCCCAGGCGTCTCAGACTCAGTTCCTGGAGGGCCACAGCCCTAAAGAGTTTAGTTCCAACCCTGCTCCAACACACACACCATGTAGTTTTCAAATAAGCCTAAATGATTAGTTTAGCTGTATCAGATGTGTTTAATTAGGGTAATATCTACACTGTGTAGGGCTGTGGTCCTCCAGGTACTGAGTTTGACACCTTTGGTCTATCCCATTTTTCCCTCCCTCCCATTGTTAAAATGTAACTAAGTACTTTTTACTCAGAGTAAATTTTAAATGAGCTACTTTTGACTTTTACTTGAGTAGATTTTTAGACTGGTACTTTTACTTGTACTTAAGTAAAATTTCAGTAATGTAATGGTACTTTTACTTGAGTACAATATTTTTGTACTCTTTCCACCTCTGGTATTAGGATTTTCAATGTATACTAATTTTGGCATTTAGGCACTTCAGATTTTTTTTTTATATATATTTGTGTGAATTATAGATTCGTTAAATCTTTGGTATTAAGTAAGTTTAAGAAAAATAACTTTATTTTCAAACAAATTTCAATGAGGTGGTTGTTTTGCAACAAAGTGGACACAGTTCTGTTAATAACAGTAGACCTGCTGGTAAAGAAGTGTCAGGTACAAGAAAAAAGGAAATGACAGAGATATTGGAGAAAATGAAGAAAAGGAAAAGGGAAGTAAAGGTGCAGTTCAAAAGAGAACCTTTAATTATTTTCCACGGCCCCAACTAAAGACATAGACCTTTTTATGTGATGGGCATACAAATAGGCAGGCCCGTGGCCAGCTAGGAGGCCATTTTTCATGTTCAAAAATAAAAAATATATAATATTTAAAAAATTTATATTTTCTCTGAATGACTAATTTGCTGTTAAACTCCCCATATGAATGTCTGCATGACATGTATAATTCAGTTTAGACAGTTTTCAGGCATGTTTAGCGTCCGTGGTGTTAACATGAGGGTGTCATGATACACGGAGCAAACCACTCGGTGAACTCAGTCTCAACTTTATTAACATACACGTTCATAGAACAAAACTTTATCTCTGCCTTTAGTGGCAGCCTGCATGCCCCAGAACCTCCCCCGTTGCCTAGCAACCCTGGACCCTAATACAGAACAACCAATCACAATAAACTGTTCACATTTCACCACAGAGGGAGTTATGAAATCAGGCTTAAATCAGCCTTGAGTGTGAGCGAAGGTGCAGCCTCCGTGTTGCCAGATCCAGCTATTATAAGTGTTTTTAGACTTGTCTTTTTCACTTAACTTGACACTTTAGAAAGTTAATAAAGTAGTACGTCGCAGTTTAGAGGTAACGGTATCTTTATTTAATCTTAATTGTGAAATATTTAAAATAATTTCAGTTTAATTTTATATATTATTTTATATTTATTCGTTTTTGTTTGTTTTAATAGATCGCCGGTATGGTGCCGAATTCAGCACCCTGCCAGATTATGTAGTATTGGTATTTTTAGGAGTTGGTGTAGAGGAGGGGTTAGGATTAGGGATGGGGTTGGGATTAGGCAATCAGGCAGCAACTTCAACGAAGGGGTGCATAATCTGGCAGGGGTGCAGAATTCGGCACAACACCGGCACTTAAACTGACAGTAATAAAAAAGCCCATGGACAGGTTATTGCATTTGATAAGGCAACGGCAAAAAATATATTATCTTTCAGAGACGTTATCAACACTGCCAAAAACAGTAGCATTTAACAGTAGTACACAGATCTGTAGAACAAGCAGGTTACAGAAAGAAATTAAATAGTGAATTGATCTAGCCATGAAGAAGTCTATGCTATGTCATTCCGTATGTGAGTTACATTTTCACAAATAATGGTAAAAACATTCA
The DNA here is from genome assembly GCA_003573665.1 of Oxygymnocypris stewartii. Taxonomy (NCBI): domain Eukaryota; kingdom Metazoa; phylum Chordata; class Actinopteri; order Cypriniformes; family Cyprinidae; genus Oxygymnocypris; species Oxygymnocypris stewartii. Next base: position 118,314 of record QVTF01001212.1, read on the forward strand.
CAAGAGCAGTAGACAATATTATCAGCTATATAGCAAAGGTTATTAATACAAATTATAACAGTAATATGTGTTGTTGCATGAATAGTAAACAACTGATAAAATTATTCACCCCTAACTATAGTCAAGTATTTAAAGATTTTGATGCAATAGGATATGATTTAAAAATGATCATCCCTCCAAACAGAGAAAACATATTTTACAAACATCCACATGTCTGTCTCTTTTAAAGTGTTTATAGTGAATAATATAATGAGTTGCATTTGTAGGGGTTATTATAGCACAATTCGGTAACACTTTCTATGAAGCCCTTATTTCTAATGCATTATAAATAACTTTATAATATGTTGTATCATCTCATGAATATTCATAAGAACATTTTTAATGTGTTATAATAGTTACTTATTTGTGGTTATAGCTTTTAAGAGTATGATGATTTATAACACACAATGAACACAATCCATCTGCTTAAGTTACAATGGATTATATTTATCATAGTTATAATGTATTATAAGTCTCATATCTTGCCACATTACTTATGTTACTGTACTTAAAGCAGACTAAGACCACTTATAATTAATAATAATAACAATAATATATATATATATATATATATATCAGATGAATGTGTAATATGACACATTTGCTTTGAATTTTTTTTTAATATAATATCAGTTTTATTATTTTGATGGCACCCTTCAGACAGCTGTTGATAAGTAACTCTGTAACTTGTCAACTAGCAGTCATGAGAGTATTAGTTGACTGTCTGTTGATTTTGTCCCAGTCCGCCTCTGAACAGTGACATTTAAAACTTGCTTTTAATTCACCCCAAAATGGGCTATTTCCACATTTTCACTTAACGTTTGCTTCTTCACGGAGTAAGGTTAATCCTGAAATTAATATTAGCCTCAACAGAGGTGCAAATTTTGCAATAAATAATTCACATTTTAAAAAATAAATAGACTGCAGCAATTAACATTTTGTCAGAACCTATTTACCAGAACCAATTTATTGTGCATATTCCTATGTTTGACTGACTGTTTCTCCCGTGGCAGTGACGGCCAATTGTAACCCCCTAAATGTAACACATATCTGCCACGTGGAGCCAGGCTTGGTTTTGCATCTCTGAGCAACATGACTGTTTCGTTCCTGAAAGAATCAACTGTTTAAATGATTTGGTTCAATCGCAATGACTCCTTAACAGTGAGTTGCAACCACCTACTGGCGGTTTTAATTTCACATTTCAAGTACCTTTTCATTTAACACCAACACCACTCAGGAAAAGATTGTCTGATTATCGTCATCAATAAAATCCAAGAAAATATTGAGATATCATATTTTGTCTATATTGCACACCCCTAGGCTAGATATGTAATATATTATTTTCTTAGTGATAGTTTGGTATACATAATTCCCTAATCATCATACAATAAGCTTTTATCTTAGAATTAGGGTTTGTCAACGATAACGAGGACAAGAAAAACAATCTGAATCATATCTATATATATTTTTTTTAATGGGACAGAGGAGGAGGAGGTCTGGTTAGGAAGACCCCCCCAAGAGCTTTGACACAATTCGAACACTGCGGCCAATCACATGCTGGAAATAATAATAATAATAATAATAATATTTTCATTATAAATATTTCCAGAAATGAATATGTAAAGAGTAATGTTTAACTGAATGTTTTGAGACGCTTAATTGCAATTAAAATTTAAATAAAATTATATTCAGAATGTATATTGAATGGAATATGGAATATAAATATTGATCCACTTAAGTGTCAGGGTTTTGGACTGTCTTGTGTGTGTTTTTGCTCCCCATGTGCTCTGTGACCCAGTTTCTGTCTCTCGTTGATTGTGTTGATTTGATTCCAGGTGTGTCTAGGTTTTCACTGATTGGCATGTGTTTAAATGCCCTGTCTGTTCAGTTCATATTTGTCGGGTCTAATTGTTGAATGTCGAGTGTTTTTCATGTTCCTGTTGTGTCGTCATGTGACACCCAGCAGCCAGAACAGCACTTATGTTTTATTTATTTGGTAAAACTTTTGGCCGCAATGGAGATAATGAAAATATATGAAGGCTGTTAAGAAAATGAATATTAAAAATAAAAATGACATGAAAACATGTCTATGAAAACATGAACACATGATTAGATGTTAGATTATGATTCAATGTTATTAAAAAAGAAGCATCTAAAAATAATACACTCAAAAACATGATTGTACAATACTGTTTATTTTACAATACACTTTATTTAAACAATTTATTTTAATTTAACACCATTGTATTAGATTTCTCGTTCAATCACAGTTGCATTGGGGTAAACTGACTTGAAACACTTATGCTTTGGTTCAACAAAATGTCTTCAGTTTGAAAGAAGATGTCAATTAAGTAGGTCAAAATAGCATTTGGTGCTTGTTCCGTTTACTTAAATCAAGTTAACCTAACAATTATTTTTTACCACATTACTTAATCCATTTGAGTTAAGAAACATACATTATTTTAGTTGTGTTAAAGTATCATTATATAATCTAGGAACAGGATTTCCACTTCCCAACATGCGTTGCACGGGGCTGGATACGGTTCAAAATGAGAGTAAATGTTCAAATAAAATTGTATTTTATGCATCTTTTCTCAAGATCATACAATGGGGATACATATTGATGTTTAATGCTCTTTTTTGTATTTAAGAGAGTTTCTGTTATGTTAGTGTTTTTGAGGGTTAACATTGTGGTGAAGTGTAGAAGATGCTTGGGTTGAGGACCTGCTAATATGAATTATTGTGGTTTTAATAAAAAAAATATAAAACCAGTTTAGGCATGCCATGTATGTAACAACCATCTTCTGGCTAACTCTCAACAATAAGAGTTATATTTGAAGTGTTTAGCATGCATCATAAATAGCAGCTGCATCAAAAAAAAAAAAAAAACTTTTTGAAATAAACTCATTTATCGACAGTGGTTCCACATAATGGAAACATGTTATATTTACTCAAATACGTAGTTTGGATGAACTTAGTTAAATTGAGTTATTTTGACATGGTTGTTTAAGTTTACTCAATTCAGTTTATTTCATCATACATTATGTATTTTAGTTGAGATAATATGTTTCTGATATGTGGAACCACTGTACATAATAAGTTAGTTTAAATTATCTTTTTTTTGAGTGTAGCTGCCTGAGGTGAAGCTGACTTTATGCCAATAAACTGAAACCCGTTCTATGACGCTTCCTATGACATTAATCAGACAACTTAGGTACCTAAACGTAACATTACAACTTGTATCTACACAAAAGGATGCACATGCCAGGGAACTTTATAGCGAGAGAGAGAGCGAGAGAGAGTGCTCCCACCGTTATGCGCTTTAAACAGCTCGCTGAAAATCGGGAAAGGACAGGCTTTTCTATATATTTCACATTCTATAAAGTTCTCATTATAATACTTATGTCATTAATTTTATGGCAGATTTGTGCTATATTTTAATCTACATTATCAAGTGAATCATAAAATTGCCTGCATGTTTTCGAAGCCATACGAAGTAAAAACATCACTGTTGCATTATTATAGGATCAGTATTTTTTTTAAAGAAACGTCTAAAAGCAATATGACCGTCTCACATAACTCAGTCGATATTGGGCATTGCATTTGAGCATGAAATTAAATACTGGTTAAATGCTGCGCATTCAGCTGCATGTAAATACATGTTAACATCCCAATGCAATCCTATTAGATTAATCAGATGTGTATGTAGCTAACCCAGACACGGTCCTGCTGGTGTGCCCTGACCGGCCATCAGATGTCTCTGTATGTGCTCTCCTGTCTATTGTCTGTCCCCTCCCATCTTGTTACCCAATCATTGCTTCAGTTGTTCCACCTGTGTCTCCCTCGTTACCCTTGTTTGTCTCCCTATTTAGCCTCCTGGTGTCTGTAGTCCTGTGCCGATCCATTGTTTTACGTCGTGTGTGTTTCATGTTTGCCTGTTCTGTGGTTCACTGCCTACCTGCATGTTTTTCCTTGTTATCTTTGTTTTATTTTGTTATTAAAAAGACTATTCTCCTGAATTTGAGTCCTCACCTCATCTCTCAAAGCCAAGCTTCTCTCTCTTCTCACGTCTATAGTTTGAACCCCATGCTGCTGCAAGCTAAACAATCAGAGCTCAGGGTGCCGCCCAAAATGCTGCTATAACTAATCAGAATTTATTTATTTCCCACAATCATAATTTTCATGATCGATCATCGCTGTCACGGATAAGTAATAGAGTACTCGATCACTGATGCACATCCCTATTATTAATACGACTGACTTTACATTTAATTTGAATTTAACATTGAACAGGTAATTTAAATAAAAACATTGCAAGTTAGGCTACTAACCATAACACTTTCATTGTACAGAAAGAGAGCAAAGAACATTTACATTATAAAATAATATTTTCACTGACAGCTTAGTCACTCTTGAAAACTCCCATTAAAATCACTTAAGCTGTATACACTAAGAAATTAATATCTTAAAGATTTGTACACATTTGCACTTTGTTGTTTCTGACGAGAGAATTCACCAGAAAGACCTATTTAGGGAGCGAGTGAAGAAAACACCAGAATTTTAGCTATGACTCATCTGAATGTCTCTGATTGATCATTGCATTCACAAGCTCAACAGCATTGTGTGTGATTGGTTATAATGCGCGCAGTGCTGCAAAAACGTGTCTGTATCTGGCTCAGCGCTAGCCAATGAATGCAGATTTAGCAGCTGATGATATGATGAACTGAACGTTCTAATCACGCCGGTGTAATTGTATCAAATATGAAAAGTATTAATCGGCTATTTTTGGTCTTTTGGAAGCTGCATTCAAAATCCACTTGGCTCAAAATTCTGAGGGATCCCCCCAAAAACTCCCCTTACTTTAAATGTGCATGACGCCTCTGGCTGGGGGGCAGAGGTGGAAAGAGTACAAAAATATTGTACTCAAGTAAAAGTACCATTACATTACTGAAATTTTACTTAAGTACAAGTAAAAGTACCAGTCTAAAAATCTACTCAAGTAAAAGTAAAAAGTAGCTCATTTAAAATTTACTCTGAGTAAAAAGTACTTAGTTACATTTTAACAATGGGAGGGAGGGAAAAATGGGATAGACCAAAGGTGTCAAACTCAGTACCTGGAGGACCACAGCCCTACACAGTGTAGATATTACCCTAATTAAACACATCTGATACAGCTAAACTAATCATTTAGGCTTATTTGAAAACTACATGGTGTGTGTGTTGGAGCAGGGTTGGAACTAAACTCTTTAGGGCTGTGGCCCTCCAGGAACTGAGTCTGAGACGCCTGGGATATAGGCCTATAAATCTCAAACTAGGTGTTTTAATTAAATTAATCGGTTAATTAGAATAATAAGACATTTGGGCTGTTACCAGGCAAATTAAATCAGTATCAACAAAATGCATCTTTGCAATGCAGAGGAAACGCAGATGCTTCATCTGAAGTGGCGTATATGTATTTACACACTGACATGAATGCATTTAGCCTGCAGTTACAAATGCAGAAATAATGCTTTGATAAATAAGACATAAAATGTGACCCTGAACCAGAAAACCAATTTCCTAAATTGTGATTTATACATCATCTGAAAGCTGAATAAATAATATGTCCATTGATGTATGGTTTGTTATGATCGGACAATATTTGAAAATCTGGAATCTGAGTGTGCAAAAAAATCCAAATATTGAGAAAATCTCCTTTAAAGTTGTTCAAATTAAGCTCTTAGTTTTGATATATGTACAGTAGGAAATTTACTAAATACATTAATGGAACATGATCTTTACTTAATATGCTAATGATTTTTGGCATAAAATAAAAATGTATAATTTTAACCCATACAATATATTGTTGGCTATTGCTACAAATATACTCCAGTGACTTAAGACTGGTTTTGTGCTCCATGCCAGGGTCACAAATGTTAAATAGTCATTTGAAATTAAAAATAAATAAATCAAAAGATACTTTAAATGTTAAATTAGAACCACCAGCAGGTGTCAGTAAGTCACTCATAAGAGAGTCATTGCGATTGAACAGAATCATTTAAACGGTTAATTCAAGGAATGAAACACGTCATTGCTCAGAGTCAGAGACGCAAAACTGTGTATGGAATTACTTTTGTTGTCGAAATAGAGCAAAAACAGGCAATGTGTCTAAAACGTAAGTCTCTTAATTAACTTGTTTTTTTTAACTGTGTAAAAAGCAAAACTACAGGCCTATGTAATCATGGTGATTTTTTGAGAAAAACGGCATTCTTCATGTGATGTTGACTTACTATATTAAATTATATAAATATATACATTTTCTGCTTCTATATCTTCAATTTTGTGATCATTCTAAACGCATTTTAACAGACTGAATCACGCAGTGAAAGAAAGCACTCCAGATGCACGCGGATTAGTCTAATCTAACGTTACTAGATTTCACGCACACTGTTTAGAGTGATTTGTTTGGTTTTTGGCAAAATACTGATAATGTCAAATCGCACATCGTTAAAACAACAATTACTATATTTTCGCAGACGATATTGCACACCCTGCACCACTGTCTTTTTGGCTCATTTGTGCAAAACCTTTTGCTAAACCGTAAAAGCTTCATTTTAACCACCAATGCAACGATGCAAGTATTTACCTTATCTCCACATGCTTGCGAAGGGCGATGTCGAGATGTTATAAGCTGCTAGTTCGGTCTCCCGAGGCAAACACAGCTAACACTGAATAATGGAGCATGAATATGGCCAGGGGTTCACTTCATTTCCTTCGAGTTCAACTTCAGCAGAGTATGACGGGGTCTGGTTTTCAGCTGGGTCTGCACCATTAACGCCTGTCTTGTCCGTCTGCATCTTTCTTGTGATTTTAGCGCCAGTTTCTTCTTCTGCCCATTATTTGCTGCAGTTGTTTCCACGGAGCGATTTTTTTTTTACTCAGTAACGAATGAGTTTTAAAATGTAGCGAAGTACAATACTTCACACAAAATATACTTAAGTAAAAGTAAAAGTACAGATTAAAAATATTACTTAAAAAAGTACAAGTACACAAAAAAGCTACTCAATTACAGTAACGCGAGTAAATGTAATTCGTTACTTTCCACCTCTGCTGGGGGGCATCTTGATGGCTGCAATTGCAGATATCTATGAATTAAATATAGAACCCTCTAATCTTCATTGTTACTAGTAATAATTGAATTAGAGAGCTCTCTAATTGGCATTGTTAATAGTAAGAACTGAATTGTAATAATTCTTACTATTAAAAATACAATTATGACAAGTAATGTTGGGATTATTTTAATCTAAAATGTCTTGCCATATATAACTTAAGTGCATTTTTATGTCATTTTATAATTACTTCTGTTGGCTTTAAAATATGGTAAAAGTTATGGTAACGCTACACATTACAACCCGCAAAGAACTATATAAGTATAATTGCGGTGTATGTTTCTGTAATTATAGTGTACCTCTAAAGAACGTATGTGTAGGTATAAGGAACCATGTGTTGTTTGGGTAATAAGGGGGTAACAACCCGATATGCAACCTGAAAAGAACTGCGTAAGTAAACTGAAGTTACAGAGTTACAACTTTTTTGTAATTATAGTGTACCTATTCAGTACCTCCATGTAGGTATAGGGGAATATTATGCAACGTTTGGGGAATAAAGGGGTAACAACCAGTAAAATTACAAATCATTTATACTGGAAGTATTTTGAAACTAACGGTACCTATTCTAATATTATGTGGTATGTAGGTTATGACCTTAATAGAGCAAGCAAGGCAAGGGAAACGCACACCTTATGAGGTGCAAGTTGAAAGAAAAAATATGAATATATTAGAGGAAAACAACTGCACACTCACTTAAGCATATTTATATAAATATGCTTAAGTGAGTGTGCAGTTGTTCTCCTCTAAATTAATGTTATAATTTAACAACAATTGTATATTTATAAGCGATTTAGCAAAAACACACTGTGTAGGCCTATTTTTTTAAACATGCTAGGTTATTGTTTCAACCGGGGAACCCCCTCAAAACATGATTGGGCTAGTTTTGAGTAGCAATTAGTAGCAACCTGGCTAAGAATGTGGATATTCTAACGGGAATGGTTCTGTCTGCAACAAAATCCATGCTTAAGATGGAAACGTGTGGAGAATAGGAAAAAAATTATCGGAGCACAGACGAGGGACAATTTTGAAACTGTCTGGAGTGTGTTCGTTTAAAACTGGAACAGTGAATGTGGTGATCGGTAACTGGAAACAGCTTGAATGGCGCTTGAAATTAGTCTATTCATGTTTGCTGTGCTCATGACAAGAATATCTGTCAAAGAAAACAAATCGAAGTGAAGAGGAGAGATATTTTCGAAACTGACTGGAATTTGTTCTTTTAAAACTGGAAGGTTTTGTCCGAGTATGTTCTCTCAACATTGAGCAGTGATTGAAACCAAGAACTGTGAACTAGTCAAAATGATGCTTAATGACGTGGATCAAAACAGTAAAATCAAAGACGGTAAAATCCTGTCAGTTCGCTATAATACACTTATAATGTTATTATTACACTGATTAATGTTGACTTTCAGTGTTTATTACTGTGTTTATTGGCGCGATGGTTTGGCCAAAATAGTTTAACTTCGTCAGTGGGTGAAAAACATGAACAAATTGAACAAAATCTTAAATTGGTTCTTAAACAAGCTTTTCAAAAGAATTTGGTTTAACTGTATACGCTGTATAAGTATGGAGTTGCTTTGCTTTTTTCTGAACTGGTGTAATACATTGTTATATTTTATTATCTGTTGCCTGTGTTGTTACTGTTGACAGTGATTTTAATTTAAAAATCTCAACAAATTAGAATATGATGACATGCCAATCAGCTAATCAACTCAAATCACCTGCAATGTTTTTCCGAACCTTCAAAATGGTCTCTCAGTTTGGTTCACTAGGCTACACAATCATGGGGAAGATTGCTGATCTGACAGTTGTCCAGAAGACAATCATTGACACCCTTCACAAAGAGGGTAAGCAACAAACATTGATTGCCAAAGAAGCTGGATTTTCACAGAGTGCAGTATCCAAGCATGTTAACAAAAAGTTGAGTGGAAGGAAAAATTGTGGAAGAAAAAGATGCACAACAAACCAAAAGAAACCGCAGCCTTACGAGGATTGTCAAGTAAAATCGATTCAAGAATTTGGGTGAACTTCACAAGGAATGGACTGAGGCTGGGGTCAAGGCATCAAGAGCCACCACACATAGACGTGTCAAGGAATTTGGCTACAGGTGTCATCAGAGGCGTCTTACCTGGGCTAAGGTGAAGAAGAACTGGACTATTGCCCAGTGGTCCAAAAATCATCTTTTCAGATGAGAGCAAGTTTCGAATTTCATTTGGAAACCAAGGTCCTAGAGTCTGAAGGAAGGGTGGAGAAGCTCATATCCCAAGTTGTTTGATGTCCAGTGTTAAGTTTCCACAGTCTTGTGATGATTTGGGGTGCAGTGTCATCTGCTGGTGGTCAAATGACCATGGTGGTGGTGTGCTTGACTGGCCAGCAAACTCACCAGACCTGAACCCCATAGAGAATCTATGGGGTATTGTTAAGCGGAAAATGAGAAACAAGAGACCAAAAAATGCAGATGAGCTGAAGGCCACTGTCAAAGAATCCTGGGCTTCCATACCACCTCAGCAGTGCCACAAACTGATCACCTCCTTGCCACGCCAAATTGAGGCAGTAATTAAAGCAAAAGGAGCCCCTACCAAGTATTGAGTACATACACAGTAAATTAACATACTTTCCAGAAGGCCAACAATTCACAGTTTTTTTTGTATTGGTCTTTTGAAGTATTCTAATTTGTTGATATTGGTGGGGTTTTGTTAAATGTGAGCCAAAATCATCACAATTAAAAGAACCAAAGACTAACTACTTCAGTCTGTGTGCATTGGATTTATTTAATACACAAGTTTCACAATTTGAGTTAAACTACTGAAATAAATTAACTTTTCCTGAATATACTGACAAGCGTTTATGATAAACTACAATATATTTTAATGTAATATCATAAAAATATTTGCTATTACACTTTTTTAAGATTTATATTTTTACATTTTGTACTTTATTAGGATAAGATAGGACAGATCAGAACTGACAAGAAGTGAAGTGGGAGAGAGAGAGGGGTGGGATCGGGCAAGGTCCTCGAATCGGGATTTGAACTTGGGACGCCCGTAGCGCAATCTTGCTTTATGCCACAAGGCTATTGGCGCCGGTGCAATTACACATTTTTAATGATGAAATTAGAATTAAGATTTGAAATACTTTAAATGTAATATCAACACCAACTGTAATATCAACACTGTAATATGTCAATGCAATATTAAAATATAATCAAGTACTTTACATGTTCTTTAGTATTTTAATCACATCAAAATATAAAAAAATGCTATTAAAACATAATTATTTAAAATCTCTATTTATCTATTTAATTACTTATTTAACTTTTACAATATTACAAAGTGCACTTTTTAAAGGTGTACTTAGGTGTGAAAAGTGGCATAATCAGATTTTCACTGCAGCAAGTTGTCCTGACACCACATGTCCATTGAGGATTAAATGTGATCGGCTGTGGCTGTCAGTCCCGCTGAACGGCCAGAGCCTTTGGAGCCTCTCGCACCACTGCCGATTGACTTATCGGTTCACCGCTGACCCCCTGTCACGTCTGCAAACAGTCGATAATTAATGCTTAGGCCATTCAGAGGCTGACTGATTGGCAGGTCTGAAACCTGGGGATAGTTTCTGGATCTCAGCTTGCCCATGACAGCCATCCACACCCCCATTAGCAGCTCTTCCTGCTCTTAGGGTCAGGATTAAACTATCTTTTAGCTGATTCTCACATTGCTGCATGTCAAAGGCACGTTCTCTCCAAAGGAGCCTTCAATATGGACATTTACTTGATAAACAGGGGAATGTCGTCAGTGTGTGTATATCAGTGAGAGAGGGATCCAACTCTGGGCTTGGCAGTCTACATCTTAAAAATCTTACGCTACATTTACAATTTATAATCTTAGTGAAGGCTTTCTTACCGACTTGTCTTTTGACAGATATCTCAGCAGACAACAAGGCTAAATACCACATTGATACATAAACAAAAAATCTCTAAACGAACACCGTATAGACAACTAAATTTCATCAAAACATGCTCTGAATGTTGGTTTGAAGTTCTGAAATGTACTCTGTAGCAAAAAAAGATTATGCAATATTTAACAGCAATTAATAATGTTTTTATATTGTTTTACTGTGAAATGACTACATTGTCTTTTATATTTGTTGGTGCTAAATTAATACCAGTGCAAACAGTTTCCAGTCACCATTATTTTGATTACTTTGACAGGATATGGTGAAAATACACTTTTGCATATACACTTAAACTTTTACAATTAACAATTACAGGTAAATAACGACCAAGAGAAAATGCCTTTTAAAATATTCAACCAAATAAATAAACTCATTATGATTAACTTGCAGCTACAGCACATCGAAATAATTTTCTTAATCACATTATACAGTTGTCTCATTTGTTTTTTAACTACTTTAGTAAAAGGACGGACGGATGGACAGACGGATAGATAGATAGATAGATAGATAGATAGATAGATAGATACAGACTCATTGTGTTACGCATAGCATCATATAAAATGAGTCAATATTCACTGTGAAATCAAAAAGTCTCAGTGAAACGCCATCCGCCTGGATGGCTTCCACATACGGCAGTCAGCGGAAGTGAGAAAAAAATTGTTTATTACATTTGAAATATGGATATTTATCTTACAAAAACACATGGATTCGCTACAGTAGGCCTTTATTCACACCCCCAGAGCCGTGTGAGGCACGTTTTATTACGGATGCGCAGATTTAATGTCACGTCTTCTGGACTGTTGACCCAATTGTAAGGCTTGGAGGGGCCAGGACAATTTTTTATATAATTCTTATTGGATTTGTCTGAAAGAAGAAAGTCATATACACCTAGGATGCTTTTAGGGTGAGTAAAACACAAGATAATTTTCATTTTTGGGTGACCTAACCCTTTAATAAGTAGTTACTTTGTACAACTATAACTTAATAAATAGTAATGGCGTTTTTTAATACTATACATTTGTGTGACCTGACCTATTTTGACTAATATTTGTATGTAAAACACCATAAATATGACCAAATGTGCAACTAATTCAGTAAAGCAAGACTTTGTTGAATAATGTCAAATAAGCGGTTTGTGCAAATGAATGTCCAAGTGAAGTCATACAGTACAATAGTAGCAAAACCCCAGTAGTTATATTACACATATAAATAAATCATATAATGTTGTAATAATGGATGTAGTTGTGTACATTTGTAAAATATATATTAAAATGTGAGTATTAACTTAATATTCACAGCAACCTGTCTTTTGTTCATTTTTTTGTGGTTAATTGTTTGGATTCTGTATCAACTTGGAAATTAGAGGTATACCAGGTTTGATTCAAGGCAGCATAGTCCCAAAAAATCTCATGGATCTCATGGGATCTTTATAGATAAAGCAGTAAATAGTCTTTATTGTCAGTCCATTGTAAGGGTCCCTGATGAAAGAAACTGATGAAATAAACAAGTGGTCTTTAGGGGAAAATAATAAAAAAGCTACAAGAGCTACAAAATGTCCTTTAAATCATTTAGACTAGCCAAACAATGCAGACGTCTGTTTGGCAATCAATAGGTATGACTAGACGAACGCCACGTTAAGTGACAGTGCTGACATTATTAAGCCATTGGATCAGTACCTGGGTATAATAATGGAGACAAAATGGCAGGCCGGTCAGTCAGATATGGGAAATTATGTGAAAAATATTGTTGTACATGATGACAGGACCTGTCTCTTGGATGACCTGATGGAGATGCCGCTGTCTGTGTTCTCGCTGACAGAGAAGCTTATCAGAGCAGGTTCACAGTCTTTCTCTGCTCCTTCCAAAACATGACAAAAACAAAGCTGTGCTTGAGGGTGTCAGAGATATTTAAACAATATCCCAAGAAAACATTTTCCTTCTCACTACATTTGTAGAAAAACACTTTGTCCTTGTGTGTGGCCTCAACCGACTGGCTGAAGTCAGCATAAAAAGACAGTTGATGGGCCATTTTTTTGCTCATATTTTTAAGCCTTGCCTATTGAAACATTCAAATGATTTTCAAACACAAGACGCGGAAAAACTCAAATGATTACTCGCGCATCATGTTCGGTGCACATGGAGAGAGCCGCGTCTCACAGACAGCAACACTGAACCGAGCTCTCATTCGCTTCCTCCTGCACCTGAACGAACAAATACAAATCGCAGTTTAAACATGCAAACAGAAAAAGATGTGAAAGAGCCTAATTCAGCACCCGCGTGCAGTGTTTACAGGGCTCATGCATGAGCAATGCATCTCAAAGTGTTTCAGCACCGCTGAAGTTGCTTCTTCTTGCTCTTGTACCTATATATACAAAAGTATGTCAAAACCCCCAACTTGCAGAGTATCCTCGAAAAAACTGTCGGTTATGTCTTAAGTGAAAGTAAACGGTTCGAAAGAAATCAAATGTGTATCATTGTAATGGATGCATTGTCTCTTAAAGTGACTGCGCCTAATTTACTAGAGCTGTCGGTGTCCTTAATGGATGTTAATCCAAGAAAATGAAAGAAATAAAATCACTCACTGCTCTTGACTGAATTACTTCATCGTTTTAACATGAATTAATCCACAGTCAAACCAAAAATTATTCAGACAAAATAATTTTGTATATATTTTTTACTATTGGGTGCATGACACTATAGTTACTCTATGTAAGTGAGAATAGCAAAATAAAGTAAGCTGTGACATATTATACCCAAAAATGATTCATACAGTGGGTGGACTACCAGTAAAATTGATTTAAAAAATTGGGATCAAAAATTATTCAGACGCTTTGACCTGCCCATGTTTTGCGAACAAGTTTTTTTCTTAATTTCTAATGTGACCTTTTTACAGCACAGACTGAACTAAATTAAGCATTTCTTGATAGTTGTGTAAATATTGTCATACTATCTGTTGTCATCCATTACATACCTTACCATCAAAGTTATCTGACATTATCAAGATTAATTTGTTCTGACACAGTTTAACTTTTGAGTTCTTGTAATATTGTATTACCATTTTCTAAACTATAGCAAATAAACTGTGATAATGTGAGAAATGCTGAAGGTGTCTGAACAAATTTTAGTTTTACTGTCTATTTAATTTTACAGTGAAGACTATGCAGCACTATTTTATGTTTAATTATTCTTTTTCTGTACCTGGACACATACAAATCCCAAAAGATGTAACACTGTGTGAATAAATAAATAAATAGAACGAACATACAAATTAAACAATTTCGAAAAGGGCCCACTGGTACAACCTGCACCGGGGCCCCTTAAACCCCAGCTACGGCCCCGCTAATACGCTACTAGTCAAAAGGGAGACATTGTTCTTAAAATAAATTGGTAACACTTTATTTTAGGGTCTCTTAACTAGTTTCTTATTAGCATGAATATTACTAGAATATTAGCCATTTATTAGTAGTAATTAAGCACATATTAATGCCTTATTCTACATCCCTAATCCTACTCAATACCTAAACTTAACAACTACCATACTAACTATTAAAAAGCAGCAAATTAGGTATTTATTGAGGGAAAAGTTGGAGTTAATAGTGAATGTGTTCCCTATTCTAAAGTGTTACCATTAATTTGTTACCATATTTGAAGTACATATCTACATTTTAGCTGTTAATATTTTGAGAGAGATCACATTGATATATCATGGATCAGAAATAAAAAAGTATTTCAAGAATTTACATTCATCTTCTCAAAATCATTTTTAACTCATTTAACACTATGTAACAAACTGTTTTATTGTACATTTGTTCACTGCTGTTTGCATAACATACTTTCAAAAAATAATAATTCAGTAGTTTGTTCAGTATTGAGTGGATGGGAAACTGATGCAGTGCTATAACTTTACTCCAGTTGGTAAGGCATGACCTTCTGCTTTATAAATCTGATGAGTTCATATAGGCCTACTTGTTCTATACTCAACACTCTTCAAACTGCATTGTAAAGTAAATTGCAATTGCTAACATGACTTCACTTTACATCACATGTGACTTGGCTGCTGCGGTACTGCAATGATTTAGAGCAGAAGCTTGTGTGCCAGGAAACACAATAATGAACGTAATAAATAACTCCTAGAGGAAGCACAGACACACACTTAATGTATTGTTCTGCTCTCTAACGATCTGACCTGAACTCCATAAATGCAATTGCATGTTTCTAATCGATATCCAATACAGTGTAAGGCCCGCCTCGATTCGACCCAATGACGGCAGTCGTTCAGCGGGTGAAGGGCTTTGCGTGTTACAGTCTTTCCTTTTCACGACACAACAAGAACATTAAAATGCTATTCAGGTGTCTCATACACAGTGGTGTGTCATCAGTGAGATGAATTCGTTCACATATGGAGGACTGACCTGTCCTGCTGATCACTCATTTTGCTTGGAAGTGACAGAGGACCTTTCTATGGGCCAGATCGACATCCTCAGAAGGATGCCAAAGGACGCAGAGGTCTCCCCATGGCGGGACGACACCTTTTCCCCTTAAAGCTGCCCACCTTACAACGACGAAAGTGACACTGCAGGAAACCCCCGTGAGTGGCCCAAACAGTGCCAAAGAGAGGAAACTGTAAGCCCGATGCCAGCCTGTCTGCCCCCCCCCCCCCCTCGAGAGGACAAATGGCCCTCCTGAAAAGACAGGAACTATCTCTTGCGTGTGTGGCGGCAACGTCCAGGACGCGGCACACTGGGGGGTCTACACCCTGTGCTGACGATCTCAACATCCTCCCGGCAACGTCCAGGACGCGGCACACTGGGGGGTCTACACCCTGTGCTGACGATCTCAACATCTTCCCCCCCTCTCCTCATGTCCTAGAATTCACTGAAAACTCATGCAATGTAATGTGTACAAAAAAGTAACCATACATGTTTGATATCTTTTGAAATGTCTCAGTGCGCCTGGTAAAATGGTCTCATTCTCCCAATCATAAGGAAAAGCTAAAAGAAGTTCTAAAGTATGAGAAAATATAGTGCACAACTTAAAGGTGTGCCCTCCCCCTGATCTCCTATTCAGATCACCTCCTGTATGTAAATAAGCATTCTCTGCCACAGGATATCCAGAAGCCTTTTGGTTGCCAATTCTAAAGACTAATTATAATGACAAGATACCACCATGTGGTAGGTTTATTAGATTATCTGGGTATATAAGGAGAAGGGACATAAAGTTCTGGGCGTCTGTAGGAGGATTGCCCGCACAACCACTGTGTGTAGTTTTCAGTTCCAGCTATGGTTAGGCGTCTGTAGGAGGATTGCCCGCACAACCACTGTGTGTAGTTTTCAGTTCCAGCTATGGTTAGGAGTCTGTAGGTTTGACTGCCCGCACAAATCGCTGTGTGTAGTTTTTCATTGCCAGGTATGGTTAATTGATGATTCTATTCTTGTAACGTTGGAGCTTTGAATTATTGTTTTGATTACCTGGTCAATAAATTGTAACGTTTGATTCTATTCTAACTGCCTCTAAAGATTGCTTTCTCCCTACTAGATTAGTGGATTCGTATATTTCCGCAAGCCTGCGTCAGTTTTAGCGACGGCTAATATCCGGCATCTTTTACGTGTACTTGGGTGTAGGGACGGGCTAATTCCGTTCAGGGACGATGAACGCCGTCTGATCAAACTGAATTCGGGTACGTCCACACCTCTGACTTTTGATTTAATGTTACTTTAAACAAAGATTTGACCAGCCCAAAGCTATTACGAGTGTAGTATATTGATCTGCTAACATATCTGATAGTGGCCAAAACCCTTTACTGAAGTAAACGATTGAACTCGAGTTCTGAGGGTGCCCCAAGGGGGTTATTCGATGTCTCTGATTGTGTACGTGTGAATTTACGGCAAATCTTAGATACGTAACCATAACTTACCTCTGATTGATGATCGGGCCTGACGAGATTGTGTCCGTGAGACCTGTGAAAAACAGGGCCTCTGAGCGATATAGCCTCCCTACGTCTGGACGGGTAAAGTATTGAAAAAGAGCTGATAAGAATAATCGATAATTCGTTCATATTTTAATGATGCACAGATATCATTAAAACCCTTTTCATTTTATGGAGTCAGATGAAATAACGAGACAAAATATATAATAAGAAAAAGTGTTCCATTTTAATGTTCTTGTTGTGTCGTGAAAAGGAAAGACTGTAACACGCAAAGCCCTTCACCCGCGGAACGACTGCCGCCATTGGGTCGAATCGAGGCGGGCCTTACAGTGGTGACCCCGGACGTGATCTCGCAAAGACGAGAACGTGATTCTCGCAGAGACTAATACGTCATTCCAGCCGCGACATCCGACTTGAATTCTCCTTGGGACATGAGGTTTGATCTCTTTCTCATCAATATCCAACTGCTGTGGTAAGTATATTTTTTTGCCTTTTAGAAGTTGAGGGAAATGTTGTTTACACCATATAGACACATTTGTAGTACGGGTCGGAACACCCATTTAGAGACCGGAACCGAAAAACCCGGTGGTGATAAGAATTAGACGAAAAACATGTATTTTCAGGGAAAGCACAGCAGCACTGGATGAAACTGAGTTAGAGACTCAAACTAAAATCAAGATCTGCGTTAGCGTATAACATTAGGCCATACAGAGAAACTCGTAACCGAGCTCTTGTGAGCCTGTGGCCAGACAAGCTGAGCCCGCAAAGCCCGATAAAGACCCGAACAAAATCAAACGACTCGCCAAAGAAAGCAGGTAAAATCGCAGTGTTAAAAACCATGAAAAATGTGGATGATGAAATCACAACAATCAGCCGCCCGTTAACATGCGAGGAATGCTCTAGACACAAATTTCACAGGTCGGTTGAATTAACATTTGATTAAAGTCTTTTAAATTTTGCGAGTACCAGCTTAATAACTGGCGGGTTATTAGAAGATAATTTAGTATTACCTCATCATCTTGATAATATGGTGATTTTGATTTCATTCAATTACAACCGCTTTTCTGATTTTAAACACTTCAGTGGATGAGTTGCTATTATTAGGAAATTTTAATTGTTAATTAAATGTCATAATTGATTACAAATTAATTTTAATTTAATTTCATTGATAAAATGATTTCAACATTATCCACTGAATTAATCACAAGCGAACTTATAATTTGACAATCACAGTAAAACCTTTATTATTATCGAGAGGGACAGAAATGTTTAATTTCGTCCACAAATAATTAGAATACAGATTATTATTAATAGTGTTTTAGTCTGCATGTCTCATGAGTTAAGAGGAGCAGGAGTGGAACTCTGTACAAGCCTAGAGTGGCTTCGTTCCCTCCTTGCATAGTTTTGTACTTGTGCTAAACAAATAAACTAAACTAACTAAACTAAACTATTATTATTTATTTTTTTTGATGATGATGTTAATGGCACAATGAGGAATGATTAAGTTTGGAAACTATTTTAATTATTATTATGGGAATCCAAAACTAGTGATTTAGGAGCCGTAAATTAATGTAATAATTAATTATGAATTCAAAAATTCTAATTACATTTAATAATTAATTACACTTCCTGTTTACATTTTGCAACAATATTGGTTTATCAACTCAATTGCAAATTACACGTGTAAATTATAATCCTAAGTGATCCTATTAATTTTAATTACAACATCATAAATTTTAATTAGAAACCACAAATTCTAATTTCAGACTTAACATAAGTCTGGCACTACCTGTAGGCCATACTTCATTTCCCTAGCTGATCTGGTTAACTCAAAAAAATAAAAATAATAATAATATATATATATAATAATTAATTAAAATAACTTTATTAAGTTAAAATTAAATAAATGCATAAAAATGTAAAGTCCTCTTTACTCAGGCCTGAGAGTAGATAGTGCTCCCCCTAGTGTTGTGTTGGAGAAGTGACAGTGACACCATACAATCAAAATGGCATCAGACATTCAAAGATGGTGTGACATGCATCGTATGTGCCACCATTAACCAAGGCAAGCCTGGCCGTACAAAACTTTGTAGACCAGAGCCACCCAAGGGACCTTGGGAGTTACTCCAATTGAATTTCATAAGCCCACTACCTAGTGCCAAAGGGGGATATCGTTATTGCCTTGTGATAACTGACAAATTTTCCAATTTAACAGTGCAAACAAAGTGGAACGAGTAGTAGCGAATCAAATCCTCCCACTCTGGGGAGCACCAATCACTCACACACAACCTGAAATGTGAGAGGTGGGTGTTGCGTAACACTCTAAGGGGCCATCCACACAAAAAAATCACAGTCGCACCAAAAGGGACAGTTACATGGCCTCCCGGATTAATACCGGATCCAAATTGCACACCACAAATTTGTTGTAGTTCAGGTAACACCCACCCACCTACAAAGAAACATTTCAGGACACACTCGAACACCAAATTCATGCACAACCTCACTGCCTGGTATCGACTTAAAATAGATCCAGGTGACACAATAGGTAACATGCATACACTACACGGAAAATCTAAAACAATGGCATAGACCCAAAATTGTACCACTATATTAAAAATTTGGAACCTGCAACATATAGGTGCACACATACAGAAACACATAATAACACACATATGAGATTCACTAAGCTAATGTACTTGTCTGGACCAACCGAAAGGAAGGAATGTATTGTGTCGGGGAATGTTTGCATTGCATAGACAATTTCACCAATCCACACAACTGTTACTTTATTACATGATGTAAATTTGGTAATGACACATGTAACTTATAACATTTCCAATATACTCCCTGCTTATACAAAACATTGTATTATTAATGATGAGTCGTATGCATGGCTACAGTCACGAATCGATGATTTAATTTCTGATTACAAAGATAGACTTGCCGTCCAAATTCCACCTGCTCAGCAGGATAGCCGGCCTGTTCAGATCAATTAATTCAGCAGCCAACACTTATAAAATAACCAAACAATCTCAATTCTCTACATGGTTGACAGATCAGATGGCCACTGGTTTCCAACACATCACCAATAGCAATGATAATATTATCAAAGCGGTTCGTTCCGAGGCGCAGGCGCTTCTAACGATCAGCCACACATTGTTCAATCAGACCCGTACCATCGAACGTGACTTAGCCTGCAGATCATATGCACAAGATTTATTCACTGCAACAAGACAGGAAATTTTAGATCTTCGTCTTCACAAGACCCCGAGACATGTTTTGAATGATTTAATTGAGGTTTTAGATTTACATAGATGGTTCTCTTCGGAAAAAATGAAAAATGTAAAGTATTCAGAATTAATATCCACAATTATGATGTATACTGAAAACGAATGTATTGATTGTATTGGATTTTTTGCCACTTTTCCTTTAATCCACCCAGATCAAGTTTATCCAAATTCCACTAATATTCGATCCATTGGCATGATAGTTAAAGATCAGGTAATTAAATGGGATCACCTACGTTGAAGGGTACTGAGACCGTATTTACCAGTCGCACTTGTCATGAAAATCACAATTATGTTGTCTGTACATGTAATACATTACAACCTTTCTCTCCCAATGAAAGCAAACTCATAAGTGTTGAATCTTTGCATGACCATTCAAATGCTATTCAGGTGTCTCATACACAGTGGTGTGTCATCAGTGAGATGAATTCGTTCACATATGGAGGACTGACCTGTCCTGCTGATCACTCATTTTGCTTGGAAGTGACAGAGGACCTTTCTATGGGCCAGATCGACATCCTCAGAAGGATGCCAAAGGACGCAGAGGTCTCCCCATGACGGGACGACACCTTTTCCCCTTAAAGCTGCCCACCTTACAACGACGAAAGTGACACTGCAGGAAACCCCGTGAGTGGCCCAAACAGTGCCAAAGAGAGGAAACTGTAAGCCCGATGCCAGCCTGTCTGCCCCCCCCCCCCCCTCGAGAGGACAAATCGCCCTCCTGAAAAGACAGGAACTATCTCTTGCGTGTGTGGCGGCAACGTCCAGGACGCGGCACACTGGGGGGTCTACACCCTGTGCTGACGATCTCAACATCCTCCCGGCAACGTCCAGGACGCGGCACACTGGGGGGTCTACACCCTGTGCTGACGATCTCAACATCTTCCCCCCCTCTCCTCATGTCCTAGAATTCACTGAAAACTCATGCAATGTAATGTGTACAAAAAAGTAACCATACATGTTTGATATCTTTTGAAATGTCTCAGTGCGCCTGGTAAAATGGTCTCATTCTCCCAATCATAAGGAAAAGCTAAAAGAAGTTCTAAAGTATGAGAAAATATAGTGCACAACTTAAAGGTGTGCCCTCCCCCTGATCTCCTATTCAGATCACCTCCTGTATGTAAATAAGCATTCTCTGCCACAGGATATCCAGAAGCCTTTTGGTTGCCAATTCTAAAGACTAATTATAATGACAAGATACCACCATGTGGTAGGTTTATTAGATTATCTGGGTATATAAGGAGAAGGGACATAAAGTTCTGGGCGTCTGTAGGAGGATTGCCCGCACAACCACTGTGTGTAGTTTTCAGTTCCAGCTATGGTTAGGCGTCTGTAGGTTTGACTGCCCGCACAAATCGCTGTGTGTAGTTTTTCATTGCCAGGTATGGTTAATTGATGATTCTATTCTTGTAACGTTGGAGCTTTGAATTATTGTTTTGATTACCTGGTCAATCAATTGTAACGTTTGATTCTATTCTAACTGCCTCTAAAGATTGCTTTCTCCCTACTAGATTAGTGGATTCGTATATTTCCGCAAGCCTGCGTCAGTTTTAGCGACGGCTAATATCCGGCATCTTTTACGTGTACTTGGGTGTAGGGACGGGCTAATTCCGTTCAGGGACGGTGAACGCCGTCTGATCAAACTGAATTCGGGTACGTCCACACCTCTGACTTTTGATTTAATGTTACTTTAAACAAAGATTTGACCAACCCAAAGCTATTACGAGTGTAGTATATTGATCTGCTAACATATCTGATAGTGGCCAAAACCCTTTACTGAAGTAAACGATTGAACTCGAGTTCTGAGGGTGCCCCAAGGGGGTTATTCGATGTCTCTGATTGTGTACGTGTGAATTTACGGCAAATCTTAGATACGTAACCATAACTTACCTCTGATTGATGATCGGGCCTGACGAGATTGTGTCCGTGAGACCTGTGAAAAACAGGGCCTCTGAGCGATATAGCCTCCCTACGTCTGGACGGGTAAAGTATTGAAAAAGAGCTGATAAGAATAATCGATAATTCGTTCATATTTTAATGATGCACAGATATCATTAAAACCCTTTTCATTTTATGGAGTCAGATGAAATAACGAGACAAAATATATAATAAGAAAAAGTGTTCCATTTTAATGTTCTTGTTGTGTCGTGAAAAGGAAAGACTGTAACACGCAAAGCCCTTCACCCGCGGAACGACTGCCGCCATTGGGTCGAATCGAGGCGGGCCTTACAACAGCAAGATGAAACATGCAATCCAATCACACACTGAGTGTTTTGTTCTTGCGGTTTATTTATTTACTTATTTACTTTTGGCTGTGCTGGGAAAATACCATAAGTTATCATTATATTGTGTGAAAAGAGCATGTTGCAAAGGCAAGATGAAATGCACTGATAATGCACTGATAGGTACAGCTCATCTATAATCGAGAAGCAAAGTGTTGAGTGTTTCCAAGTGCTTTCTGGAGCTTCAAAGTGTTTTTTTGTCACCATTCACTTGCATTGTATACACATACAGTACTGAAACATATTTATTAAAAACAAATCTTAATTTGATTCCAGTCAGGACCCCTTTGTTTGAGTAAGATTATTGTAGAGGTCCTGAACTTTATATTTGGAGGCAGACTTTGCTCTGAACTGTTCAGATTCTGAGTTATCCACAGGCAAACCTCATTGAGGGTTGAACACCCCTGGAACACCACTTCCTTTTGTTGCTCAAACTCGATTTCTGCAGAACAATGGCATACACATCATAAAGTTGTGTGATGACCTGAAGGTGAATTTCCAGAAAAGTTGTCCAAACAAATACTCTGGGATTGCATGTTGTTCAATCACACTAGCAGAGCTGTCCCATGTTTTGTGGTTTTGTTTATGAAAGGAATCTTAGCTCAGAGCTCAGATGCAAATATCTACCACAGAGTGACATCGAATCATCTTATTTTGGCAGCTTAGTTTAAAAAAATACTCCTTTCAGTGAGGGGTCATTTTTGAGAATTGAACCGTACAGTATGTTATTACCTCAGCACTGCTTCTTCCAAATTAGCAACATTTTAGTATACCAGATTATTATACCAAAAGTACAGTTGCAAGATTTCCTTACCAGGGCTCTTATATGTTGCAATAACAAATGTGTTTCCTCGTGACCATTTGAGAAAGTAAATAAGGAATGTTTTGAAAAATGTGTTAACTTTAAGACAGAGTTTTGTGCTATTGTGTGTTAGATCTTGTTAAGAGCAATACAATGGATGGTAGGATCCCTAATGTAATAATGAGAAGCTTCATATACATGTTTTACCTCAAGACTAAAAAAAACACAGTCCTCTTGCAGTTTTTACCTGTATTTTGCATCATCCATTGTTCTTTCCATTTTAACAAGATCCATGTTGATGAAAAGGCCCTTCTACATGGGGATTTTACTCTGTTCTAAACTCTAGCCATGGTGCTGTTTGGAGAGTGGTCAGTCTTGGGTTTGTTTCACAGCTGAGTTGTGTTTTGGCTAAAGAGGCATGTTTTAGTCTCATCTGACTACAAATATGTTTTCCAACAATATATCCTTTTAAATTGTGCCATGTTAACTCCAAGCTATTTGACTAAAGTTTTTGTTATGCAATCTTAGCCTTAACATAATTTGTATAGCTCTATCCTCTTACCCCAGATCAGGGTTTCTCAATCCGAGGTTAATGAGGGAACTGCAGGTGGTTCATAAGTTGATGAAAAGTACTATGTTGAATGTAAAATTAAAGTAAATAAATGGCCCTGTGTTCAGTTCACACACGTGTAGCTTATGATCTGGGGCCAGATTCACGAAAATCTTCTTAAGAAATAAGTTACAAAATTTCTTAAGATAAATTCCACGAAGTTCGTAAGAATGTTCTCAAGTGTAATTCTTGAAAAATTCTTAAGATCGCAAATATATTCTTAAGAACATCTTAATTTCTTTCTTAAGAAGAAAATACGAATGAAAATGTATTTATCTGAGTGAATACATGACGCACTGATAAACTCACACTTTATTGTCTTTACGCTTCCTGGAGATTACTCTAATAATCATAATAAGCATGCGTACTCTTTTTGTCGCGACTTTGACTGGCGCTCAGCTTCACGTTTTTAATGCGGCGTGTTTTTGAACAGCCTGTCTCAAGCTGTAGCGATCTGTTTCAGTTGAGCTAAAAAATAAAGAAGATATCTGAAAGTAGCGTTTGGTGGTTAGTTTGTGTATAAATGTATATTTCTGAGTAACTTTTTGCACTTTTGGTGTTATTTCTAGCGAGAAACCAGTGTTGTAGTAATTAAATATTAATTTAGTTATCACCAAAACTCGTTCTATATTGTAGTAGATCATTAATCCGTTACGCTGCCTCAGAAGCCCGTTCGAACTCAGTTTCGCGAGGTGCCTCTGTGCAAAAACGCTGCCTTAAGTCATTGCCTGACAGGGCAGAAAGTTTTCTGATGCAGCCTCTGTCATATTTATAAGCTAAAATAAAAGCGTCCAATTAAAGCTCCCTATCTGACTCGTTTTTGTAGAGTTGCTACTGAGTTTTGAAGTCAGCAAAAAGTAGCATCACAGATAGGCTAATCATGATCGATCATTATCATACATTATTGGCACTTCAGAAAACTCGTGCAAATCCCTATTAATAGTCATACTATGTATTATATGTAGCTAATGTTGTTGTAATGCTTAAATATAACAATTAATTTGAAATAACCCAATACATGTATTAAATAATTCTTACTGTTTGGGATTTAAGACAAGTCTGGGGCTGTCCTAAATTTAAGAAGTTATTTACGATGATTTTTAAGAAGATTATTTTAAGAATTTGAATTCTTTTTAAGTTTTGTCTTAAGAACAATCTTATGAAAAAAAGATACGAATATTCTGAAGAATAGTTTTTGGGAATACAAAATATTCTTAACTTTTTTCTTAAGTTAAAAAATTAGAAGAAAATGGCAGTTAAGAAGAAATTTCTTCTTAAGAATGTTTCGTGAATCCGGCCCCTGGTGTTTTCAGCATATCAGAGCTGCTTGGTTCACACACAGTCGATGCTGCAAACTACATCTCTACATAGAGTATTTGTTAACATGCATTTTAGATCCCAATGTGTGCTATATTTTTTACATATTTGCATATTTTTTTTTAATTGTTGAGGATATAACTTTACAGCATTTCACCAGGATTCAAAATCCCATTGACAAATGCCATGCAAGAGGTTGCAACCGCCCCAGCGCAAATTCGCTATGCTTGGTGCCTGCAGGGACCACTGAGTACATCGCTGCTGGAGATAGCCAAGCCGCTGTTCCTTTCCCCACAGATATCAGAAGGGATTTCGACCTTCAGTGAAAGACGGCTTCAAGTCTTTCCTATTTGTTGTTACAGCTTGGCAGTAATGGCAGGGAAGCGAGACTTCCGGAGAAGGGCGCTATGGAGGCCACATCCTGCCCGAAGGGAGGTAACATATGGAGACACTGATATGGACTGACCCAGGCTTGGGGCAGTACTACATACGACTGGACTCTGGGGCAGATCCTACCTAGGTGTAGGGAGGAGGGCTGCCAGAAAAACCTGACAGAGAGCTCTGTCAAAGAGAAGACACGGGTTTACCATGAGGGAAAACTTACCATGGAATAATACACATATGGGATTACCCGAAGGGGAATCAGGCCATACCGGCACCTAGCCCAGTATAGGGGCTGACCGGAGACCCGGGCGAGCTAACACCAGTACTGGGCCTGGCGTCACACTGCTCCGCCCAGTCTGACTGCCGGGGGAGCTTGGAGGATTCCACCAGGGTTCACCGTCCGAAGAACTGAACTGGAGGAGAGAAAGGCGCTCGTATCCCTGGGTAAATGTGAATGGCGCAGCAAGCGTGACACCGGCCAGTTCTTCCCGCCCATTACTTACCCAATACACGGGAAGAGACTGGCTCAACGCGGAGACTGTAGAATCTTGCGAAGGTGTTCGGTGTCGCCCAGCCCACAGCTCTGCAGATGTATGCCAGAGAGGCGCCGTGCGCCAACGCTTGGAAGAAGGCAACACTCTGAGTGGAGTGAGCCCTCACCCCCAGGGGGCACGGCTCGCCTTGAGATTGGTACACCAAGGTGACGGCCTCCACTATCCAGTGGACCAACCTCTGTTTGGAGACAGCCTTCCCTTTCTGCTGACCTCCGTGGCAGACAAAGAGCTGCTCAGAGCTTCTGAAGCTCCGGATGCGGTCCACGTGTATGCGCAATGCTCTTACGGGACACAGCAACGCTAAGGCTGGATCTGCCTCCTCCGAGGGCAGTGCTTGCAGGTTGACCACCTGATCGCGAAAAGGGCATGGCGGGAACCTTGGGCACGTATCCAGGCCGGGGTCTCAAGACAACGTGAGAGTAGTCCGGCCCGAACACAAGGCACTCTTCGCTTATCGAAAACGCTTGGAGGTCCCCGATCCTTTTGATGGAAGTGAACGCGGTCAGGAGCGCTGTTTTAGCAGACAGGAATTTCAGCTCGACTGAGTCCAGCGGCTCAATGGGGCCCCTCTGAAGTCCAGCCAGGACAATAGAGAGAGGTCCCAAGAGGGCACAAGGGGTGACCTGGAGGGATTCATCCTCCTGGCCCCCTTCAGGAACCTCACGATGAGATCATGCTTTCCCAGGGACCGGCCATCCTCTGCATCGTGTTGGGCCGCGATAGCGGCCACATACACTTTCAAGGTGGAGGGTGACAGCTTACGCTCCAACCTTTCTTGCAGGAAAGAAAGCACTACTCCAATCGCGCATCTTCGGGGATCTTCTCTGCGAGAAGACCACCAGTTCGCTAACAGACTCCACTTCAGTGCGTAGGTTTGCCTTGTTGAAGGAGTTCTAGCCTGAGTGATGGTCTCTACCACTGCCGGTGGTAGACCGCTCAAGTCTGCCACGTCCCATCCAGGAGCCACACATGGATGTTCCACAGATCTGGACGCGGGTGCCATGTGGTGCCGAGCCCCTGAGAGAGGAGGTCCTTCCTCAGAGGAATGCGCCAGGGAGGTGCTGTCGCGAGGAAAATGAGTTCGGGAAACCAGATCCGGGTGGGCCAATGTGGCGCAACCGGCAGGACCTGCTCCTCATCCTCTCTGAGCTTGCACAGTGTCTGTGCGAGTATGCTCACTGGGGGAAACACATACTTGCGTAAAGCCTGAGGCCAGCTGTGTGCTAGTGCGTCCGTGCTGAGGGGGCCCTCGGTCAGGGAAAAATACAGCTGGCAGTGGGAGGACTCGTGGGAAGCAAACAGGTCCACCTGAGCTTCTCCGAATCGACTCCAGATCAGCCGGATCGTCTTGGGATGGAGTCGTCATTCTCTGGGGAACGTGAACTGTCGTGAGAGCACGTCGGCCGCACGATTGAGCTTCCCCGGGATGTGGACAGCGCGCAGTGACTTGAACTGCGTGTGACTCCAGAGGAGGAGATGGCGGGCGAGATGTGACATGCAGTGTAATCGTATACATCCCAAACGGTTGATGTACGAGACAGCCGCAGTGTTTCCATGCGGACTAGCACGTGCTTGCCCAACAGCAGTGGCCGGAACTGCCGTAAGGCTAGATGCACTGTCCACAGCTCTAGGCATGGAGTGCCTTGATGTGCCAAAGCAGCCGGGGCCCCGTCCAGAGCCCCGAGGCTGCCTGCCCGTTGCATGTAGCGCCCCAGCCTGTGCTGGAGGCATCTGTTGTGGCAACAATATGCCAGGACACTTGTTCTAGGGGCCCCCCAGCCCGTAGAAAGGCAAGGTCCATCTAGGTGCTGAAGGAGTGGCGACACTGCTGAATGATGGGCGCCCTCTACGACCTTCGAAAAGGCATGGGGAGACAGGGAGAGCCTTAGGGGGAGGACCCTGTACTGCCATGCCCGACCCTCGAACGCAAACCGTAGGAACGGTCTGTGTCGCAGAAGGATCGAAACATGAGTGTAAGCGTGCTTCAGGTCGATCGCTGCAAACCAATCCTGGGGCTGGATGCATTTGATAATGCGCCTGCACGTCAGCACCTTGAACGGGAGCTTGTGCAAAGCCCGGTTCATGATTCGCCGATCCAGGATCGGTCGGTGACCACCTGTCGTGGGTATGATGAAGTAATGGCTGTGAAACCCCAACCTCATTTTGGCTGGAGGGACCGGCTCGTTTGCATCCTTTGCCTAGGAGGACAGCAATCTCTTCGCACAAGACAGGGGTGTTCCGGACTGCCACCAAAGTCTCAAGAACGCTGTAGAACTTGGGAAGTCGCCTGGCGAACTGAATCGCGTAGCCGAGTCGAATTGTGCGCGTGAGCCAGCGAGACGGGCTGGGCAGCGTGAGCCACACCTCCAGACGCCGTGCAAGCGGCTCCAACGGCACAATCGACGTACCTGTGGTGGAGCAGCGAAAGGGAGAGGGGCTGGATGGCACAGAAGGCGGTGCGTTCTGAGCCATCCTCGCCGAACTCCCTGGGTCCCAAACAGGACTGGCCAGAGGTGCGTGGGGAGGTACTGCGTCCCCAAACCGCACTCTCTTGGCTGCTGGCAAAAATGGGTCGTGGGCAAGAGTGAGGAAGCAGAGCGTCACACACTGTCATCCCATGGACCTGAGAACCTGGAGGAAAAGGAAATTGCTCTTTCTTTGAGAAAGTGGGTACCCTCTTGGTTCTGCTCGGTAACAGAAACAAAAATAAACATAGGATTCTCCTCCCGGCCCTCCTCCGTGGGAAGGAGCGGCGCTGTTCTCGCCGTTTCCTGAGAAAGAGCAAACTCCAACATCTCTGGGTTGCCCGCGTCAGGGCCGCTTCATCAACTTCCTGGACGACTTGGAGCCTGACTGGGATGCGGGGGGCGCTGCTCTCCTGCGAGAGGCTCAGGTATGCAAAATCCACTAGCCAATTTCGTCACGACATAACTCGTAGTGACTGACAGATAAGGAACATGTAATCTGACCACGTCATGTGACCATTAAATGACATAAGCATTGTAAACATGCAAATGTACTGTTAAATTTAAAATCTCACAGTGACTTTAAGTAAACATGTTCCACCAAATGGGTCCAATAGATCAATTGTTAGTTAATTTGTGTCTATTTTTCATTCATCCTAAGGGAGAAACATTTTAAGGATTAAAGCTCTGTTCAGCTTGCTATGCTGCTCTGTCTCTGTGTCACCGTGCCTCGGGAAACAGTGAATATTGCTTGTGAGGCACTGTGATATTCAGTGAGCAAAAAACCAATACACATAGGTTGACCTTTGAGTCATAAATGCTTTTTCCTTGAAATGTCTCTGGCTGCCGAGTAAATCAGTGAATATTCATCATGAAGACCTGTAACACAATAGCAAAGTTAATTGGAAAGACAGTGTTCTTGGCTATAGTTCCTCACAATACAATCGCACAAGTCTGCCGAAAAACAGAAGGTTGTACAGAATGACACAACATCATGAACGGAGCAATTAAGTAGTTAAATATTTGGCACTATTGCATGGTGTTTTAATTCTACTGCACAAATGTTCAATGTACGCCCCAGTACAAAGAGTTTATGTAGAAATTAGGCCTTGTCCCTCTGTTATTTAGAATATTTAATGGCAACACATTGCAATAGAGAAGACAGGGATGGTTAACACATGGCGAGGCATAACACCATCGGTTTAACCAATAAAGGGAATAAATCACCATTAAACATGATCTTTGGTAAAGGCGTAAATATATCAAACTTGCTTTTCACAAAAGATGAGCACAAATACTTAAGGCTCTATACTGGACCTTCTTAATACACTCATTGTGCTAAGTTTCACAGTTTGAACATAAGTAGTAGATATATGAATTACATTAATTTGTTGCAGACAAATATTAAACCAAAGTTTGAGACATATATCTACCTACAGCATAACATAACCTTTTGAAGTTTTACTGAATGCTTTCATTAAAATGTTTTTTCAGACCAATTATTTTCAAGGAAAGACACTCATTAATTTGCAAAGTATCATATAGACATAAAATAACCAAGGTTTCTGCAATAAAGCATAATGCATAACATTTCTTTGTATTGACATGGGAGACAGGGTTTCACTATGCTTTTTTGTCTGATATCCAGTAGCGTTTTTAGGCACCACGCAACCCATGCAATTGCGTGGGGCCCCGCAGTCCAGGGGGGCCCCCACGGAACAAGTTTCTTACCGATGGGACTTGAGAACCGGCATTTTTTTGGACAGGTGCGTAATTGGGTCAATACCGGACTACCATAGCTTGAGGACAAACAATACTGTTATCGATACGTGCATTGTTTTATCTCCGTACTTCTGTGTTAATGGCGAATTAGAAGCTGTTCTCATAAACCGATCTCAAGCTGTCTCCCGTCAGAGGTTTGGCACGACATGCAGCGGCACAGTCTCAAACTCAGTCCGGCGCGTGTAAAATAATTACAATGCTGAAGGTGAGGTACAATTCATTTTTCTTTATTAAATAACTTATACAATAATTTTAAAACAGCATGAGTTCTCCGCGAGCTCTCTTTCTTTCCCTCTCAAAATGCGCAAATGGCTTCATATCACCACATTGCGTCTGCACTATAAACGAGCTGCACACTGCACGGTTGACACAGGAATTGTCACAGTTTACATGCAGCATCACTAAAGTTTATAATTTGCATTTCTTTTTTTTAAGTTTTCCAATATTTAAACTATTCAGCACTTGTGCGCTCTCTAGTGTGCACTCTCAACAATTGCCCCATTGTAAAAACAAAAATACACAACATGATCAAACATTTAATTACATATTTTTTGGGGGAAAAAAGTCTAAAAATTCCCCCATCCACCACTCAAATAAAAAAGAAATCCTCCCTCCCACAAGAGTCACCTAAGAGGGGAATTCACCCCATTTTCAAAAATGAAACTCAGGACTTGAATGAATGTCTGTAAAAATCCTAATTGGAGAATACCTATAAATAAGTATACATGTTAAAAAGAAGCCTTTTTTATCATATAGATAAAAACTGAAATAAAAAGTCCTTATAAAAACATAGAGGGACACTCTCTGTTAGGAGTAATCACGCCCGCTCCCTGAGAAAGTCAATATTTAATTTTTCTTTAATAAAAAATAACTAGAGACGCCAGAATTCTCTAGTATATACTGTTGTGTTCCTATGCACACGATGTTCAAATATGTTGTGCTATGGTATGGTGAGGAAATCTCTCTCTCTCTCTCTCTCTCTCTCTCTCTCTCTCTCTTTGAAGGGCCTTTTTATTTAAAAAAATGCTTTATGTGCCAATTAGGTCATTAGGTCTTCAAACTAATCTTCAAGTCGAACTTGCAGACATGGATTTTTCCATCCAACATTCAAAGTTTATTTGTTTTTATTAGCTTCCTTTTTCCAGATTACATGTACTGCTGCGTCTTTATTTCCCCTATACATGACACTGTGTTGCTCAGACAAAAGTGAAAGCTCTCGTCTCTGTCTTTGTTGAGAGCTCTCACTGCTGTTACTCATGATCATTTGCCCGACATGCTCATGATCAAATGCATTTCCATAAGTAATTTCTGGCCATAAATTAATGTGATGTTTCCAGTTGAGTTTCTCCATTTTAGAGGACACAAGTTATGTGGTCTTAAGAAGGAAAATAGAATATTAAAGTGCCCCTATTCTGGATTTTTGAAAAGTACCTTTCATGCAGTGTGTAACAGCTCTAAGTGACTGAAAACATCCTGCAAAGTTTTAAATCTAAAAGTGCACCGTGTGCAAAGTTATTGTCGCTCAAATGAAAGAGTTGACTCTGAATCATTAAAACGAGTTGTTTTTAAAACTAATCTTAAGTTGTTTCATGTTGACTAAATTAAAATGCAAATTAATTCACTAGGAGTCTATTAGGAGTCACTATTTCCACTAGATGCCGCTTTTGGAGCTTTAAAATAGCTGTTTCCCCGGTAATGGATATAAACAATGCAGCACTGCCCTCACAAACGCTGCTTTTATTATGAAATGTAAGTGAAACCGACCAATTGAACCAATCACCGCAGATTAGCGTCACGCAAAGGATGGGTTTGGGAAAATGAATCATTAAACGAATCGTTTGAGCAAATATGGTAAAAATAAATGCAGAAACGACAATGAAAGTGTTTTTGACCTTGCATGCATTTCAACCTATTGTTGGGGACTCCCAAAACCAAAATATGAACCGTATAACCCATAATAGGGGCACTTTAATGGATATCAAAGTGTACTAAAACTTGGCATGCCTAATGGAGTTTATTGACCACATTAATGATGTATTGTTGCAATACTCATACAATCGATTAAAAAGATAAAACGTACATAATCATGTAAAAAACAACTGAAACTTAATAAAACGTGTTTAATAGCATGATAGCATAATATGATTAGATTAATAAAGCTCACGACAGGTTTGTGTACTGTTATGATTTCAGCGGTAAACATACAAAGTATGCAATAATATCTTAATTTTGACATATGGTAACCTGTTTGTATAACCGGTTTATATTCAGTTCCATGGAGAAAAAACAAACAAACTTTTTTTAATAATTCGTATTTACCAAAACATGTAATAACTTTAATACAATTTTGACTTAACATTTTGTGTGCAGCCCAGTTGATTTCCCACATTTACAACACCACCGCAACATAATTTAGACACTTTCTACAGCATGGAAGTAAAAATAAACTCATTCATAAACTGTGATGTGTTTCCATACTGTTATTTGGTATATTTATAGATGTCTAATTTCTCTTGTTTCAACCACTTGACTGAATATGATATGGCCACAGGTGCATGCATATAATTTAAGGTCCAAAATGCCAAAAGTGAGAAAATTTGGCTTTAGTAAGTAAAAGTACTCGCCAACTGGTTGTTAACGTTATTATGAAATGCAAAATAGCATTGAACTAATTAAATTGAATTACAAGCATGAAAATCTGACTCTCGCAATGAGCATTTCCTGTTAAAGACATACAAACCATCCACTGAAGAAAATGTCTGGCTCAACTCATGCATCTTTTAATTACTTTTAGAAGACAATGATTACCATCAAATGTTTTAGAATCAAAAAAAGTGTTTTTATGTTCTTTAAGCATTTGATGTGTTTTATGTACAGTTTCAGTAGAGACTGACTCATTTCATATATGATGCTGCAAATGTGGCCAAAAGATAATCCTGGCATACTGAACACCTTGGTACTTGTTAGTTAATGTTCAAAGAAAAGATGACACTACATGCTTAAATTAGTGTCTCTTTCATTTTTCTTTGGTTTACAGAGAAATGTTTCTGGCATTCTTTACGCCAATGTAAGTTCACCTTTTTGAAAGACCAGCACCTTTGACATTTTGGAAGTAGTGAACTATAAAAAGACGGCTTTTAGCTCTTCAGACCATGAAAGGGATGAATTAACTCACATTTTGCTCAAAACGTATGACATTTTAAGCATTAAAAGGCTGTCACACTTTTGTCTTTATTGTCTGACTGACCAAGTTAGGATAACTACACAAACTGGACCTAAATAACTGCAGAATTAAGTGTCATCTGTGATATTCCTAGTTCATTCCTTTCAACGTTAGATCAGCAGTTAACCAACAAAGATCTCCAATTAATACCAAAATGATGTACCTTATATAATCTCATTCCACATAAGTTTACGGGCTTTCCAGGCATTTTCTAAAGCACAATCTATTAAAATTGTCCATCCATGGACACTCACATGGACATGTGAAAGGATATGCAAGGAGTTTTTCTCAGTTTTTGACCAAAGCTCAGCTAAAATAATGTTCTGAATATCTTTCTCTTGAAATAAATATATTTTTTCTCTCTCTCTCACCATTCATCATCATATCAATAAGTAGCAACATTACTGCGGTAACATTTTTGAATAAAAAATATGTTGTTTCTTGGATGTTTCACGGCACTTTCAAAGTGGAATGCCCATTTAGTGACATTAAAAGCACGTTCAGTTGTAATTGAAATAGATTAATGTGAATCAGGAAATTTTTTATCACGCTGCTTGTTGTAGATTTTGTGTAAGTTCAGAAATTAAATAAAAATCAGACTTAAGACAAAAACCTATTTGCTGAAGCAAACATGCAATTGTATCAGTTGTATTACTAATAAGAATTCAAGTCAGACACAGTGTTAAAATGCTGTTATTTTCCATTTGGTGAGAATGTGATGCCAAAATACAGTAACAGATGTCATACTGGATTAAAAAAGTGATTAAAATAATGAAAATAATAAA
Organism: Oxygymnocypris stewartii; assembly: GCA_003573665.1. Lineage (NCBI taxonomy): Eukaryota > Metazoa > Chordata > Actinopteri > Cypriniformes > Cyprinidae > Oxygymnocypris > Oxygymnocypris stewartii. Next base: position 152,865 of record QVTF01001212.1, read on the forward strand.
AAACAAACATTGTGTTTATGTGTGCAAATCCATCTCCATAATGGCTTCACTATGATCAAGAAATAAACATGCAAACAAATGTCAAAAATTATATTGTGATATATTTGGATATATGGGATAAATTGTAACAATAATAAGTCAATTATTGTGGGAAGGTGAGAGCAATGATTAAAACAAAAAGCTTGTAACTATTTTTAAGGAGTATTCGAACTACTGAAAAATATATGTAAAAATAAAGAACTGATTTAATAGATTCAGTTTGAAGTGCAAACCTAAGCAATTGCAGTCAGTTGCTACTTTCATGGGAATCGTAATGCCTCTTAGTCTAGATGGGCGAACTTGCTGACTGTAAGTCTAAGTACATGATCATAAGCACAACAATTAAGTGTGAGTAATTAGGAGTAAAAACTCTCTTCCTCTCAGCTTGTTTCTATCTTGCCACCTCTGGCTGCAGCGGCTCCCTTCAAACTGCACTTCCTGTGAGTCGTCTGATGCTGTTGAGCGGCGCGGCACCGCCGACTGCGTTTGATAATCTGTCATCCACATGCCATGCTCAGTGTCATCAACATGCCGCAAACGCTGCTTCAAAAATTAAACACTGACATTTTAACTTGAAAAACTGCAGTTACGTGACACACTGGCAAAACCGAAGCCAATACTGAGAAATGTTTGCTTAACTGAAAAAGCAGCGGAGGGTTTCTGACGGGAGCATTTTCCTCACCACCTCCCAACATGCATCAGCCGGCATAAGATTTATGGCTCTTCTAATTAAATTTTGCTAAGCTGGCAGACACTTGAGCGAACTGTGATGTTCCTCCTGGATTCTGATTAACAGGGGCTGAATTTATTATTGTCCTGTAGTGCTTGTATGGGTCCTTAACAGCCCCGGCTAATTAAAAAGTATAATACTGCCAATATTATACTGCAGGCAATCAACATTTATGCTTACTTGTAAAAACACAAATACACAGTAGACTTAAGGTGTGCATTGTAGTAACTTACACCAAATCAGGAATGTCTTTAAAGCTTCAAAAATAATTTCTATACTTGCATTTCAGTAATAAGACAGTGTGAGATTACAAATTTTATTCTATGTTTGATTTGAATTCACTTCCTGACTAAGAGGTGTCGGGCAAGGTGCTTGAGATCGTTTCCTGACCATTTGGGCTTGGGACAGCTGTGCTTTTTGTCTCTATGATAATGGTAAGATCAATGAGTCAGACTACTGAGAGATTCAACCTTTGTTCTGCAAATAGGTTTTGTCCTGGCCAGACGTGGATTCGTTAGGTTTATTGGACCACGGGAAGTTTCCCGTAACCAACTAACGCCTCCCTCAGATGTTTGCTTTCTTTGATGTTTTGTCTCAACCTCCAAAAGTCCCTCCTCCAATTCTGTCTATAAGATACCCTGTAAAAATTACTTAAGAGGAGATTTCGATGACTACAGTTCACAACAGCTTGTGTTCTCAATAAAAGAATCCTGCTGATCCAATCCGAAGTCTCCTGGTCTTCTCTTCTGAGTTTTCTACACTTTAGAAGAACAGAGTTCACAACAACAGTTAAAGTTTGTATTTACGTTTTGCAATTCAATCAAATGTAGTGCTCAGACATCTTTACTTTTGGAAGCCTATCAAATATTGAATCTAAAAAGAATGTTTGTCTTTTCTTTTTTTAAGATGTAATTTGCAAAAATTCAGCTTTGTAGTTTTTACTTTTTTAACTGATGTACATGAACTGGCTGTTAGGTCATTTAAGGTGGTAATGTATTTCCCCTGACAATGTCTGCATAGGCTACAAAACACTATTGAACATGATCACTGTTATTACCCAGCAAATATACATGCACACATACATTTATGTGATGCTAAGCTGAATTTTCATCAGCCATTGCTCCAGTCTTCAGTGTCACAAGATCCTTCAGAAATCATTATTATATGCACAATTTTTGTCTCTAGCTGAAGTGCCCATGAGCACCTCCATCCCAGACTAAATTTTCCTGCCTAGGAACTAACCTCAGACTCCTCGCTTTTCCCATCAGGAGGTCTATTTAAGTTGGACACTTTCACACACACATTGCTGAGTATTGTTTGTTTCTAGCTATGTGTAGTTTCCATGTTTTTCCTACAGTATTTCCTAATTTTCTTGCTTTGCCTTAGTGAGTCCTTGATTCTGATTGTTTGCTTACTGCCTTGATCTTTGCCTGTTTTGTGGAGTACTCTTTTGCCTGTGACTTGGAGGTTAATATTTTGCAGTAATTGTGACACTACCTGTTTTTGGGTAAAAAATGTATAAATATCACAATGCATAGACACACTTTTCTGGCATGTAAACAATGCATGCGTGTACTGCTGCTGATGCAGAATGTGCATGCGCTGCACCTTGTTTACATTCAGACGCATAGGAGAAGAATTGTTAGTTGAGTCGTTAATTTATTTATTCTTTGCACACAAAAAAAATATTCTTGTAGCTTCATAAAATTACAGTTGAAGCATTGATTTCACATGTACTATTTTAATGACGTCCTTAATACATTTCTGTTTTCATGATGGTAGTACCCTTGCTGTCTATGGAGGGTCAGAGAGCCATCGGATTTCATTAACATTTCTTAATTTGTGTTCTGAAGATGAACAAAGGGCTTACACATGAGGGTGAGTAATTAATTATATAATTTTCGTTTTTGAGTGAAAATTATCAAAGTCCCTTTAATCTTTTTTTAACCTGTGATAATTATTTTCAGCATTTTTTGACAAATAAAAAGTTAAAAATAATATTTATTTAAAATATAAATTTTTCCTAACAATATACGTCTTTACAATCACTTTTTACTGATTTACCACATCCTTGCTGAATAAAATTATCAATTACTTAAAAAAAAAGTACTTACCCCAAACGTTTGAATGGTAGTGTGCATTGTAACACAAGATTTGTATTGTGAAAATACAATACACAATACACAAGAAATGCTGTAATGTGTATTTATTTATTTAAGAATCCTGAAAAAGTATCACATGTTGTACTTATGCTTTGTAAAAGTAGGTCAAAATTATTTTCCAATGAACAAACAAATAATAAATCAATTATGAAACCACAAAGCAGTTCATAAAACTGGATGTTTTAAGAGATCATCGGATGCCCATTTTCAACAAGTTGATATGATTATTTAAGGTCTTAATCAGGGGTTTCAAACTCAGTTCCTGGAGGGCCACAGCCCTGCATAGTTTAGTTCCAAAACTGTTCCAACACACAAACATGTAGTTTTCAAATAAGTCTAAAGGACCTGATTAGCTGGATCAGGTGTTTTTAATTAGGGTTGGAGCTAAACTCTGCAGGGCTATGGCCCTCTAGGAATTGAATTTGACATCCCTGGTTTTAATGAAAATTCTACAACATACTTTGGTTGAAATTTCTCAATGGTAGTGTAAAACAAAATGTTTGCCTTTTTACCATGTCAAAAATAGCTCTGTCACAGCGACCCATTTTGGTGCATAACTATTTAAATGCTAATGAGCTCTGCTCATTCCACCCCTCTCTTCCATGCGGTGAAGAGCGTTCTCTGAGACTGTTAACGTTAGTTGCATTAGTCGCAGAACGAGCTAGCTAGCACTTTATTAGGAAAGGCGATTTGCAAAGATTCATAAAAATAAAAAAAACACTTCTTCTGTATAGGTGAAGCTGGATCACGAATGATTAGAGCGGACATAGACACATTTAAGTAGATCGGGGTGCACATTCCCTTCTAAAACAAAGGTAATCCACTGTGTTTTCAGCAGCTCAGATATCGCGAGTAAATGACGACTGCTATGTTTATTATTATATCCAACAACAAAGCACATCAGTTGCTTAGGAGACATTCTTGGCTACATCTACTCCAGCATCGAAACAATGGAGGACAGATGACAGCTCACTCAGGGCGGGTCTAAGATAAAACACAAGTGTCAATCAATAATTGTGGGAGGGGCCTGTGCAGAACTAAGTCACTCTGTATCAATCGGCCGAAACGGAAGATGTTACAAGTGTGCGCTCGGTGTGTGGAGTGTTTAAAATGATTAGACGACAACAGACATAGAATTAATAAATACAGAATATTTACAATACTCAAAGGGAACTCAAAACAACACTTAGAAACTTAGAACTTAGAAATCCTTGGCTGTTAAAAGCACAGAGTCTTTCAGTTCCATACCATTAAAACAGTCCTTAAGAAATCCAGCAGGGATTTGGGTAAGTCCCAATGTGAACGTGCACAGTCCACAGAAATGCTGTCTATTTCCTTGTTCCTGTCATGTGAGGAGACACATGACAGGCAGACCCAGAATCACTTAAATACATACACACATTAAAATGGTTAAGAGGAATAAAATGACTAAGACAACATGAAAACCTTTTAAAACTCAAATATAAATCATTATATTAAATTGAGCAGGTTAAAACTGTCCTGTGTGACAGTGTCACACTGCCAAGAATCTGAGAACAGCTTGATCTGAGACACTGCTTATGATTTATTGGGATTAAACTTACACACACACACACACACACACACACACAGGGTGAATTTTTATCATTATAGGATGGATGTGTTACGAAAGGACTCTCGTACACAAAGGAAGATGGTAAATGGTGATGTTTAATAACTGCTATGTCGAAACGAGATCGGACACTTGACTGAGGTGAGGTGTGTGTTTAAGTAGCGTGTGATGATGAGGATCTGATGACGTGCAGGTGTGCTTGATGAATGCTCAGGTGAAATCAGGTGCGGGTGTGTGATGACTGGGTTGGAGAACAGACGGATACATGACATTACCTCTCCCTCCCGGAAGGCGCGTCCCGTGCCGTAGCATTAACATCGGGGAGGGAGAGAGGGAGGGAGGGAGAGAGGGAGGGAGGGTGGGTGCCCTGGAGGCTGATGCAGGACAGGGACACTGGGAAAGCCTCCAGGGCGGATTTGAGGCTCCGGTGACCACGGCTGGACGGGAGCCTTGGGTGGCCATGGCGGATACGGGCAACGGGTATATGCCCGTGAATGGGTGAATCTTCGGCCGGGGGGCGCTCGAGAAGCGCAGACTCTCGGGGGAGCTCGGGAAGCGCATAATCTCAGGGACGCTCGGGAAACGCAGAATCTCGGGGCGCTCGGGAAGCGCTGACTCTCATGGGCGCTCGGGTAGTGCTGAGTCTCGGGGGGCACTCTGGAAGCGCTGAACTGGACAGTGCCAGCGGGGGCGAAGGTGAGCTGGACGGGACCAGCGGAGGCAAAGGCTAGCTGGACGGGACCAGCGGAGGCAAAAGGCGAGCTGGACGGGACCAGCGGAGGCAAAGGCGAGCTGGACGGGACCAGCGGAGGCAAAGGTGAGCTGGACGGGACCAGCGGAGCTGAGGTGGCCTCGGACGGGATTCCGGCTCGGGGTTGGAGACTTTCCAGACATTGGGTTACCGTCTCTTGCCTAGTTAGGTTGGAGGAGTCTGGGAGCTCCACTGGTTGATGGAATGAGATCCCGAGCCCGGAACAGAGTCTTGAGGACTTCACCTTCCCGGGAACTGGTGAGGGCGAGTGGTACAAACGCCTTGGCAAAATCCAACGGCTCGGGATTAGCTTTAGCCAGAGAAATGAACAGGGCTCTTTCATCCATTGGTGTTGGTCCGATCTTCTGTTACGGAAGGACTCTCGTACACAAAGGAAGATGGTTAACTCCAATGAATGATGAACAGGAATCTTGAGTCCAACTATGTCGAAACGAGATCGGACACTTGACTGAGGTGAGGTGTGTGTTTAAGTAGCGTGTGGTGATGAGGGTCTGATGACGTGCAGGTGTGCTTGATGAATGCTCTGGTGAAATCAGGTGCGGGCGTGTGATGACTGGGTTGGAGAACAGACGGATACGTGACAGGATGTGTACACATACTGCCAATACACATTTCAGTTCAAACAACAGGTAAAAGTGAATTTTGCATTTAATGACCCCTTTAAATCATGACAAAGGGCAATGAACAGAAATATCAAACCATTGTTTTGGCAAACACAAATCATAATTAATGATTTACATAAATGTTAAGCACGTGACAACTTGCCTCGACTTGACATTTATGAAGGTTCAAGGTTAAGGTTCAAGGTTCTTTATTATTTGTCACATACACAATCATACAGGGTATAATAAGTAGTGAAATGTTAGTCAGGACAGGACAATGAACAATGCTTTTGTCCTGAAAACACCAGTTTCAACCTTTCAGTTCAAATTGTCCATTGTTATATAGTGACTCTTGAATGTCAGAATGTGTGTCAGTGTGATTTTATTGTGTTAGTGAACATGGAAATGTGTCTTGGTTGAAATAATTCACAAAACCAACATACATAACATCAAGGGAAACATTTGTTTCACTGGACATCAAATACCTTAGTTCCTGTGAAAAATAGAGATTGTGACAACTAGCCCCAGACTCTCCTATAATTAACTCGGTAAACACATTTTGTTGTCATGACAATGTTACACACAATATTGCTTTACCTATTGCACAGTGGAATTGAATACAATAGTGACTTTGTTTTATGATTCTGCCAAATGCAATATTCCCAGACAATGGACATTCAGCACACTTCATATCTTCTCATATTGAAGACAGTGAACAGAAATGGATCCAGAAGTCTGGAAGATCTTTATTTGACCCCATAATTCTGTTTTATATAAATGTACATCATTTATTACCTCACACTGATTATCATCTGAAGCCAAGCAATGATTGACATGTTAAAAGTGAGCTTCCCATGTCCTACCAAAATAAATGTTTGTCTTGATATATTTTTGTGAACGTAACAGGGTATATGTGTATTTGACAGGTAAGTTATTCTTAGCAATAGCTGGAGCCTGTCAGTCAGCCGTGTGTTGATAGTCAAATTAATATAGGGATGACCTACACTGAGAATGACTGTAGACTGCTGTTTAAGCCACAGAGCGCTGAAGCGGAAGGCTTCAAAACACCTGCCTCTTCTCAACTGCACTGCTTTCATCTGTTTTAACTCAAGCTTCTCCTCTTTTCATAACTCGCCTGCTCTGTTTTTTCTCCATATGTAGCTGTGAGCCAGTTTATCCGTCCAGTGGCAGAAACGCTTCTGATGTTCTGGATGAGAAGGTTGCAACCAAAATTCTATGCTGAATTCAGTCATGTCCCCGGAAATTAACTTAATCTCTTTCTCTGTATGCATGTCATAGTGATAATTTGGTGTCTTACTTTTTTATGTCTTGCAGTCAGATTCTAAAGTTTTGTAACCAGAAGGATTAAACTGCATGTGTGTCAATATGTTCAGTGAAGCTTTTTGTGACACTTATTGTAGGAGAAAAAAACAAACAAACAAAAATAAAACTCTATAAGGAGAAGTTGACAAACAGATTAAAAAAGACAATTTGTTATCCTGCCACTTTTTTTTAAGTAATAAAGACACAATGTTTTTAGAACATTGAATATATTTGATAGTGAATTTATCTATTACATTTTTTGTTTTTAATTTACAAGTATTTACAAGATACATTTTGAAAAATTCTGCTTTTTTAGCTTGGCTGTGTCATTTCTGCACAGTCCTTGAGTCGACTGCAACACTATAGAACATTTCCACTGTTATTACCCACACATTTTTATGTTTTTGTCTGGAGGCCAAGAACCAAATACGTATATGACACTGGACCACAAAAACAGTCATAAGCGTTGAATTATCTTCATGGAACATAATCTTTACTTAATATCCTAATGATTTTTGGGATAAAAGAAAAATTGATAATTTTGACCCATACAATGTATTGTTGGCTGTTGCTACAAACATACCTGTGCTACTTATGACTATTTTTGTGATCCAGGGTCACATAAAGTAAAACAGCTCACGTAATATTAGTTTAGTTCCAATAATATTTCCCAGATGTGAGGCATCTCCTTTAAATGACTATTCACTATAAAACAACAATTTTCTTACATTTTTAGGCGTTCCATGTCCTGCGATGTCTTTTTAATATGAACTACCTCAGTATCTTTGTGTCGAGCTGATTTCTGTGCACTACTGTTGACTGTACATTGGCATAAATACACATAATTACTTGCAGGAGAAGGGCTAATGCTAATATAAAAAAATGCAAATGATCAGGTCTGATCTGCTTAATCTGTGATATTGTGAAAATAAATTGTGAAGATAAATGAAAATTTGAAGACTGTTTATTTAGAACTGGATTTGTTTTTTCAATGGGCTCATGTGAACCTTTCATAAGACAACAACAGACCGCTAATGAATTCAGTCACCATAAAAGAGAATTTGATTAGTAGTTAAAGCGGACCTTTCTTTTTTCAGTTATTTAATCAGTAGCAATGTTTACACTTGTGCACAAAAAAATAACAAACTTGGTAATGTATTAGATTCAAAGCATTAGAACTGAATTTAGTTAATAATCATGCACTGATCATATTCTCGGCCACACATCCTGGTATCCACTGATCTTTATTTTTTTCATAAAATCAATGCAAGTAAAAATTCACTGAGACTTTACACATAATCCTTTGAATTCACTTGGATGTGCTTGCAAGCTGCCTGGATGATCCAATGAGTCTGTACAGCGTATTAAAAATTATATTAGCATGAAAGTGCATATTCTTGTCATGTTATTAGACTTATGTTCACATATAATTGCTAAGCACTTTGCTAGCTTGTGGATTGTAATCAGATTACAAAAACCTGCTCTTTATGATTATTCCGCACAGCAAAACCCAAAATGTGAAATATTTCTGCACCTCTTCATAAATTATTTTGGACGCTCATTGCCTTGGTAATTTCACTAGAGCAAAATGGACATAACATTCATGCAACTTGTCTTTAATAAAACATTACATCTTAATTTGACTTTGCCATTTTGATTACAGCAATACATTCAAAAGTTGTGCAAAAATTATGAGGATACATATTCTGCGCTGTTTGCAATATTGTGCAGAATGCGACACGCCAGTCACTTTAAAATATCCCAGAGCAAAATTGTTTTGCTCACAATGTACTCTTTCATTGCTTGCAATCGACTAGCAGCTTCATCTCAAGATTGTGTTTTTTTTAACAGAAACAAAACATTTGTCATGGAGTAGAAGTACTTTAATTTTCATATGGATGGTAGCTCAAATCATCTGACATTGGAAATATTTGACGAGAAAGTTCATACTTAGATATCTAACTGTGCTTTGCATATATCAAGGCAAATCTGTGCACAGTTTGTGTATAAAGCTCTAGTTGTGTTTCACAGATGTACGCTGTGATTTTAATTCTGTCAGAATCTGTGTTTTTCTAACACAATTTCTGTATAAATTCTACAGCAAATTATCTGATGTTTTTCAGCAAAACTTGATCTTCTGAGAAATCTAATCCAGTCCGAATGCTTATGTCCATGACCCCAACGATTCTCCTCATGTGTTTTTGACTAAACTCACACTAAACCTCCACCCATTGTACCATATTTAATCAGCCAATATGTTGTTAATTGAAATAAATATAAAGATTTCATAATTTAATTGTTTATAGAACAAAATGTAAAATTATTTAGAAGCCATCTTTCCCTTGGCTAAACTTTTACAAAATGTATAAATAACTTTGCGTTCCATTCTTATTGTATATGTTTCTATATATATTTCATGTCATTGATGCAACTCACAAAATCAACTATTGTTATTATATTGTGATCATTTAGTTGTGAATTTGAACAATTCATAACATGAAAAGCAGAATCCCACTAAAACAGATTAATCTGAAAAGGGAATAATGCACAAATGAAACCGCTGGCAGATATTTGTTCTTGTTTTAAGCTTAAACTCACTTCACTATTTTCTTCAGCAAACCAGACTCAATTGTATTTATTTATTTATTTTTACGTTTACTTTAACTGGAAACAAGACAAAAATATTACACAAGAAAGTCATGTTTTGCAGACTTGGGCTATTGTTGAGATCTCCCATATGACAACATTAGAGAAGGATATAGCCTGAGATATTAAACTGATCTCATTTGTGATGATCTTATTCTCATTTGACTGTCCATACTGTCAATAAAAAAGGGCAAAAACAAAATGACAAAAAAGACAGCTCAATTCAGCTGTACATGTAACTTTTCATAGGCCAAAACACATTATCAAACCGTAATTCATCACAGCTTAATTGTGGAGTTGATGCAACACAGAACGTATCACAGGGACTGAAGTTCTGCCACATAAAAAAAAAAGAAAGAAAACCAACAACAACTCCTTTTTTTTTTGCTCAACGACTGCAAAGTCCCAAGCATAATTTGAGATTCTGAACCCTCGATCCCATTTTAGCCAGACACTCCTGCTCGTTCGTTACCTTCCAGACAGAAGCCCACAGAATCCTGTCCATTGACACAGCTTAGGGATTTGAGGCCGGATTAGTTGAGGACAGATGTGTAAGAAACGCTTCCCTTAATGTTGGCTGTAGAGCGATGTTTGAAAGAGCTTGCAAGCTTTTTTGTAAGCCCCCTTCTCTCAATTAGATTGATTCCTGGGTCTTGGCCTTGCTTCAGAGGGAAGCTCATTTGTTTCAAATAGGTTTAAGATGTCTGGGGCAATGGAGCAAGGTGGATCTGTGCCCTAACCTTTACTGCCTGGGGAAATGGAAACGCTCGACATCGAACAATAGATGCTCACAAAAGCCTGCTGTCAGGAGAAGCTGAGCATTTCTGCAGGATATTATAGAGCCTCTGATACTCGGGCAGCTGCTTCTGTTCGCTAATCTTTGTAAAGTCCAGCCGTTTTTTTGTGTGTTTTTTTTCCAGATTAGGTCATTAGTCAGCTCGTCATTCTTAGTTAAAGTGCACAGTAAGCGAATTATGAATGAATGAATGAATGAATGAATGAATGAATGAATTGGCAGCGTTGACAGTAAGTGTCTGTCCTCATTAATATTTGTGCGGGCAGCTCGATCTTGATCTCACAAACCAAAATAATAGACATATTTTTTCAGGCCATATGTAAAATCAGATGAATACAGATTACTAAAATGAATAAGTATGGATGACAGTTGATTACAATAATATTTAAATGTTTTCCCCTCATTAGTAACCTCTGTGGGATAAATAAAGTTACAATTTGTCTTATATTAATAATACTTTATTAACATTGTGATTTATCATCCCTGTTATAGTATTGTTCATAAGTCTATTTTTTCACCATCTTTCCAAGTTCTGTACCCCAGGTCCAAAATAAATGTAGAAAGAATTTACAAAATAAAAACACCAAATACATTTGTGATCTATTTCCATTTGTTATTTTCAAAAGGGAAATACTGACATGGATGTCTACAGAGCAGAGGTCACCTTTTTTAATTCAAATAGGAGAGATTAACTATTTTTTCTTTAGTATTATTTTGTGCTGTATTATTATTGGGGTTATTTGTTTCAAAAGGCAGCAATACCTAACAATTTAATCTCTAAAGAGCAATTATGTGATTTTATGTTGTGAAATTAATAAATGCATAATAATCGTGAAACCGTGATTATTCCTCAGACTTTAATCATACCAACAAAATCTATAATCGTTGCATCCCTACTTGCAGTACTAGTGAAATATCGAAAGGGAACCATTCTTTCTAAATGAAACAGAGGTTTATTTGCTAATTGTTGTTATAAATACATGATGGACTAAATGTACTAAAACACATTATATGCACACACACATGCACACACACGCACGCACGCACACACAGGAGCTTTGCGGTTAGAAGAAAATTTAAGTCTACCACTCTTTTGCTATCTCGTAACTTTACCAGATGTAGATCACAGCAGAGACTTTGCTATCTTTACTGCATACAGATCAATTCACCAGTTTCCAGCAACAATAGAGATTTGTTTGGTTTACTTGCTTTCAAGTTGAGTTGGACAGCTCATCTGGTGATTCAGCGTTTCCGCGTGGTCGATGGGATACCTCCGGGGCTGCTGGTTGCCTCGTTGCCTGATGTCACTGGGGAACCCCTCTCGTGATTGCCGGTTTATTTGTGACGTGATGCCGCTCTTAGGAAGTTTGTTTTTGAGTTCTTACGGCTTCAGGTGATAAAGTTCTTCAGTGAGAAATTTGACAAAGTCTTTGAGGGTCAGCCTGATGGTAAAGGCAGAGACCGCTTCCCGGGGCAATCACTGAAGACAGCGAAGTTTCAGAGCAAGTCAGCAAGCGAGCAAGCAAGCAAGCTTTTGTGTCCATTTTAAATGGCCCGATTTGGGTCCACCCATAGGCGACTGTCCCAATCAGATTTTTCTTGTGGGGCCGAGCCCCGCCCCACACGGCTTTTTTCCGTGCCTACCTTAATTGCTTAGTTATTTTTATCCCATGAAGGAAATATAGAAAGCAGGTTTATATACGTGTTGCAATCAAACATTATGATGATCAAAGTCAACTTTCATCCATACCAAATTATTGCTGACGAAATCAGCTTTCAATCAACATCAAATGGTGCTTATCCACTGCATGGTACGGCACGGTACGGTTCAGTACGGTTCACTTTTGGGGGTTTTTCCACTGGGTACAGTGCCTGGTACCTGGTACTTTTTTAGTACCACCTCAGCCGAGGTTCCAAGCAATCCGTACCGTTACCAAAACGTGAAGTGTAAACTCTACTGATCACCGATTGGCCGGAGAAAATTGTCATTACTGCGTCACTGAACTGGCGACACGAGACACAACATATGGACCTGCTCGATTTAAATTAGCACATTATTAGAAATTAGAAGGATCGGATGCAACTTTTGTTTGAACAAACGCACTTTTTTGTATCAACCAAAAAATAGCTGTTTCGTTGTCTGTTGAGGAAGTACAGACATTCCTCTCGTTGATAGCCGAAGAGCGGATCCAGCGAGAGCTTGATGGGGGCGACGCGGAATGAAAAAGCTTTGTATATTTTTAGAGTATGTTTTCTTTTTATATTTTCACCTTTGTATCTGTGTTTTGCTTCAATTAAAAACAATCTGATCGAATAAGTGTACCTCCAGACTATATTAATTATGTATTATCGTATGAGCACGTAATTAACCTCTTAAAAAGACAAATGATTAATGCCATGATGATACAAACCAACACATAAATAAATAAAAAAACAAGGGATACATTGTAAATTTTGAAATATTTAAAAGTTATTGATAAGTCACTTTACAGAACATGCTACATTAATAGTTAACTATTCAAGTAATGCAGCACACCTGCATGAACATCCCTGCCCTCCTCCTCTTCAGCCTGTGGCACTGCCACCACAGTCAGTCTCTGCTGCTGGGGGTAAATCCCAACCATTGTCATAGGCCTCTCCATTGCTGTTAAAAACATCCACATGCCGAGAATGAAAAATAAATTTCCGTTGATATGCTTGTTTGTTGTGTGTTTGTTTGTGGCGCGTTTATGGTGATGTCACAACAGAAGAGGCGGTGCAACTATAACGACACGTGAATAATCCCGCCCACTCTAAAGCAGTACTAAACTGCAGTGGAAACGCAAACCGCCCTGAACCGAGCCGTGCCGTGCCGTAACGAGCCCTACCGAACCGAGTTGTACCACGCAGTGGAAAAGCGCCAAAACGTTCAGTATTTGACACACCCAAGGTATATATATATACTATTTTTTTATATAACACAGGTTAAGGCAAAGATAAAAAGATAAAGATAAATATCCTAAATTCTAAATAATCATACCAAGCATATGAACTAAACACTAGTGACCTCTTTACAGGGAAAAGTTATATGTCACAGGTTAAAAAAAATACCGTAGGCTCCACTACACAGCAAGCTTATAAATTACATACCAAACGACCTTAATATTTATTGTCCATATATTGTATATATTGCTTTTGATAGCAGCAGCAATTAATATTTGTCCTTTTGGAACACTTTATAAAAATAAACAGAAAAAGAGACTATTTTTTTAATTATGCGTTAAATGGTCATCTTGGACCATGTCCAGATAAATAGGTATTTGTCCCATTTCTGGATGAATTATGTTTAAGTGATAAGAAGTCACAGTGAAGTCCTGTTCTGGAATACATCCAGATGTCTCCATCAAATCTCTCCTGGTTTTTAGAGGTCTCCTGAGATAAGGAGACGTAGGGCAGGAAATCGGCGAGTCAGTTTAAATGCAGATCGCTCATGTATTAACCTTTTACGACTTGCAGATGCCCAAGAAAATAATGTTATCGTGTTCCTTTGATGTGTGAGAATCCATGGTAATGTGGGCCTGTCCACTCAAGTTCCTCAGAAATAATCTAAAAGTTTAACTTAAAGTATCGGGTAGGGATAGGGTAGGTGTAGGAAGGGATTTTTGTACCAACAAGGTGACATCCATGTATTCATTTTAATTAAAATTATAATTTACATTCAATATGTTATTATTGCATAGTGTTGTATAATGTACTACAATACTGAGGTGAAGATCCTCATTTGTAAGTGGCTTTGGATAAGTGTCTGCTAAATGACTAAATAAATAAATAAAATAAAAAAGATGATTGTCACTATTTGCAATAAGTAGTATAAATAGCAGAACATCCTACTAGGTGTAAATAGAATCTATAGCTATTTGCACTTACATTACGTGTAAAAGGGACATGAATTGTGTATATACAGGTGCTGGTCATATAATTAGTATATCATCAAAAAGTTGATTTATTTCACTAATTCCATTCAAAAAGTGAAACTTGTATAATATATACATTCATTCCACACAGACTGATATATTTCAAATGTTTATTTCTTTTAATTTTGATGATTATAACTGACAACTAATGAAAACCCCCCAAAAAACTCAACAGCCAGTCTGTTCTTGCCCTGATTATCATCAGCCCTCTAAAATTAATCTTATTTTCTGCTGAGCCACATTAATGCCAAGACAACAGATTGGGCTGTTCTTGATCCTGTCCAACTGGAACTTAACCTCCGCCTTCCCAGCAGGCCTCTCAGTCTCTTCCTGCTCTGTCTTAGACGAGGTGATTGAAATAAGATACTGACTATACATGAGGAACATCCAAATGTGCAGGGCTGGATAATATTATACAGAGTAACTTTGTTTAATTTATTTTTTATAATTGTTAATTTTATTAACAGGCACATAACAGGGGGTTATTTTGCAATCAATCAATCAATTGTTTCCACTCACCTCAGTAGTAACAACAGCTTTGTGCTTCAAATTAATTTACACTGTTTAAGGATAACTAATATATTTGATACTACACATACATGTGGAAAAAGTATGACACAAATAACGCAAGAAAATAATTATGAATTTTAAAGCAGTGTTACTTCAAAAACCCTGACTAATTTAAGAGCTGCAACTCTAATAAGCACTTGAAAATAAAATCACCACACCCTCATTTAAGCGTATTATGCAATGGATTTGTTCAACTAATATCTTGAGCTCAGCCCCCACTCAAAAACTCATGCCTTCAAAGTCTCTTTTCAAATAATAGGACTTTTTGATTAGCAGCTTTCTTTTAAAAGAGCTAATTTCTGTCCTCCTTGTTTTGCAGTCATTAGCCACATATCAGCTTTCTTTCTTTCTCACACACACACACACACACACACACACACACACACACACACACACACACACACACACACCTAAATCAGGCACAGGCACCTACACATGTCAACAAATATGGGTGAATCTCATGAAAACGTTCACATTGTAACAAGTTTCACTTGTGATTATCAGAGAGGATTCTCTGTAGATTAGCCTTTAATTCAGTTTAAATTTATTTAATTATTATTAAAACAATACCATGGTGTGATCAAATAAAATAAAATTGTACTTAAAAATAATAGTGCTAAAATAGGCTTAATTTTCCTTGTAATTTCTTCCAGTTGATTTTTGGAGTAAAATATGACATGACCATGTTCTTGAGTGGTTTGAACATGTTCTTGAACAGTTTAATCACTTGCACTATGCTCATCCATATGTACTGCATGTATTTAGCAATATATCATCTACATTCATTATAAATATACATGCACACACTGGATAATGTGCAATTCATGTGCAATTCAATTTGCTATTATAAATAATACCACTATGCTTAAAAAAATCCAATACCTTGCATTTGTGAGACTCTTCTGGTTGTACTTTGTGAATCTGCGTCTGCAAAACCGTTTGACTTTGTAAGACTTCAGAGGAAGTGCACACGCAGGACTCTTGGCAGCATGTTATCTAAAGCGCAAGCGAGGGGATTAATGTTCCTCTGGGCCAAACCCAATCCACTGTCCTGTAACACTGCAACATAAAGTCCCTCTCAATCTAATGTCTGCTCTTAACCCCATCAGAATGAATTATTATAACCTTGACAGACTGACAACAAGGCTAACCTTATAAAACAAAGAAAAAACACTATTGCTTGGTATCAATAAAAATTTATTTTATATAAAATTATACGAGCACCCTGGCACTTATTACTATGTCGTCAGCATGCAGTCGAGCTGTCTCGCATGCGTTTTTGCATTGACTTGATACATTCATTTATATTCAGAATGAGATACGAGTCCTGGGAGATGAATTCCCTCCCAGTTTCAAAGTAATTTATCAAATATTTTTCAAAATATCATTCCTCAAAGCAGCCGACGTTTACTTTTGAGCTCTTTTCAGGGCAGAAATATTAACTGAGGCATTGACTGGGGTGACAACACATGAAACCAAAGCGGAACTGAATATTTGTGATCTTTAATAATTAATTTACCAAAACCCAACATATCACGAAAGCAATTATTTTTCTATTCCTTATGCAGATGAAATGCTACATGCATGCCTTGCATTATGAGTCTAAAAAAGCACAATTTGTCAGGCAAAAGCCTCAATAAGTTATGAGTCCTATGCTGTTGCATATTTAATTACTGTTTTATACCTCATGCCATAAGCGCAATCAGAAGGCACAGTTTTTTCTAAAGTTAAAACACGGCGACACACGATTCATAATGCTTTGAAAGGTGTGCCCTCGCAGAAGTACTGAATTGCTTTTCCACCAGGTGCAATAAATCGATGCGCAGAGCAAAAGAATACAATTAGAATGACAAATGGTGCTCCTGATGCTCCTGACTCGCAGGCAAACACCGTCACGTGACTGGCAGGATTTTGTTGGAGAAATGCATTATCCGGACGTGACATCATGTAATGATCAATAATGCTGTTTGATGCTGAATTAGCTGGAGATCCCGCCATCTCTGTCATGTTACATGATATACACATGATGTAGCAGTTTAGTATAAATCAGTGCTACAGAAGTGGTGCTACTGATATAATGCTTAGGAATCTAAGCAGCTAAAACTGACGGGTTTGATCAAAGGTGACTGAGATGACTGCAAACCCAGATGGAGTACATGGGCCTTGAGGTGAGAAATTTTGAATCTATCAAGACTGTGATCAGAATAACACATACTGTATAAGATCCTAAACATATGCATTTGAAATATATATTACATTATAATTTAAATATACCCATGAATAATAACTGAGCAATAATAATGTATAATAATTGAGCAGTTTTGAATTAGCAGAATTAATTACAATGTTAAATAAATTAAAATAGAAAACAGTTATTTTAAATAGTAATAATATTTCACGATATGACTGTTTTTGCTATATATTTTATAAACAAAATAAATGCTGCCTTGGTGAGCAGAAGAGACTTCTTTCAAAAACATTTAAAATATTAGTTATCCAAAACCTTTGACTGGTTATGTATATTCATGAGGATATTGTTATTTGTTGATTGTTATTGTTATTTATTGAGTACACTATGACATGAAGCCTGCTGAACGGAGGTGCAGGTTTAATGAGACACTGAGCTTCCGCTGCCCTTCAGGTGCTCTCAGATGCCAACATACAGTAGCAGATCCGGCTTTCTGCTCTGGACCATATGGTCGGATATGGATAATATTTGGCACAGATGTGTCATATGGAAGCGTTCCACGAGTAACCGGTTGTCCTGTTTTCATTCAACAGACGTGTTTAATAGATTAGAAGCAGGGCCAAAGCCCAGTAGAGGTCCTTAACTCACATCTCATTTACAGGACGGGTCAAGGCAATATGTTAGACAGCTATCCGACTGCCTGCTTAACTCTGTTTACAGTATATCACAGCCTGTTCTTCCACATAATTACAAGTCAGTACATTTTTTTTTTCATCCAAATTGCATGACATTTTTGAAGCACTGAAATCCGTGAATTAATTAGGCTGCGTTCTCGGTCTTGTTTTATGTTTCATGTGAAAGTGTGTTTACAATGTCCTCAGAGCATTTATTATTGTAGTACAGAAGAGTAATTGCTTCCAAGAGATGTAAAAAAGAAAAAACACACAAAATGTTATTATTACAATGTTGTTAATTAGGCTACACCTAAATTCACCATAAAAATACTGCAACAATGTTTAGGATTTCAGGATGGCACATTGATGCATGTATATTTAGAACAATTTACTACAATAACTATACTTATAACAATTTATTTATGGATTTATTATTTAACATTTATTTGTTAAATGTATTGATAAACACTATTGTAATAATACAGGGACTGTATTATTATTACTATTATTATTATTTATGGGAATGCCTTTGTACTGTTATTTGCTGCAAATTAAATGGAAATTGATAACTACTTAAAAAAAAATTACATAAAAAAACTATCAATTTGCCTTTATTTAGTAATGTTAGATATAAGTTGCCTTGCCATATATGAAATTAATGAATAAATAAATAAATAAATAAATAAACAAACTATGAATGGTTTAACTGTCATTATTGCATCTTTTTATTATAATTTTTTTGTAATATTTATTTATTTACTTGTTTGTTTATTTATTTATTTATTATTTTTCATCTCCTTACTTGCTTATTTACTGAGCTTGTTGCAGTTGATTCTGGGTCTGCCTTATGCCTGAATCATGCGTGCAATGATGTTTTAGATGCTACCAAAATTAGGTATTTTAAAAAGCAGCATGATGACCTTTTGGACGAATGTTTTCATCAACAAAGGCTTTTTATACTCTATACTTTGGATTTCGGAACAAACTTTGGGTTGTTGATTACAGAAGAAAGCTGATCAAGCAAATAATAAAAAAAGATGCATTACAATTAATGGAATGATAAATATGTGAGAGACCAGTTGTTTATATGTGTGATCAGACAGGAATATCCTTAAAATTAAATATTCATTAAACGTTAACCCACCAAGAATTTGTTGTATTTTGCTTTGTAACTTAAGAAAAATTTTAATTCTTGACAAGCAGATAACTGCTAACTGCTTCAAAAAATGTTGACCTTTCTCTTGAACTAATCTTTCTTTCCGTGAGGCAGCAGGACTCCATTTGCACACCTGGCTTCAGATGACGTCCAGCCATTTTTCTCCAGCCTACACCTTCCCAGGGAGCGTAAAGTTGCTTACAAGTCTGAATAATTAAAATGAGAGGTCGCAGCAGCCACAACATGTTCCCTTTCGACAGATGGGCGATGTGGGCTGCAGGGTTAGCATGCGTGACGTTGAACGGATCCACGACCCTGAAACAGAGCACAAATCAACAATCTGTTTCTCAGAGGTTGACCTGAGAAGAGGACTGACGCATGCAAGCTAAAATCATTTTGTAACAGTATATAATGCATTCCAAAGGAAATCTGATGACAGCTTGTGTTTAGGTAATAGTTTGCATGTTAACATGCTTGCAGCATTAGTCTAGTTGATTGTACTGTGTGGTGTTTTGCTTTTTCAGTTTACTAGGCAGTTGTGCATCATAAATCTTGTGCATAATAAGTATATTTTATAATACTTTGAATATAGAGTACTGAAATAATGTACTTTTAAACAATGTACTTAAGTTTGAACTGAAATGCAATGTTTTCGGACATTTCATTGCATTTTAACTGCACTTATATTAAAAGGTATTATAGTTCAAATGTATAATAAATTCAATTAGCTGAACTTTAGAGTTTTGACCCACTTAAGTAGGACTTCAGTGCACCTTTATATGTAATTTCATAATTACTTATATTGTATTTGGAATATGGTTACTGCTTAATGTACTGACAAGCATTTATGAAAAACTTAAATATACTCTAATGTTATTTCTGATTAAACTTATGTCATGTACGCTATTTAAAAATGTTTGCCATGATGGGGTTTTAATTTAACGCTTTAAAAACAAAAAAATAACCATAAATGTAATATCAAAAAACCCAGCCGAGTTAAAATGATAATCAAGTATTTCACATGTGCTGTAGTATTTTAGTCAGCGCATCAAAATAAGTGTTCTTCTTTAAAGCACAACAAAATAATATTAAAACACGGGTCTAAAATGTGCATTGAAGTTTTAATCTGACATTATACAAAGTGCATTTTTTAAAAATGTATCTTAATGTCTTAAGAAACAGTCATGTACTCTATTTAAGTACATACTGTCACACGATTATGGTGTTCAGTGAAATATTATATGGTTATTATAATATTTTCATAATTCTTTTTTAATATGCTTTTAAAATTAAGTGCACCACAATTGAATCATCATGTTTGTTTTTATTTTATTTATTTATAGATATGACCATTTGAGAATACAACACCACTAATGGTTGTCCACTATCTGGTACAACAGAAATTTATTTCCATTGTATATTCATTTGTATTTGCCTGCTTCCATGTTTTCTTTGCATCTGAATGTGTGATGTGTCATAATACTGACTGCCTAACTCAGACATAGGTGCACTTTAAGGCAGAATTTCTTTTATCTGCTGATTTTTTTACTCATTTTCCTGGTCTGTATGCTGCTAACATCTCTTACTGAACCCTGAAATAAAAACAGTAATTGAAGTGCAGTAGCCTGCATTCTTTAAACAATGATTCTGTCACTCTTCCAGGCATGTTCTTCTGTCGCCTTAAGAAGAAAAAAAATCACCCTAGATGTGGAGGAGAACAACAAGTAATATCTGCTCACAGATAAGCATTTGGATGAGGAATATCCACACACAGAGATATGACCTGGTGCTTCTAGCATGTTTCTCAGGAGATGTGACGCGTGTAACCACATTTTTCTTCTAGTGTGGCGACGATGAAACTACTTCAAGGACAAAGACATGATGCATGTGTTCCAGTCTGATGATGAAGATTGGAAATATCTTACTACAGATATCTCTGATGGCCACTGTGTTCACAACTGTCCTTGGATTTGCCATGAATCCAAATCTCTTTTTTTAAAGGATATTTGGATGGACACTGAACCTGACAGAAAGACAAACTGTACTGTGATCAGGCCATTACACTCCTTTTGGATTTATGTATTTGTTCGAAAACAATACCTGCAATAGTAGCCTAATACTAAACATATGATTGTCATGTTAATATATGTGGTGTAATTACAGACATTTATATATTTAACTCCATCAGCTGTTGATGAGGCATATTTCTCTTGTACAGTAATAAGTATTGGATGCCTCGAGAGTGAGATTGTCATGCTGCCAATAAAATAAGGAGCAGATCTAACGGTTAAAGATCAATATAGCTATTTTCTTGCTGAAAATTGAATTAACGGATGCGTTTATTTTATTTTTTACTTTTTTGTTTAGTATCCATTGGAGTTAAATGTTTTACATTTATTTAATTATTGTCACATTTTATTTGTACCTTTGATTGAGTATTCATAACAAATAATTAAGTTTGACATTTGTGCAAAAACAGCTTCACACTTAAATTACAAACAAAAGACTATTTTTTTAAAGAAAATAATTCTATTAAATTGATTATTCATAACAAATGACTAAGTCTGATGTCAATGCAAAAGCATTTTCACAATACAAACAAGAGACTGTTTTTTAAATAAAAGGCAATATTATGAAACATATCATTCTGAATATAAATTCAGATCTGATGAGCCACATTGTTTCAACAGTTGAAAAAACTGTGACACAAATCAGCTGAATCCTTAGGATATTAAGTAAAATTATTTTTCCAGGAACATATCCTACTGTAAATATCAAAACTTAATTTTTGATTAGTCTTATGCATTGCTAATGACTTCAGTTAGAAAGCTTTAAAGGTGATTTTCTATCTATCTATCTATCTATCTATCTATCTATCTATCTCTTTGTTTTGTTTTTTGCACCCTCATATTCCAGATTTTCAAATAGTTGTATATCGGCCAAATATTGTCCTACCCTAACAATACCATACATCAATGAAAACCTTATTTTTTTCAGCTTGCAGATGATGCATACAACTCAATAAAAAAAAAAACTTTTGACTGGTTTTGTGGTCCAGGATCACAAATATGAATTTAAACTCCAAACTGTTAATTGCATTAATGAGTTATTGCTAAAATAATACCCAATTATTCCCAACATTTTTTAACACAAAAACCAAAAAACCATTTATACACAAAATTACTTCTGCAAATATCTGGGAATTTCAAACACGTTCACTTAATTAGTGCAGTCATCAGGTACATATTGATATAAAATTGGTCACATACTGATTTTAAACTGATGATCAAATGAGTTGAAGGATTGCAATTTTGGTAGAAAATGACTGGCCAGATGTTTATGGATGTATGAATTTGATATTGGATCACATGGATGATTAATTGTTTATTGCAGTGCACAGGTGTTTTTGCAAATGAAGAGTGCCTTGACATAAATAATAAAAACAATGAATGACTGAGTTGAATTTTTCTGATACCCAACAAGACTTTTAATGTTTTTAGTAAAGCATTGGTTAGTTTATGCAGCATTACAGATAAACTGTCATATGAATCAAACCAGAAATACACAGCCTCCAAATGCAATGCATCATTTTGGGTTCTGCTTGAAGTATCGCTTCAACGTCTCTGTAACACTTTTAGATGAAAAAATGCATGTAATTGCTGCAGATTGTCACCCGAGTTCTGCACGTGCACCAAAAAAGCAAAGAAGAGAGGGAAAGCCAAGGCCAGAGAAAACAGCTGACAAAACTCTGTCTACAGCAGGTGGCCCATTCAAAGTGTTGGAAGAAATAATTTGAATCGTTTGGCACTTTCAAGGACCATTACACGCCTATGTGTGTCATTCCCCCTGTAGAGATCCGAGTATTCAGATAAAAATTCAATCAGTTTGAATATTAACATAATTGAAATGCATGACTGCATTTGTGTTTTCCTTAACATGTACATAACCAACAATCTGCACCATCTGCACTTCTGAAAAAAATAAAACAACTGTAAATGTTCTTTCAAAGCGCAAACCAAAGGTGTCCTTCCTGTGTATTAATTCTGAGAATTTTAACAAAACACACTCACCTTGACATTAACTCAGCCCTGAGTCTTATATATACAAGTTACTAGCAAATAACTTCTTAAAGTGTCACGTCTTTTGCTGAGAAGTGACAACTCTGGCCTTGAGGGCGAGTCGCGTCCTTCACATTCACCGGATCCTATTAAACACACTTTGACGTGGCCCCAACATTTAGTCCCACAATGCTGAGCTCCACAGTTTTTTTTGTTGTTTTTTTAGGAACAAACAAGGCAGAGGAATTAGTCACCTTGTGCTTTGTCAGGCTGATGTAGTGTTCTTAATTGGTGTTGGGCCTTTTGAGCTTGGGCTCAGTCAAACGGGGAGAGCTCGACCCAGAGTGGTGCCCTGCAAGGACGGCCCGCCCTCGCCGCCATGTCCGGCCAATAGTGCTATACATCACACGCGACAGACTGAAAATTAATGCCAGCAGAACTCAAAGAGCCCTCGCGGTGCAGCTAGAGCGCTAATCAGACTCATCACAAATGTGTGTTCAAATGCTTTCTAAATAAATTTAGTAATTTAAACAACAAAGAGCACATCCCATGTTGCACAGTGAGAAAAACACAGAACAGCTGCAATAAAATATGAGCTTAACGCTACGTGCAACATTATTCAACTCTATAAATCACAGATTTTCACGCTTTCACCCAAAGTTTGCAGTTGCTGGCTTAATTAGTAACTCTATCTGCACGAGTCAGGTAAGAGACAGGTGAGATGAATGTGCTTTGTTTTGATTAATGCACATTTTGTGGTGCACAAATAAGCTAGTTTCGCTCTGGGTGTCTTTTGAATCCTTATTTTTTTTTTCTTGCATAAAGGCAGTTTGATTCTTTCTGTTAGGGTTACAGAAAGATGTTCTATAAAAGTCCCAACAAGAGTGTATCTAGATTTATCTAGAGGGCAAAGATGTTTTTTTTTTTTTTTTTTTGGTTGCCTGAAATAAGGACTGTGGTTAACACAAGCTCAATATATTTTCACACTTTATGCTACAACATGAAATACATCAGTAAACACCATTGTGATTTTGTGAACCTGGACCACGAAACCAGTCTTAAGTGTAAATTTTTCGAAATTGAGATTTATACATCAATAATGTATAAATAAATAAGCTTCCATTGATGCATGGTTTGTTAGAATCGGACAATATTTGGCCGAGATACAACTATTTGAAAATCTGGAATCTGAGGGTGCAAAAAATATCTAAATATTGAGAAAATCGCCTTAAAAATTTTTCAAATGAAGTACTTAGCAATGCATATTACTAATCAAAAATTAAGTTTTGATATATTTACGGTTAGAAATTTACAAATTATATTCATGGAACATGATCTTTACTTAATATCCTAATAATTTTTGGCATAAACAAATCTATAATTTTGACCCATACAATATAGTTTTGGCTATTGCTACAAATATACCCCAGCGACTTAAGACTGGTTTTGTGGTCCAGGGTCACAAATGTGGTTGCTAATAAGGGCCTAAATGTGACTATAGAGTTTAAACATCATTACACCGAACAGGTAAACTCATCTATTAAACTCTATTAGCAAATCAATACCTTATTGGCATATATTAGTACCTAAAATGTACATATTAGTACTTAAATGGTACTTTTTCAGTCTTTAGATTTTATGGAGTATGATGTGGTATCATATGTGTTGTATTGTTTGTGACTGAGTATTGTAATTGTGTATCAACATCCTGCCCAGGGACTGTAGATGCAAATGATCTGTATAGCCAACTATGGCACAACACTTATGTTGTCCATTGTCCCTGTTAAATAAATGAAATAAACTAAAACGATTAGTACCTTTTGAAAGTGCCAGCTTTTGTTCCTTTTTGTTCTGAGAGTGTGGTGGCGTTAAAGGTACCCATGGTGTAGTTTGTTTATAGCATATCGATTGGCTTGCTACTTCTGACAATTGTATTAAAGCTTCAAAACACGTAATTTATATCATCGTATGTATATATCATGATGAACAAAATAATTATAAACTGACTTTTCTGAGGGAACCATGCCAACTTCCAGGATGGTCTCCAAAAATATTAGGAATTAATACAGATGAATAGAAGTTTAAAAGAGAGGAGTTTCTTAATCAAAATTTATAATGCTAATGTGGTATCGTTTTATTTTAATAGTCCACTTTAGATATTCCACTAACTACAGTTTAATTTTGCAACTATAAGTTAAATACCAGTCATTAGAGTATAAGTAGGCTCTCTGCTTAATATCTGCTAACACTTTATTTTGATGGTTCATCAACAGACATTCAACTGACTATAAATAACTATGCAGGTACATGCCAACTTATTCTACTAACCCTAAACTAACAGTCTACTAATAGTCTAATGCTAATTAGTTGACATGCAACTGCAAATTAATGAGAGTCTTTGTTGCCTTGCAAATTTACTTACATCAATGAATAAAACAGCTATTGGTAAAGTCTCACTAATGATGAATCACATAGAGAAAGTTTGTGTCATTACTATGGCAGCCAGTGTGTAGGCACTAGCAAGCGTGACTGCAGTCTGAACTGAGGGAAAACAAATAAAATCTGGACTCATGTAACTCACTTTAAACAGTTGGTTTAATAAAATTAGATTTCCCTTGTGTGAACGAAGCCATTTGAACTTATAGGGCCACTAACCACCCATAATACCATAACATTTAGAAAAAAGAAACAGCCACTCAGTCACCACAGTGGACATGAGTTTTGTACAGGCAAATATATTTTATATAAGTAAACAACTTAAACAGGACATATAATGTCTGATCTAGGAAACAGAAGTCAAGGAAGTGATCTTTTGGTACTGTTGACCTTTAAAGGAAACTCATTAAAATGGCTTCTAAAAATGTGGTTCTCGTCACGGTGCACACACGATGAGGATACAGGAACACACAGACGAGGAGTAAACTCAAATAATAGTATTTAATGTAGACAAACAAGGCTGCAGGACAAGACAAGGCTGACACAGACAGGAACACCGGGGAGTAGCGAGTAGACCAGGCAACACCAAACTGAACAGGCAGGAACTTAAATACACAGATTAATTAGACAAACACAGCTGGAACAGACTTAACTAATAATCACACTAAACAAGGACAGGAAACAAACCAAATAAGGACACAAGAGGCGGGAACACATGACACACACGACAGAGGACTGACAGTTCTTTACTCCAGTCAAGAGGGTCATTAGATTTAATTATAATATCAAATTTCCTTTGTTATTTTAAATATGGATAGCTTGATAACTATAAACACTATTCTCCCATGTGTTGATTTGAAAATTCATATTGCATTTGCAATTTGAGCTCAACTCTTATCACTCTCCACCATTTCACAGATGTTATTGACAATGGAAATTCAGGCCCGTCCACTCCACTGAACTTTGTTAATTTGTCGTTTGTCTGAAATTATCTTGTTATTGTTTAACGATAAATGAACATGGTGTAAGGAAACTATATATATTATTTTATCTTTTTGGGGAATCATTAGCTTACAAATAAAATATTGCTTGATTAAAATAATATTAATCTTTGACTTATGATTTATACTGTATTAACGCTTCGTCCAGCGATCATTAACATCAGTATATCTTTAACACTTTAGGTTATTTTGCTTTCGTGGCCAACGATAAACAAAATAAAGGGTTTTATACCATTTGAGCGAGGTAACACAATCTTTTTGGCATTAAGTTGGAACTAGAAAATCACATCCGAAAAAAATACATAATTCTTTATCAATGAAACAAGGTTTATTTACTAACTGCTATTCTACTAACATGGTCTAACCTAATAAAACACATAAACATACACATAAACATACACACACACATTCTGGGGTCTTGCGAGTAATATTAGCATAAAGGGTAAAATAGCACTCTTTGCTATTTCATAACTGAAACCACCAGGAAGATCACGAAAGAGACGCTGCCCTTTTCTGCATTCAGATCAATTACCAGTTCAGTTAGGATAGAAACGTTGCTTGAATACTTGCGTTCACTTAAGTTTCCGCTGGCCGAATCTTTTGTTCGTCCCACGTGTGTTCCTTGTGTTGCTGAGGGAATCTCCGGCTTTGTTCACGTCGCTGTTGCGTGACGTCACTGGGGAAGCCCACGTGTGATTGGCGGTCTTGGTTCCTCTGCTGCTCAGCCTGATGGTAAAAGGCGGGGACCAGCACGACCGGCTTCCTGATCATCCTGGAGCGAGCGAGTTGAAGCGCGATGAAGAGAGAAGAGAGCGATTCAAAGCTGCGTTGTTCGTTTTAAGCAGCACTAGTTTGGATACGCTCCCAGCGGCTGTCCCAATCAGATTGTTCTTGTGGGGCGGAGCCTCGCCCCGCACGGCTTCTTTGGCCATGCCCACGTCATCTGATATTTTATTTATCACATACAAGATACACTTACAGACCTCTTATATGTGCTGTAATCATACATTATGATGCTAAAGTTTAACGGTAATCTACACCACTTATTACAGACGACGACAGCTTCTTTTAGAGACTAAACACCGCATATGACACACAAAGTACATATACTACTCAGTTTAAGGCACAGATTAAAACATTCCACATTTCCTAAAGTATTCACATTCATACCAAGCATAAGAAAGGCAGAGTACAACATGAATATCCACATTGTTTCTTGAGTAGATGGTTTTAATATTCAAGGCCATTAGTGGTCTTTTCGAAATCCTCTAGGTAGGTTTTCTTTGTTCTCCGACGAAAAACGCACGCTCGGTGCTGGATGAGGAGGGGGGAGGGGCTTTATATCCAGACGGAGAGGCGACTTGAAGAGTTAGTGATGTAGGTCAGGTGACCATTTCACTTCTTGCAGTGAAAGGATGAAGAGTAATTCATACTGTTTTTTAATCTCTGCGTGTGTCTCCATGCCGACGTGGCATTACAATGGTGGATGAAAAAAGTTTTTAGTTCAATTCACATAAAACATTTCCTCACCCACAACACTTCTGATCAATCACAGCAAACCCGCTGGACAACTTTTCTGCATCTAAACATCACATATTGTTTTCTCTTCGATTAAATGTTACAGAGGTCATATCACGAAAACATGAATTTGTCTTGCTTCATGTAGTATATCAAGGACCGAATCAGACAAATCAAGATTCGATCAAAACATGGTTGAAACATGAGGAGCTGAATTCCACAAAAGGGAGAACAAGACAACAGCAGGAAGTCGTAAATCAGATCCCTAGCTCCAGCCCATCTGAATACAGCCTAACCAGCAAGCCTCTCACAGAACTGCTTGCAACATTAAGACAAAATAATACTTATTGATACGTCCAATGCAGGAAGGAGACTTTCAAATTTGGGGCGAGTAATAAATATTAATGGTCAAAGAGATGCAACACGTGTCCATTACATGTAAATCTGTGATATAAATCACAGCTACAGACTTTCTTAGATTGACTTCCCCCAACCACAACTAGAAGACAAAGAACCCGACTGAAATTCATTGGTTCACAAAGACTGTAAAATCATCTTAAAAGACTTTCATTTTCATTGTTAATGAAACTAATAATTTCTATGCATAACTGCATATTATGTATGTGATCCACAAATTTGACTATCCTTGTTTCAATCCCTCATTGTGTATGTCTTGCTTTTAATAAGTATTGAATAGCTTAAGCCTTAAAGGTTAATGTTCATGTTTGATGTATGAGTTTTGACAATTCTAGCTTGAAACGTTTCTTCCAATTGATTCTCTGTCAAATGTATCATATTCTGGTTATAGAAATCACATACAAAAGTATACTTTGCAAGAATATGTAAAATTCGGGCAATGTGACTGACCATGACATGTTGATTTATTGATTGGGTGGAGAAACAATGCAGCATCCAGAGCCAGGATAGGATCTAATTGGTCAAGACGACCATTGGGAGGTGTCTGAAAGCCGAGTTTAAATACTAAGGACACCCACTTGAAAGCCCTCTCTCTTGAAACCTCTCTCTTGAAATATCTCTCTCTAACTCTCTTACAAGCTCTTGAAACCTCTCTTTAGCCATGCTTTTTGTCATCACCTTTTGGGCTCTTTGAGCACCATGTGTTCTGGCCTACACGCCAGCTGCTACCATGATGAGAAAAAAGCCATCTAGTCTCTTTACATCCTTTTATTCTTTTACTATAGTTTATTTTCTTTCCGTTGAGTTTCGTGTGCTAAGTTAAGTTTACCAACTCCGAGTCCAACCTCGAGCGCCCGTCTAAACTTCAACCAGCCCACAACTCCGCAAAACCAGCCAAGAGCCAACGCCCACTTCAACGACTCCTGAACTCTAAGCCAATCAGCGACTTAGGAGAAACCCTTTTCTGCAAAGACAGATGACAAAAGGGAATCCCTTAAACACAAAAGCTACGCAAGTACAAACCCCAGATTCTTGCTGAGCTGGTGTATTTTTTATATAAATTTCAGCCTCATTGAGAAACTCAATGCGAGGGTTAAATAAGTGATTGATGGTTGTTCAGGTCTATGCAATTGTACATATTGCTGTTAAACGTGGGATATCACATTTTCATTCTCTTAAACTAATCCTTTCCTCACTTTCTCTCTTTCTGCAACGTGTGAATGTGTGAATGCTTGTGTTCATGTGTAGATTTGTTTACATATCTTAGATTTATTTAAATAAAGTATTATTCATATTGAAAAGAGAAGTATCTTGTGTTTTGTGCTCACAAGTTAATGTCTTAATCTGTCGATTTTGTTACTGTGCTATTTATTAGTGTTTTCACTATATTTTGGGATTTTAATATCCAGTGCAGAGTTTGTTATACGGCTTGTTCAGTGAATCGCCGTGAAACAGTGAGTCTGTTCAAATTCCCTATAAAATCATTAATGATTCCCTTTGAGCTAAATTGACCTGTTTCCCTTATAAATATATATGTATTATATATTACCCTTACATTCATAAGCTAAACTTTTGTAAATTACAAAAAAATAACTGATTCAGAAAACCATAGATATTTAGGGGAATTGAATCATTTTATATGTATTTCTTAAAAGTGTGATTTGTCCCTGTGATTTTAAATTAAACTAACAGAATCTGTGGATTTTAGTAAGCTGTGTCAATATTTTTCCGCTTTAAACATATTCAGAATGTAATTTCCACTGAAAAAAAGATAGATTATTTTGATGCCCTGCACCATCTGGCTACATCAGAGCCTTTCTATAGATGTTCTATAGATTATTTGAGCCATAAAGCATCACATATTGCACAAAGAAACAGTCCAATCAGAGCTCACTCTGTATGCTGTGCGGTACTGAGGCATCCTAGAATTAACTATCCTGTTTGTTCTTGAGACTGACTAGAATGTTTAAACAGGATTCACCACAACTTATATGTGAATGTAATGTTTGCAGAGACTAGATATACAATACGGTCATACATAATCCATTTAAATTTATATCACACTAAAAGGGTATTTTTCACACTAAATAATTTTTTTTACTTTAAATTCACCAAAATATAACCATGTGGCAATACCCATTTTCAGAGTATGCATTGTAGGTATAATTGAATTGTGCTTATTTTATAAGAAACGTGATGGACAAAATCATAACACAAGTTATGATTAATCATTACATGACTAATTGGTTTAAACAAAAATTAATAGTTTTGACTCCTAACTGGACTGAAAAATAGTAATTATGCATTAATGACTATTAATTACTATAATAAATGGTGGAAGATTTATTAACTGTGATTATTTCAACCTGGTCTCATAAAAATACGTACCTCTGTGCACTTTCTGTGTGACCGTTTTATGTATCTTACTGCACGTTTCGCAGCAGTTTCAAAGAGAAATGTCCACTGAGTAGCGCTAAAACATAGGTTAGATACGTGAACCCTGGCACGTTTTTATTACGTAGATATAGGTACATATTCCTTTGTTTTTATTATGTTGCTACATGCAGCCATGCCATTTCAACTTCCTTATATGCATATACAAGGATTATAAACTGCTCTGTCTAACAGTGATTACACAGGATTTTAACCGGAGCTCCTCGCCTCCTAAGTACGTCTCCGTACTCCATGAGCTACCGAACAAGCTTACTGTTTATGAAAACCCATAGACACGAGGCTGGATATGTGCGATGCTATCGTTCAAAAGCATCAGTTTTCAAATCTCCCAGCTTTTTAATATTGTTTTGAAGTCGTAACATGATATTATTCAATTAATTGTGCGAAAACTACGCTTTATTAATCAAAACAATATAAATTTGTGTGAAAAGGAGCAAAAGGTGTCGGAGTTTTACTGCCTCTAGTGTTTGTTTCTTTTGTAAACTGCAGTAATGTAGTTATAGGTACGTATTTCGGGTCTCGCTAAAAAGTGCACCCAGGTACGTAAATGCCATGAGACCAGGTAGGATTATTTATGGGATTACTTTGAATAATCTTTTCAGCATATATTGATAATTTGCAATTAATTAGATTGATTAATCTACCTATTATGCAATTAATTAGATTCACTTTTTATTATTGATGTTCTAATTAATTTACATGCATGCGTTCATGCAAAGTAATGATGTCGATATGATGTTACAAGAGCAAACGCTTCTAGTCAATGTTTAGAAAGTCATGAAGATTATTTAACAGCTGTGGCAGTTATCAAAGCTTCTTCTGCTTCTCTCTGGCAATACGGGCAGAGGAGTTAGCAGGAGGATGTCCAGAGCGGTAGATGTGTGTAACCTTCATGACACCCTTCATTGCTGGGCACAGTCTGACAGCGGCTCTGTAGAGCAGATGGCGGGGAGGGGACACAATCTGAACCGCTCAATCTCTCATGCTTTACCCCATGTAGCAGTGGACACAAAACAGATCCATGTGGCACCTCAGAGCCTGTCCTTGCGAAGGTGCATGGATGGAGTGTATAGCACAGGGCTGGGTCAACCTGCATGGGGTAATCGTCCTTTTACAATCTCCAGCCATGCACGGGTAATCATCGAGGGTAGCAGTTGTGATGGGGCAAAACCTCTGAATACTTTCATTTGCATATCAGAAAGGCAGGCTACTGATTTGGCTTGGCTTTAAAATTTTTGATTCGGCTGCCTAAAATACACAGACAAAGCATGGGTGCCACTTTGCATTAAAAAGTGGTAAGGACAAGTTTTGAATTATTTGTAGAGTATGAAGGTAGAGGTCTTCACTGGATGAATTTTTCAATTCCACTACAGCAAGATTATGTCCCGTCCCAAGGGCTGTGATTGGCTGTCTTATCTGCCTGTCAATGTATGCATTTGCATACCTCCGCACACCCTGTTTGTGTAGACATGATTCGCCATCAGCATTGTAGCGCGAGCAAGAATGGAAGGTATTATTATTATTATTATATGATGAGCTTAGTACTGTAATATTTTCTCACCAGTGAATTGAGACATGAGAAAATCTGACAGCGTTGCATTCAGATTCAAGAACTGTAGGCCAAATGTGTATACATCAGGGGTCTGCTAATTGTCACACCATTAGCATGGTGGGAAATGTTGTAATCTGCTGATTGGTCAGTTTGAATGTCTCAGATTTGTTTTTTAGTCACACGTTCAAGGAAGGGATAAAAAATATTGCAACAATTAATCTATCTTTTTTTCCTCTATTTTGGGGGCTCGGCGTCCTCCCATCCCCTCTCTCTCTCCAAGGGTGGAAAGTAACTATTAAAAATACTTTTGTTACAGTACTTGAGTACAGTGAGCCGGCTTTTGGCAGGCACTTTTC
Organism: Oxygymnocypris stewartii; assembly: GCA_003573665.1. Taxonomy (NCBI): domain Eukaryota; kingdom Metazoa; phylum Chordata; class Actinopteri; order Cypriniformes; family Cyprinidae; genus Oxygymnocypris; species Oxygymnocypris stewartii. Next base: position 185,859 of record QVTF01001212.1, read on the forward strand.
AAACCTCTGGGGTAGAGCCCTGCACTTCAGGCAATAACAGACATGTCTGACTTGGGTGCAAAACCAATCACAACTTCCAGTTCAGCTGGGGGGCAGGCATTCAACCGCGCTTTTCATTGACTGTCAATTACCAGTGTTGGTGTTTTGAATTAGCGTCATTAGTGTTTCAATATTTTAGGGAATGTGAGCAATGCTCTGATTTTAAATCATAATTTTGTCAGCTCCTGAAATGTGTCATACCATTGATATTACCAGAGCACTCAGCAGTTTGAGTAAATCGAAACATGGTTGATAGAAGGAAACAGCTATTGCATGGATGGAGCAAGAACAATGTGTCTAAAATGCATGCACAAAATTCAGTGCAGTGAAAATAAAGCTAAAATAACCTCAAATTTAACAACAACACTGAAATAAGAGCACATGCATTTTACGTGCATCTGACTGACAGACCAACTATGATTATCTATCAATCCGATGCATGTAAAATCCCTTTTCTGTGTGCACGCTTTGGATGTGTGTCCAAAAAGAATTCAGTGTGTGCAGTTTATGTTTCATTCATACTCGACGCTGGAGGGCGCTGCACTTAATTTTGTGCATGCATTTTAGACACATTCAGCACACTCAAACTGCTGAGTGCTCTGGTAATATCAATGGTATGACACATTTCAAGAGCTGTCAAAATTACGATTTAAAATAAGAGCATAGCTCTGAGCTATGCTCTTAAAATCAGAGCAAAGCATAGTATGTAAACTTTTGTACTGTGTACTTTTCAACTGTGTATATACAGTGCTCAGCGTAAATGAGTACACCCCCTTTGAAAAGTAACATTTTAAACAATATCTCAATGAACACAAAAACATTTTCCAAAATGTTGACAAGACTAAGTTTTATATAACATCTGTTTAACTTATAACATGAAAGTAAGGTTAATAATATAACTTAGAGAACAAAAATTTCAGTTTTACTCAAATTAGGGTGATGCAAAAATGAGTACACCCCACTGAAAGTCTCTGGAGCAAAGCTAAATTTTAGACTACAAATGTCTAATTTAACAAGAATTCAACCACAGGTGAGTCTAATTATTCATTACATAGGTGACAGTTGACTATAAAATGGTGTTACTTAAAGAAAACCCCCTTCCCATTTCATGCTGTCAGCAATGGCACCACATGGAAGAGAAATGTCACAAGACTTGAGAAAGACAATAATTTCTTTACACAAGAAAGATGAAGGCTACAAGAAGATCAGCAAAGCTTTACTTATCAGTCAGAATACTGTAGCAAAAGTGGTACAAACATTTAAAAAAGATGGAACTGCAACAATCTCACAAAGACGTCCAGGTCGTCCATGGAAGTTAACACCTCGTCATGAGCGCCTTCTCATCAGAAGAAAATTGACATGCAAGTTCACTGCAGTTATCTAAAGAAGTAGAAAGCCAAACTGGGGTGACTCTTTCCCGTGACACAATACGGTGTACACTGCAGAGGAATGGCATGCATGGGTGCCGTCCACGAAAGAAGCCTCTCCTGAAGCCCAGGCACAAAAAAGCCCGCCTAGAGTTTGCCAGGGCCCATGCTGACAAAGATGAAGACTACTGGGACTCTATACTCTGAAGTGATGAGACCAAGATAAATGTTTTTGGAACTTATGGCTTCAAAACTGCATGAAGAATGCATGGTGCCTACAGTGAAACATGGTGGTGGCAGTGTCCTTATGTGGGGCTGCATGAGTGCTGCTGGTGTCAGGGAGCTGCATTTCATTGATGGCATCATGAATTAACAAATGTACTGATCTATACTGAAAGAGAAGATGCTACCATCACTCCGTGCCCTTGGTCGTCGTGCACTTTTCCAACATGACAATGATCCTTAACACACATCTAAGGCCACTGTTGGATTTCTGAAGAAGAACAGGGTGAAAGTGATTCAGTGGCCAAGTATGTCTCTTGATCTGAACCCAATCGAACACCTATGGGGAATTCTGAAGAGACAAGTTGAGCATCACTCTCCATCCAGCATCCAATCTCTAAAAGAGGTTATTCTTGAAGAATGGAAAAAGATAGATCTGGCAAAATGTCGCCAACTTGTTCATTCCATGCCTAGAAGACTTGGTGCTGTCATTACAAATCATGGAGGCCATACAAAGTACTAGATTTAGTAGTTGTTGTTGTGGGGTGTACTCATTTTTGCATCACCCTAATTTGAGTAAAACTGAAAAATGTGTAATCTAAGTTATATTATAAACCTTACTTTCATGTTATATGTTAAACAGATGTTATATAAAACTTAGTCTTGTCAACATTTTGGAAATGGTTTGTGTGTTCATTGAGATATTGTTTAAAATGTTACTTTTCAAAGGGGGTGTGTACTCATTTACGCTGAGCACTGTATATGTATGTCAAGCTTTGACTTCAACTATGTATATATATATATATATTTACAAATTTGAAGTCAAAAGTTTACATACACCTTGCAGAATCTGCAAAATGTTGATTATTTTACCAGGAGGGTGTTGGGTCTTTGCTTAAACTAGCTAAAGATGCCAAATTAAATCAGACACGAGACAGACTGTTCATGAATTCCGCTTTTCTTTACTCCTTACTCACTGTGCACTTACTCCTTACTCACTTATCAAGTGCAATGACGTCACATGCATTGCACTTGATACACGACATCTCTCCTTTTCTTAGAATTAAAGATGCATTCTAGAAACTATCCAGAGAACATTGTAAACATATTTAACCGTCATATTCAACATGACATATCAAAGTGTCACTAACTAACACAAAATCAACAACGAGAGAAAATTAACGTTTGTTTTCCTTTACCTGTCAAGCTTTCTTTTCCTGTCAAGCATCAGTGAGCGTTTTAACCTTCTGTGATAGTTGCATATGAGTCCCTCAGTTTTCCTCAGTGTGAAAAGATGTATCTCACAATCATAAAGCCATTGTTGGAAATGGTTCAAATAAACACAAATGCTTAAAAACCAAAGAATTTGAGGGACCTGGATGATTTTTCTGAAGAACAGCAGACAGTTTTAAGGTACAAACAAGGGACACATAAACAATTATCAATAAACAAACACACACACACAAAAATCACAGCTGTGGATCATTCAGGTAAGAACACAGTGTTAAGAATGTATGTAATGTAAGAGTGTATGAAAACTTTTGAACAGGGTAATTTTTATTAATTCAGCTATTATTTTATCTTGTAGTTATATGTAAACTATATGTATTGTATGTGAAATATCTCATTCAGGTCAGTACTAAATAAAAATAGCATGCATTTTGTATGATCCCTCTTATTTTGGTAAAATAATCTACATTTTGCAAGGTGTATGTAACTTTTGACTTCATGTCACTTCATGTTACTTATATATATATATATATATATATATATGTTGTGAACTTTTACATTTTTCACAGTAAATATTATATCCATAAACACAAATTTGCAAACTGTATACCCAGTTGTGAAGTATTTTTTATCGAGATGGAAAAAGTCCTTAGTGTTATTAAAAAAATATAATATAAAATGTATTTTGTGGATATTTTTTTTTTACATTTAAAATTGTACATACATGCTCTGTACAATCAACTGTTTCATCATCTCATACATCTATTTTGTAACCAGTTCAAGTTTAACCAGAACAAAATACTGTTATTAAACCATTTCAATTATATAAATGATGTGCTGACTAGCCTTGATTAAACATCAACTTTGAAGTACAACCAACGTCGTACAGTCTGAAAGATTACAAATGTTATTTTAAATGTTTAATTTAGATATTTTTCTTACTGAGAAAGTGTATCAGGAAATTCAGGTGTTTGAGAACGCTTCCTGACCATTTGAGCTCGACAGCTGTGCCTTTTGTCACTAGGATAATGGCAAGATCAATGAGTCAGACCACTAAGAGATTGAACCTTTGATCTGCAAATGACTTTGTCCTGGCCAGATGGGGATTCGTTAGGTTTATTGCCCTCAGATGTATGTTTCTTTGATGTTTTAACTCCAAAAAGTCCCTCCTCCAATTCTGTCTATAAGATACCCTGTAAAAATGACTTAAGATGAGATCTTCGATGACTGCAGATAACAACACATGTCATAGAATAAAGAAATTCTGCTGACAATCCAATCCGAAGTCTCCTGGTCTTCTCTTCTGAGTTTTCTACACTTTAGAAGAACACAGTTTTCAACAGATGCTGCCGTGACCCGGATAGAGTTCCAGCTTCCTCACCTGAAAAACTTCAAGCTCAAACAAAGATCTGCATCTTTTGGAATCCAGCGAAACTTCAAGCTGAAAAGATTCCCAGACTGAATTTTTCTCTCAACCAAGGGTTGTGGTGAGTGCTGTCTCTAATCCAAAAGAACCTAAGACCAGTGTATCCTCTGTGCCGTCAGAGAAGAGTTAACATACATCTGTAGGGTTTGTTTAACTAAATGTATCCTCTGTTCTGTTAGGCAGGGAAGTTTATCCTCTGTTAGGCAGGGAAGTTTATCCTCTGTTACAGGCAGGGAAGAGTTTATCCTCTAAAGTTTTTTATTTTAGAGATGAAAGTATCCTCTGTTCTTTCAGGCAGGGAAGATTTTGGGCATTACGTGCTAAAAATTAGTTACCCTCTGTTTCAGGCAGGGAAGGTTAGCATTTCGTGCTAATAATTTAGTTTTATCCTCTGTTTCTTGTAGGCAGGGAAGTTAAGTGTGAAGTGTTGGTAATTTGGAAATTTAACAATAGTTAAGTTCTTTTTTACAAGTGTACCCTCTGTTGATCAGAGAAGTGTTTGTTTTGTTTGTGTGGTACAGAAGAAACTTGCAAAATGGTCAGAAGGAATGCTAGGCTGATTCCAACCACAGAAAAGAGTGGTCTTGCGACTCCTCTGTGGTCAGATAGTGAATTCAAAACACTGTTAGGGGAAAAAATGGACCTAATAGTCACTGAAAAAGTTAGACAAAAACTAACGCAGAAATATGAGATTCATCCAGACAAGACTTGGTCGGTAGATGAGTGTAAAAAAGTACTAGGAGCAAGTATTCGTAAGAACAATGTGAAAGACATTATCTGTTGTCACAGGGAATTCAGTGTAACGCTAGCGACACAACAGTCTCAGCGTAACGCAGAGCTAGAGAAACAGAACAATGAACTCCGTGCTAGAGTATCCACTTTGACTAAGAAATTGAACCTCAAGAAAATTGCAGCAAAAACTGATGTGGAAGTAAGTCAGCCTGATAACATTTACCCTGATTTACAAGCGTTCTTTGAAACAGATGTAGCTCTCCAATCAGTAACTGGTGTGCCTGTAAATTCCGTCCATGTGTGTGGGGCTAGGAGAAGATCTCAGGGGATTGAGGAAACTGATAGTGTTCCTCTCAATTCTTCTGTTGTGCAAATACAAACTGCTGCCAAAGCTTTATGTCCTAAAGATATAGAGAGACTATCCCAGAGTTTACCGTCAGCACGCACACATTTTTCTGAATTTAGAAGAACATTGATCAGTAAAATGCGTCTTTATGACATGTCGTTGGCAGAAGTCACGCAGCTGATGTCACAAATACTAACTGAATCTGAATTCAACAGTTTTGAATCTGCTGTCACTTCTGAACTGCGAAATGCCAGTAAGGGTGATTTAAGAGAAGGTATTTTGAAAATCCTAAAGAATATCTTAGGGCCCAAAATAGATTGGTCTAGAATTACTACCTGTGTGCAAAGGAAAGAAGAAACTGTGAGTGAATATACTGAGAGATTTTGTCAGTCAGCTGTAATCTACAGTGGAATTGTTGATGACTCTGAAAGTGTACTAGATGACAAGGGACCCCTGGTTCGTATCTGGTCAGATGGCCTTGTAGCCGAATACAGAAAAGCATTACCATTCTTAGATCTAACTTGGTCTAACAGAACTCTCAGAAGTAACCTAGACAGGTTAGCTACATGGGAAAGAGATGCTGATGTCAAGGCAAAAGTAAGAGTAGCAGCAGCTACGTTTAACACAACGAAACAAGACAATAGATGGTCTAAAAGAGAAAGCAAATGCAAATACTGTGAAAAATTAGGACATTGGGAGAAAGTGTGTAGGAAGAAGTTACAAGATAGTAAAAGAAATGCTATGCATAATTCTGCTCCTTCTCAGCCTGCACACAACCCTGAAGTAGTTCCGCCAGTGACCACTGAAACTGTGGTACAGATAGTTCAGGCTCTTCTAAGAGCACAACAAGACCAGAAAAAAAACTAATTATTGGGGCTGTGAGTAGCTACCTTTCCCCTGTAATCCAACACAATGACCAAATAATTTTTGTGAAAGGTAGCATAAAAGAGAAAGAGATTGATTTTTTGCTTGATACAGGTGCAGAAATTACAGTAATTCCTACAAAATTGGCACAAGGTTTAAACATCCCATACAAGAAAACCAAACTTTGTTTAACTGGTGTAATAGGTGAAGATTCTGTTTTGTATGAAACTCCGCCCATAGAGGTACAATTTGGCCCAAAAACTCTGACTACAAAATTACTATGCGCTCCATTAAATACAGGTGCAATTTTAGGCATGGATCTTCTGAGACAAATAAATCTAACTTTAGACATGTCCTCAGAATCTACTAGCATAAAAATTTCCTCAGCACAGATTTCTACCAATAATGCAACCCCTCCCGAGTATGCTTTCTTACAGAATCATCCAATTTGGGCTAAAGACAAGGATGATTGTGGGTTGTTGACAGGTGTAGAACCAGTTAAATTGATAGGAACTCCACCTCCGGTCACCAAACAATATCCGATTAATAAGGAAGCTATACAGGGAATCAAACTTATTGTAGAAAATTTGCTGATGCAAGGAGTGCTAGTTAAAACCAACAGTCCATGTAATTCACCCATATGGCCCATCAAGAAATCTAATGGGACATGGAGACTTACAATAGACTACAGAGTAGCCAATAAACATATTGAAAAAATCACCCCCCTAGTGGCAGATCCATCTACAATTTGTAATGGCTTACCATTAGATTGTAAGATTTTTTCAGTAATTGATATGTCTAATGGATTCTTTTCTGTACCGTTGCACTCTGACAGCCAGCCATGGTTAGCTTTCACAGTTGACTATGAACAATACCAGTGGACAAGATTGCCACAGGGATTTCAAAACTCCCCAACCATATATCATCAGGCTGTCAGACGTGATTTGTGTGACCCAGAATGTCCGGTAAAACAGTCCACTATGATCCAATATGTTGATGATATTTTGATTGCCTCAACAGATCATGAGGTACATCAAACTGAATTGGCATCATTGTTGGACTATTTGCATAAAAAAGGACACAAATGCAGCTTTCACAAAGCTCAAGTTGCTAAAAAGCAAGTCACATTTCTGGGTCAAACAATTGGTGCAGGAAATAGATCCATTACACAGGATCGAGCGGCTTCAGTCAAAGCCATACCTCCACCTAATACCATTAAAACACTCCGCTCATTTTTAGGAACAACAGGTTATTGTAGACCTTGGATTGAAGACTATGCCTCGATTGCTCAGCCTCTCTATGATTTGTTGAAAGGCCATGGTAAAGATTCAGATACTGTTTGTATGGAAGAACTTCATCTCAAAGCTTTTAATGATTTGAAGAGAGCACTATGTCAAGCACCAGCATTAGGAATTGCCCAATCTGATAGACCCTTTGTGCTTTATGTCCATGAACACTTAGGCTTTATGACTGCATGTCTAATGCAAGATCATGGGGGCAGCTTACGCCCAATTCATTACTATTCCGGTAAACTTGACATAGTCGCTCAAGGTATGGGCCCATGCCTCAGAGCAGTACAGGCAGTTCATCTAGCGCTTCAGGCTTCATCAGGAATGGTGTTAGGTCAGACTGTAAATGTAAAATGCCCTCACACAGTGTCCGCACTAATGAATCAAGCAAAAGTCACTTCTGTCACCTCCTCCCGTTGGGGAAATTGGTTAGCAACTCTCACAGCCCCGAATATTGTTATACAGCGTGCACCAGTCACGAACCCATCCTCATGTATGATGTCTGCAATGACTGAATTTGTGTTAGAGGATGAAGGCGAAATGACTCATGATTGTGTTACGCTTACATATGCAGCGACAAGTGAAATAGCAGAAACTCCCATAGAGAACGCAGAATTGGAGTTGTTTGTTGATGGTTCAGCTCAAGTTATTGAAGGTAACAGACGAGCAGGATATGCAGTAACTTCCACCACTGAAGTAGTTGCTTCAGGTCGTCTTCCAGATCATTTTTCAGCTCAAGCTGCAGAACTAGTAGCCTTAACTAGAGCATGCACGCTAGCTTCAGGATCGGTTGCAAATATCTACACAGATTCCAGGTATGCTTTTGGGGTAATTCATGATTTTGGTGTCATTTGGCAAACCAGAAAATTTCTAACTTCTGCTGGATCCCCCATTAAGCATGCTGGATTAGTGAAAGATTTAATGTTTGCCATGAAACTCCCAAAGAAATTAGCAGTGATCAAAGTGAAAGCACATCTCACAACTAATACTACGGAAGCTAAAGGTAATGCTCTTGCTGATGTAGCGGCTAAACAGGCTTGTTTCTATGCAACTGTACAAGTGTGTTCAGGTAGTACAGCACAGAAGATAATTCTACCTCCTGAATCAATCGTTGATCTGTATAAAGACGTTCCTCTATATGAAGCATGGACATGGTTAGACAAAGGAGCCACTGTGGATTCATCCGGCTGCTGGACCAAAGGGGGAAAGTATGTTGCTCCCGAATCACTGTTGCCATATTTGGCTCAACAAATACACAGTTTGGGTCATAGTGGTCCAGCAACGATGAATCACAGGTTCTCAAATCAATGGTGGAATCCAAAATTCAGAAACGCAGCCACTGAAACAGTCAAGAGATGTGTTACATGTCAGAAAAATAATGATGTACCAGCAGCCATTACACCAGCAGCACATACCCCAGCTCCACCAGGGCCATTTCGTCACCTGCAAGTTGATTACATATCGTTGCCCCCTTGTAAAGGAAAAACTGACGTTTTGGTAGTAATAGACAAGTTCTCAAGATGGGTAGAAGCTTATCCAACAGGGCGCGCTACAGCTGCACATACTGCTAAATGTCTTGTCACTGATTTCATTCCCAGATGGGGATTGCCAGATTGCATTGACTCAGATCAAGGTACCCACTTCACAGGACAGGTAGTCAAGGAAGTGTCTAGAATGTTGAAGATTAAGTGGAACCTTCACTGTCCCTATAGGCCACAAGCATCAGGACAGGTTGAACGATCAAACAGAACAATCAAAACCAGGCTAAGCAAAATGCATCAGGAAGGAGTACCATGGGTTGAAGCACTGCCCGCAGTACTGTGTAGTATGAGAGCATCACCTAACAGATCAGTAGGACTGAGCCCTCATGAGATTATTACTGGACGCCCAATGCAGATGCCAGGTGTGATTGATCTTAGAAATGCTGATGTGCACATTGCTTCAGATGCCCTGATTGCTTACTGTGAAAACCTCACAAAGGCAGTGCAGAGTGCCAAAGAGAGAGTTGAGTCGTGTTGGCAGACTCCACCAGAAGGTGGACACACAATCGTCCCAGGTCAATGGGTCATGATAAAGGCATTCAAAAACAAGCCATTAGAGCCTAAGTGGTACGGACCACATCAAGTGATGTTGATTACAGCAGCTGCAGTATTGTGTCAGGGAAGGAAAACTTGGACTCATGTGTCACATTGTAAGGTTGTTCCTCCCCCTGCAGGGATAGGATAGGGCAGACACAAGAACCAGTGAGGAGCCCAGGGAAGAACCGAAAGCAACAGGCTTCGGGGGCCAACCCTGAGGTGAAGATTTCCTCATAGGCCTTTCCCCTCCATTAGTCCATCCTTTCCTCACTGTTCTTTAGGTGTCGCAGGAATTAAGAAATAGGGAAAGAAGGAACAACCATAGCAGACTATATTTTGAACAGAGGATACAACCCTAATGTATGCAGACTCTACAAATACTGCTCTGTGCCGTTAGTTCTCTCTTGTTTGTGTTTCTTTCTTCCTCTGTGCAGATACCATTTGATGGCTGTCCTGAGATCCATATGCACCACCCTTCTCACCTGCGGATAAAGCCACAACCTCTAGAAAACAACCCATTACCGAGCCAACTATCACACAAGAAAGAGAAAAGAAAGAAGAAGAAAAAGAATAAAAAATACACAACGCAGAGACTATTACCCGTAAAATCTTCACGGACCCTAATTGCATGTTTTGTTTCTGTGTCAGCATGCAATTACATATAAGCAACACAGAACATGTACTATGTGCCTGTAACAGATTACAAGTTACAAGAATTAACTTTTAACGATTACAAGTTACAAGAATTAACTTTTAAGTATCTAAATTTGTATTTTGTGAGAGTTATTAGAACTCTCAAAGGGGGAATTGAAAGATTACAAATGTTATTTTAAATGTTTAATTTAGATATTTTTCTTACTGAGAAAGTGTATCAGGAAATTCAGGTGTTTGAGAACGCTTCCTGACCATTTGAGCTCGACAGCTGTGCCTTTTGTCACTAGGATAATGGCAAGATCAATGAGTCAGACCACTAAGAGATTGAACCTTTGATCTGCAAATGACTTTGTCCTGGCCAGATGGGGATTCGTTAGGTTTATTGCCCTCAGATGTATGTTTCTTTGATGTTTTAACTCCAAAAAGTCCCTCCTCCAATTCTGTCTATAAGATACCCTGTAAAAATGACTTAAGATGAGATTTTCGATGACTGCAGATAACAACACATGTCATAGAATAAAGAAATTCTGCTGACAATCCAATCCGAAGTCTCCTGGTCTTCTCTTCTGAGTTTTCTACACTTTAGAAGAACAAAGTTTTCAACAAGTCTCTTGCATGAGACAAAAAAAAACGTACCTTGGAAAAGATACTGTTTCTCGAGCGCATTCCGTGAGCGCAATTCGAGATGGCGTGAAACGTGGACAAATGCATTTCATCCATTCTTTCAGTCATCCCCCACCGGCGACACAGTTTTGCGTAGGGACCCCAAAAGTTTAGGATCGGCACTGAATTGAACAAACTCAGTGTCGATTCATTGTCCGCTAACTGTTTTACGTGTAATACGTGTGAGACGTACTTCAAAGGGGTTTGATGACATGGCAACCAGAATATATGCAGCCTTACTAGTCTCATTGTTATAGACTGAGATAAATTGCTTAAACAGAACCCCCCCCCCCCCCCCCCCCCCCATCCATTAGCTAGGACACAAAAAGTACTCAGGTCTTTCAGGATGTCCTTGTGCAATGTTTTGGGAGTTTGCTTTTCTGAGGGGAATGGTCTCTGGATACCCAGTGGCACAGTCTACAATCAGTAGGACCCTACTAGGGAGCCACAAAGGACAGGACACCATTCTTTAACCATAAAAAAGAGAAAGTTGAGCCAACTGGGTACCTTAGTTGCTTTTCCTCATTAACAGTTTAAATTGTCTCCAACAATGCATGAGCTGATCATCTTTTTCTGTTCCCTCTGAAATTAAACACCAAAAATAGATTTTGGAAAGCAATCAACCACAGCTGAGCTCTGGGTGCGTTGTCTTTTCCTGGTTGGGAAACCTCCGGGGCTGCTGATTGGATGCTGAAGTCATCGTCGCGTGATATCACTGTGGGAAGCCCTCCTGTGAGTGGTTGGTTTCCTGGTGACGCAAGAGTGGCAATGCTTTGAAGTTCTTTAGGGTTCTTGCGGCTTCAAGTTCGAATATCTTCTTTAGTAAGAAGTTTTGACTAAGTGTTTGAATCTGGGTGATCAGCCTGATGTTAAGCCTGTGAGCGCAGCGTAATCAATGAGACGAAGCCAGAGTTTTGCAAGCAACGAGCAACGAAGCCTTTGTGTCAGAGTTTTAACAGGCTGAATTATGTCCACCCACTAGATGCTAGGCCCCGCGCTTCTTCTTTTCCATGCATAACTTATCTGCTAATCAGTTTATCACATGAGGGAAATATCCTAGCAGATTTATATACAGTATGTGTTATAATCATGCCTTATGATGCTAAAAGTCAACTTTCATCCACACCAAATTATTGCTGATGAAACCAGCTTTCAATCAACCTCAAACATTAAGTATTTGGCACACACAAAGTACATATACTCATTTTATCTATTACACAGGTTAAGGCATATATTAAATATATCTTAAATAACCACACCAAGCCTATAAAAGACATAAAATACAACATCAGTATATATTTTCTATTGAGTATATTGCTTTAATAGCCGCAGTATTTATTGATTGTCTTTTGGCAGAAAGTCAATAAAAGTTTATGTGTTCTTTGTCTGCACCAGAAGAGAAAAGAGCGCATTTCTTTTGGATTTTAGGAAAGAAAGAGGAAGAGGATATCTGTGGAATTTCAGCGCTCCAACGTCTCCTCGTAAAACAGTCTTCCCTTCTTGATAAAATAATTTCATTATGCATTAAACGGTCACGAGATCCCAGGAGTGTCCGTACTGGAACATTTGCAGATAAAACGCTTCTTTGTACTGTTTATTGTATGGGTCTCGTGGGAAATAAATAAACAAGGTGTAGTGCCTCGTATGCGTGAGAACATGCAAAAAAGGGATTGAGAAACAGCACATTCCTAAGGGAGTCGTAAAAGGTTAATACATGCCCTAAGTCTCCTTATCTCAGGAGACCCCTAAAAACTAGGAGAGATTTGAAGGAAATATCTGGATGTTTTCAAAAACAGGACAAAATAACTATTTATCTTGACATGGTCCCGGATGACCATTTAATGTATAACTGTTATGATAATGATGCTATCGATAAGGAAGATGGATTTATGATGAGACTCGAACTGAGCTGCAACAGATACACATAAAAGCGTGACATTCTCATGACTCCGGACAGCTCCTCTTTCGCTCCTCTTTCGCCCCCCCTGCAGGTCAAAGGAAAGAACTTCTCTCCGTTTCTGATCCTTGCAGGAAACACCCAAACTTGTGTGGACTTTATGCAAAAAGACATTCATTTATTCCATCACTATTAGAACAAGGATACCCAGGAAGGACATGCTTGATGTCGTTCGTATGTTTGTTGTGATCTGAATATATGTATGTGTATATTGCACATTGACGCTGACGCATGTTCTGAATTGAATCTCCGTCAAGCCAATTATTTATCGTCTATTTTCTATCTTAAATTCCGATTTTATACACAATAATTTTTGTTTCTATAACGTGTGAATATATCCCAGATCGCATTCTGCAACGAGAATAATCAGAGCGGCTTGTTATCGCAAGTTTAATTTTTATTTCCCGAGTCCGCTATTAGCTTATAGCCCGTTAGAAAAGCCAGCGCGGGTGCCGCTAACACAGCTAATACCCCTTTTCACACACACACACACACACACACACACACACACACACACACACACACACACATTTAACATTGTTTCACTGTTACTTGCTTTAATGGCGGATTTGTGTCTACCTTTGTGTGCAGGTGAGGACACGTTCGAGCTGCATTCGGTGCAGCTGGAGCTGGAGCCCGTGGAGAGACAGATCCACGAGCTGCTTGGGAAACAGGCCCAGCTTAGGAAATGGAAAGCAACGCTGCGGCAGCAGCAGCGGAAGACGCGATCCAGGCCCCGGTCGACGACTTCTCCCCCTCCGGTCTTCGACATCTCATCCTGGAACCGCTTCGTCCCTCTCTGCGAGACTGAACGTGACGCTGTGGTCATCGGAGACTCAATCGTCTGGCATGTCCGTGCTACGTTAGCTGAAGGTAAAGTGCACACCCATTGTCTCCCTGGTGCTCGTGTTCTTGATGTTTCTGTGCAGATACCCGCGATCCTGAAGGATGACGAGAGCGTTGCAGCTGTTGTGATTCACGCAGGGGCTAACGACACCAAGCTGCGGCAGACGGAGACACTAAAGAGGGACTTCAGGAGCCTGATCGAGACGGTACGCAGCACATCGCCCGTGGCGACGATCATCGTGTCAGGACCTCTTCCCACGTATCAACGAGGACACGAAAGGTTCAGTAGACTGTTTGCTTTAAATGAATGGTTGTTTTCATGGTGTAAAGAGCAGAAAAGTATCTTTGTTAATAATTGGATTCTTTTCTGGGAGCGTCCTAGGCTATGTCATGCTGATGGCCTGCACCCCAGCAGAGTCGGTGCAGAACACCTGTCGGACAACATCACCAGAACGCTACGCTCTATCTGACTAGTAAGCCAATTCTCCAATAACAGCTATGATGACTTTGATTCTACCCACTTAAATGATAAAGGTACTTGCAGTGTCCAATCTATACAGACTGTGTCTGTTCCCCAAATAGTAAGATCAAAATATAAATTTAATGCAGGATCTAGAACAAATCTGATCGTGATTAAACCAGAAAAATGCAAAATAAATTAACACATGTTTTTTTTTAAACTTGGGCTCCTAAATATCCGGTCACTCACACCGAAAGCAGTTATTGTAAATGAAATAATCACAGATAATAGTTTTGATGTACTCTGTCTGACTGAAACCTGGCTTAAAACAAATGATTATTTTGGTTTAAATGAATCTACTCCACCAAGCTACTGTTATAAGCATGAGCCTCGTCAGACTGGTCGTGGCGGCGGTGTCGCAACAATATATAGTGATATTCTCAATGTTACTCAGAAAACAGAATACAGGTTTGACTCATTCGAAATACTTATGCTTAATGTTAAACTGTCAGATAAGCAAAATAAATCTGTCCTATCTCTTGCTCTGGCTACTGTGTACAGACCGCCAGGGCCATATACAGATTTTCTAAAAGAATTTGCAGATTTCCTCTAATGTTGATAAAGCACTAATTGTTGGAGATTTTAACATTCACGTTGATAATACAAATGATGCGTTAGGACTTGCGTTTACTGACCTAATAAACTCCTTTAAAATGTCACCGGGCCGACAAATCGTTTTAATCATACGCTAGATTTAATAATATCGCATGGAATTGATCTTACTGATATAGATATCGTACCTCAAAGTGACGATGTTACTGACCATTTCCTTGTATCGTGCATGCTGCATATTACTGATATTAACTATATGGCTCCGCGTTATCGTCCAGGCAGAATTATTGTTCCAGCCACTAAAGACAGATTCACCAATAACCTGCCGGATTTATCTCAACTGAACTAGACACAATTACTAGCAACATGGGAACTATCTTCTCTAATACGTTAGAAACTGTTGCCCCCATCTAATTAAAAAAGGTTAGAGAAAAAAGTGCTGCACCATGGTACAGCAGTTATACCCATTCTCTCAAGAAAGAAACTCGTAATCTTGAGCGCAAATTGATAAAAACTACCTTGGAAGTCTTTAGAATTGTGTGGAAAAACAGTATGTCCAGCTATAGACAGGCTCTAAAAACTGCAAGAACCGAGTATACCCGCAAACTCATAGATAATCACCAAAACAATCCAAGGTTTTTATTTAGCACAGTGGCTAGATTAACAAATAAACAGATGTCACCCGATCTAAATATTCCCTCACAGTTTAATAGTAATGACTTTATGAATTTCTTTACTGATAAAATAGATAATATCAGAAATACAATAACAAATGTAGATTCTACAGCGTCTAGTACTTCAGCTTCATACATCGCACCCAAAGAAAAACTTCATTGCTTTACAACTATAGGACAGGATGAGCTAAATAAACTTATCACTGCATCTAAACCAAACATGTTTATTAGATCCTGTACCCACTAAACTATTGAAAGAGTCGTTACCTGTAGCAGAAGAACCGCTTCTCAATATTATTAACTCCTCGTTATCTTTAGGTCACGTCCCAAAACCATTTAAGCTGGCAGTTATTAAGCCTCTTATAAAGAAACCAAAATTAGATCCTTGTGAACTGGCAAATTACAGGCCCATCTCAAATCTTCCGTTTATGTCGAAAACACTTGAAATATATCAGTCTGTGTGGAATGAATGTATACATTATACAAGTTTCACTTTTTGAATGGAATTATTGAAATTAATCAACTTTTTGATGATATTCTAATTATATGACCAGCACCTGTATATCTCAACAAAAACAGATGAAACCTCTAAACTATCTGAGCTAACGGAGTGTGTTAAAAATATAAAAGATTGGATGACCAGTAATTTTCTCCTATTAAATTCAGATAAGACAGAGATATTACTTATTGGACCTAAAAACAGTACACAGAATCTCTTGGATTACAATTTGCAACTAGACGGATGTACTGTTACTTCCTCTACAGTTAAAAATCTGGGTGTTATATCAGCAACCTATCTTTTGATAATCATATTTCCAATGTTTCTAAAACAGCATTCTTCCATCTTAGAAACATTGCCAAGCTACAGAACATGTTAAGTGTTTCTGATGCTGAAAAGTTAGTTCATGCATTCATGACCTCTAGACTGGACTATTGTAATGCACTGCTAGGTGGTTGTCCTGCATCTTCTATAAACAAGCTACAGATAGTACAAAATGCTGCGGCTAGAGTCCTTACCAGGTTAAGAAAATATGATCATATTACTCCAATTTTACAGTCTCTGCACTGGCTACCTATTAAGTTTCGTATCAGTTACAAAATATTATTACTTGCCTATAAGGCCCTCAATGATTTAGCTCCGGCGTACCTAACTAATCTTCTATCACGCTACAATCCAACCCACTCTCTAAGGTCGCAAAACTCTGGACTCTTGGTAGTACCTAGGATAGCAAAGTCCACTAAAGGAGGTATAACTTTTTCATATCTGGCTCCTAAACTCTGGAATAGCCTTCCTGATAACGTTCGGGGTTCAGACACACTCTCTCTGTTTAAATCTAGATTAAAGACACATCTGTCACGAACTCAGCCGCTGTGGCTCCCTCCGATCACCACCAGAGGGAACCTTCCCCTGAGTATTAACTCCCACACGGACTTCATTTCCCATATACCCCGTACCTGAGACTGATCACCAGCACAGGTGTCTCTCATTGACTCTAGCCTATTTAAGCTGCTCTCTCATTTAACTCCTTGCGAAGTCTTGTTTTGCTATGCAACCATTTCTGAGCGTTTCTTCCGTGTATGATTCCCCGTGTATGACCTGGACTGTTTATTGGACTCTGAATCTCCGCCGCCTGCCTACTTTAATCATATCTGCCTGGTTCACTGGTTACCCCGAGTGTTTGCCGCCAACCCCGATCATTAGCCTGAACTCTGACTCTGATTCTGCCTCGCCTACGTTGTGTTTGAAGCTTGTGTTTGAATTCTGCCTGTCTGACTTGCATTTTGTATTATTAAAGCTGCACATGGATCCTCACTCCTCTGACTCCTCGTTACAGAAGACTTCGCCAGAGATCGATCCAGCGGTATTTTTTCACTTCACCACTGAAGTATCTGCTCAAGCCACGATCTTAGTCACTCATCAACAACAACTTACTCGCCTCACCTTGCTGACCGAGGAGATGATAACGGCTGTGCGGGAGCTTCGCCAGCAAACACCCGTGGCTCAAACACCTGCCGCAAACATTTCTTCTCCAGACCCGACTCCATCAACAGCTATCACCAGTCCTCGGCTGGCGTTCCCCGACAAGTTTGACGGCTCACCCTCGAAGTGTAAGGGTTTCTTATTACAATGCTCGATGTTTGTGAGTCAACAACCCAGGCTATATCCCACAGATGAGAGCCGCATCGCCTTTGTCTGCTTGCTACTCACAGGACGAGCACTGGAGTGGGCTACCGCGGTATGGAGTGATGGACGTTCTGCCTTCCCTACCTTCACTGCTTTTATCCAGCGGTTTAAAGAAGTGTTCAACCACCCCTCTGGAGGAAGAGAGCCGGGTGAGCAACTGATTTCGCTACGTCAGAGAGGAGGTTCGACGGCAGATTATGCTCTCTCTTTTCGCACACTCGCAGCTCATACAGGGTGGCCAGATGATCCTCTCAAACTGCACTTTCGCAGGGGTCTGAGCGCGGAGCTACAGTCCGAGCTAGCCTGTCGGGATGAGGGTAAGACCTTGGATCAATTCATTGACTTGGCCATTCGGATAGACAACCTGCTTTGTTCCCGACGCCAACTTCGTTTCTCCTCGGCTCCACTCGGAGCTACAGCTCCACCCCCTGATTCCGAACCCATGCAGATAGGATTCACTCACCTCAGTGAGGAGGAGAGAGAGAGACGCATGCGAGGGAATCTGTGTCTATACTGTGGACTCTCAGGACATATGAGGGCTACCTGTCCTACTCGTCCATCACGTAACGCTCCGGCGGTGAGTTCTAACTTAAATTCATCCACGATATTAGAAATACCAGTCATTCTGATGGTGAAGGGGCAAATCACGGAGACCTCGGCTCTGATTGATTCCGGAGCTGCGGGAAATTTCATCGATGCTACATTTGCCAAGACTCACCACATTCCTCTTGTCCCCTGTGCATCTCATCTGGCAGTGGCAGCACTAGACGGTCGCCCGTTGGGCTCCGGCCGCGTCCAGTTCATCACGGAGGAGATGCAATTACGTGTTGGAGCTCTTCACACCGAGACCATCAGTTTATTCGTTTTCCAATCACCACAGACCCCAATCATCCTGGGATTACCCTGGCTAGAGAGACACAATCCTTCTATTTCCTGGTCCGAGAGACAAATCACTCAGTGGTCCGAATCCTGTAAGCAGAACTGTCTTCCTTCTAACTCAGCCAGAAAATCGACGTGCATGCCTGAATCACAACTCCCTGCCGAGTACAACGATCTCGCGGAGGCCTTCAGCAAGACCAAAGCTACCCAGCTTCCACCGCATCGAACAGGTGATTGTGCCATTGACCTCCAACCAGGTTCACAACCTCCCAAGGGGAGAATCTTTCCGCTATCTCAGCCTGAAGCGGAGTCTATGAAATCATATATTGAGGAGGAACTCGCGAAGGGATTCCTTAGACCATCCACTTCACCTGCTTCTGCCGGGTTCTTCTTCGTCAAGAAGAAAGATGGGGGATTGCGCCCTTGCATTGATTATCGAGGTCTCAACGACATAACCATCAAGTTCCGTTATCCGTTACCCTTAGTACCAGCGGCTCTAGAACAACTCCGGGAGGCACGATACTTCACCAAACTTGATCTACGCAGCGCCTACAATCTCATCCGCATCCGGGAGGGGGATGAGTGGAAAACTGCTTTTTCCACTACGACTGGGCACTACGAATATCTCGTTATGCCCTTCGGGCTTGCCAACAGTCCATCCGTTTTCCAGTCCTTCATTAATGATGTATTCAGAGACATGCTTAACCGCTGGGTAATTGTCTATATCGACGACATCTTAATATATTCCACGACACTCGAGGAGCATATCAAGCAGATCCGAGCAGTTCTTCGTCGTCTCATCGACCATCAGTTGTACGCCAAGGCAGAGAAGTGTGAATTTCATCAGGAGTCTGTATCCTTCCTCGGCTATGTGATCAGCTCTGGAGGGGTAGCAATGGATGACAAGAAGGTCCACAGTGTAGTCAACTGGCTTCAACCTACTACTCTGAAAGAGCTCCAGCGCTTCTTAGGCTTTGCAAACTTCTACCGGAGATTCATCCGAAATTTCAGCACGGTGGCAGCTCCGCTGACTTCCATGACCAAGAAGGGGAATCAACGTCTCACCTGGTCTCCTGCAGCCCATCAGGCTTTTCGAACACTCAAGGAACGATTCACCACCGCGCCTATTCTACATCATCCTAACCCTGAACAAGAATTTATTGTAGAGGTGGACGCCTCCAGCACAGGCATCGGGGCAGTTCTTTCCCAACGTCAGGGCGATCCACCCAAACTCTATCCCTGTGCCTTTTTCTCCCGTAAACTTAACCCCGCCGAGCAGAACTACGATGTGGGCAATCGAGAACTTCTAGCCATGAAGGCTGCCTTTGAGGAGTGGCGCCATTGGCTCGAGGGAACTAGACATCCTTTCACCGTGCTCACCGATCATCGACGTATTACTATTGTTAAAAGCGCTATGTAAATAAAGGTGACTTGAATTGACGTGATTATTTGGAATGTAGGATGTTTTAATTTGTGCCTTAACCTGTGTAGTGGAACCTATGCTATTTGTCTTCAAATATAACGTATTACTGTTTCCTGTAAAGTTATAACTAGTGTTTAGATTCATACAGCCGCCGGTCGCAACAAATACGAATCAGTGGTGGAACTGATTTGGTGATATTATAAATGGGTAAGCATGTGATAACACTTTACATAAGTATTAAACTCTTATTATCCTTCACATGGAAGATCACGGAATAGATTTGGTATTTCCCAAAAGACCTGGGCGGGGCTCCGCCCCACAAGAACAATCTGATTGGGACCGCCGCCCGTGGGTGGACCCAAATCGAGCCGCTTAAAATGGACAACAAAAGCTTTTTAGCTTTAGACTTCGTCTCTTTCACTCACTGCTCGCAAACTTGCTAGAAACCTCGGCGTCTTCAGTAATCGCCCGGGAAGTGGTCCACGCCTTTACCATCAGGCTGACCGCCAGAAGAAACAAACAGTTTGTAACCGAAGAACTTCAACATCTGAAGCCGTAGAACTTTAAACATCTTAATAGCATCATCGTCTCACAAAGAAACCAGGCAGACCGCCAATCACAAGAGGGTTTCCCCAGTGACATCATGCTACGCCGGAGACGTCAGCCGCCGGAGATTTCCAGGAAACACGCGGAAACGGAAAGATCTGCGATGAGCTCAACTCAAAGCAAGTAATCAAAAAAGTATCCATAACCTTACTGAACTGATTCATTTATCTGTATGCAGTAAAGATAGCAAAGTCTCTGCTTATGATCTTCCTCTATTTAAAGTTACGAGATAGCAAAACCGTGCTAGCCTTTTTGAACTTTCTTTTAATGTTAACCGCAAAACTCTGAATGTGTGTGTGTATGTTTATGTGTGTATATATATGTTTCATTAAGTTTAGTCCATGTATTGTAGAATAGCAGTTAGTAAATAAACCTTGTTTCATTTATAAAGAATGATGTCTTGGGCTGTGTGATTTTCAAGTTTAAACTATTTTGCCATAGATCACGTTACCTAGCTCAAATTTGATAAAGTACTTTTTTTTTTTTGTTGGCCACAAAGCAAGATAAACAAAATTGTTAAAGATATACTGATATGAATGGTCGCTGGACGAGTCGTTAATAAAGTATAAATCATAAGTTAAAGATTAATATCACTTTAATCAAAGCAATATTGAATCTTTAATAAATGATTCCCCAAAGCTGAAATAATAGCTTCTGGATTTATTATATAGCCATCCTTGTTGTATCTTGTACTTCAACAATGTTTGAAACTTTTCAGTACAAGCACTTTTGGTGTTATGTGCCTCTTTATGACGAATAGCTTGTTTTACTCAATTGAAAGTTGCATTGGAAAAAAGTGTTTGTTAAATGCATAAATGTAAATATAAATGCATTAATAAACAGTATTATTTTCTTTCTGAGAATGTAATTGGATTTTTGACATCTGTAACATTTCTTAAGTGACTTTCTTTGATCATTTAGCGTGGCATGCTCACCAACTGGTGATAAATTGCCATTGCGATGATTCTTAGTCTTAGATGACTATTTCAGTTGTGACATACATTTTGGAGCCATAAAGTGCTCAGCAAAGACAGTCTAATCAAGAAACAACAGGAGCACAGAAATTGAAAATGTGTATGTGTGTGTGTGGAAAAAAAAGAAAAAAAGAAAAAAATAGAGAGTGACAGTGCAATATCTTAGTGTCCACTTCTTGCTACAAATCAAAATTACCTCAGATTGCTCTAAAGATTGCTCAGCCACAACATTCTAAACCTTTTTTTTTATTTTTTTCAGGAAAAGCATTGCCAGCAAATTTGTAATACCTACATACCTACATTTGTTTTTCTTCACATGGTCCCTTGCATGATAGGCTACTATGTTATGTTATTAAAACACTTTATCATAGTGAATGATTTGTAAATCAATACATTTGATATTTGCATCACATAACCAGCTCCATATGCGTTGCTTTTCTAATGTAGTAAACTTGCTCAGTAGCATTTTGCAATTGCAACACAGAGCACAATTCACAATAAAGGAGCTCAAAAACGTGTAGAAGCAAGCTTCAGTTTATGGCATGGTTGCTTCAGCAGTTTAAATTTTATCTCAGGTTTGCTTTTGTTAACACTTTTGGTTTGGTTTAGAGTAGGGTTTAGCATAGGTGTTAAATCATTTTTAAAGCAATAGAGCATTATAATTTTAGTGCCACTCACCAGATGTTTTGTTACCATTTAATATGTTTCAAGTCTTGTTTTCATTTTTGAAGCTAATCTCTATGCTTTTCTTTATTTGGTTGTGGTCCCTTTAAGAATCTCAAGTTTCTGTAAAGAGTCATGCCATGTGACCATTAATAAGGAAGTGAACAAGCATGACACAGAGAGTAAAAAGGTCGATGGTTTTACAGAATTCAAAGGAAAGTGGGAGAGATGAGAAGTGCAGGGAAAAACAGAAGAGATGAAACAGTAATATCAAGGATGAGATTTGGACACACAAGATTAAATAGTACACTTTATAAAATGGGTAAACATGATACGGGAAGGTGTGAATTTTGTGGGCAAGAAGAATCAGTGGAACATGTTATTTTGTACTGTCAGAAATACGAAACTGAAAGAAGGATTCTAATGCAAAATTTAGAAAAAATAAAAATGCTATTTAAACTTAGAGATATATTACAAAATGACTCGAGAAATGAATGCTATAGTTTTATTTTTCAGTACCTTAAAATAACAAATTTGTGGGAGAGAATATATATAAAAAAAAGGGGGGGAAGGTAGTAAGTCATTTTGATCCACACTCCATACCAGTTGGTGGCGGAAATACACTATTTTGCAGTTTGTCAACCGCCAATAAATTTTAAGAAGAAGAAGAAGAAGAAGACACAGAGAGTAGTAGTATGTTTAGAGAGACACAGAGAAGAAGACACAGAGAAGAAGACAGAGAATAGTAGTATGTTTAGTGTATCTGAAGCTATACTGAGATATTTGCATACATCTTGCATCTGTTGCAGCATCGTGGGTATGTATTGACTGTTTTTAACAATATCTACGATTGCAGATCATTGTTTAGGGACAGTGTTACATTTTATGGAGCTGATTGTTAGAAGCCTATTATTCTCTGACTACTTCACAATAGTTAATGGACATTTCGTTCTGGTAAATGGTTATACTGTTCGTAGACCATTAAAAGTTAATATTAAGGGATTTAATTCATTTCATTTGATTATATATGTTGGTTATGCATGTTGTATGTTTCAGTTTCACCTTTCCTCACAATGTCAATAAACCTGTTGACGAGAAGTCTATGTCTTCAGAGTCTTGATGTTTTGGGAAGTTTACCTGGCTGTCTAGTTATATACAGTACATATACCGAGGGCAGCACACCAGACATTTCCAAACTGTCTTGATATGTACACCAACCAATGTTGTGAATGTTGCCAGCTTCACATTCATCGGTTTTGGTGAAAATTAAACATGCTTTTAGCACCATTCACCGGATATTTAAGTTTTAAAGTGTTGCAAAACGTCATTTAAAAAAAGGAATCCTTATTACTTTGGCTGTGTAATATAAGTGAAGACTGCTGAACAAAAGTCCACCCATGAACGTTTGACCTTTTTTATATTTGTGTGAAATAAAGTGCTTTATATTAGACTTTGAAAGGCAGCTCACAATGAACAAACATCAAAGTTGCTTGTTAGAGTCTCTGGCTTCAGCCTAAACCTTGATTTCATCCTGCAAACCTATTTGCTAAGGTTAACTGGCAAGGTATCTATCTATCTATCTATCTATCTATCTATCTATCTATCTATCTGATGGGGTTAGGGTTGCACTTACATTAACTTTTTGATATAATACATTAATTAACTAATCAATTAACTACAGTATTTTAACCAAATTTTTATATTTGTATGTGTTTTTGGTGCATGGAACCAATATCAGGGTAATCCAACTCACAATAATAAAATAAGAAAACATTAAAGCAATAGGCCAGCCCAAAATAAAATGTATCACCCTCATGCCATCCCAGATGTCTATGACTTTCTTCTGCAGAGACTATTGGGAAACTTGTGAATTGTGACCAAAACTTTGATGTTCCAAAAGCACAAACAAATAAAATAACAATAATAATAATAATAAATATGATAAAAATTACATTTTGAGTAAGAAAAGAGCAATGCAACAGCTTTTTCACTGAACACTTTACTATTGCAGTCTCTATAGGTATTATGATTTTAAGCATGCTTATGCACACTTTATATGACTTGACGCATACAAAGCTATGTCCTTTATAGGATTTATAGTGACAACAGAGTTATATTTTAGTCTGTCCAAAATATTAATACAAAAATCATACAACCCAGATCCTTTGATTTGGTTCATCATCAACAATCAAAAAAACATGTGACGTTTAATAAACAGTCATGCTCATACTAATTTGACTATTGGAATTTTACAAATTCTGAGAAGAGTTAACAGTAAGAGAGACAGTAACTGTGGTGTATTTGGAGAAGAGGTTGTAATGAGAGAAACAAAAGACGTGGGTTGGAGAGCCCGTGGTTCCCCTGGCAGAGACGGATGGAGTGAGAGACGCTGCTTTACCGAAGCAAACACTGGCAGAGGTAATAGCGAGATGGCCTGAGATTGAGGACTTCAGTCAGAGCCATCAATCACAGACTCCATCACACAACAGCAGCAGATAGTTAACACTGAGTGTATCGACTGACTTTAGTAAAGTCCTAATGGCTAGTTGTATCTGTATGCAGTGTTTTCAAGAAAAAGCAGACAAAGACAATGCTACAATGAAGATTTTCATCACATTCAGAGTCAGAATCTGGCTCAAACATGTATTTCTGTATTCAGTGAGTCATCCGGAGTTATCAATACAGTTACATGAGTGTTTCGGAAGGTTTGCATTACTTCAAAGACCCTAAAAAACTGACAATTTAAATTGAAGCCATGAAGAATATGCCTCCCTTTCAGTCAGAGAGCCATTGGCTGGGTGAAAAATTTCCACATTAAGTGAACTCAAAAGGAAAATAATAATAATAATATTAAAGGCATTTCTGAACACATTCATTTAAAACAATATAGCAAAAGACAAAGGTGGGTAACATACAATTGCGAATTGCTTTCTTAAGCAAAAAAACAAGTTTGTAATTTTTATTTGTATAGTGTTTTTTTTTATGAGTGTTTTTTTTATATAAAGACATTGAAATTTCAGCTAATTAAATTATGATGGATTAATCATGTTAATAACAAAAATATCAGATTATTTGTAATATAATTTTACTCCACTGACAGCCACAGACAATCATAAATAACACATACACTGAATGTCTGCAGTTTCACCCTCAAGTTTTAATTTGTACTGGAAGACCTTTGAGACTATTTAGTCTTAATTAACAGTTGTTTTTCCCCATATTATGCTTATATTCTTCATCTTTATAAGAAAAAAAGAAGAAAGAATCACCTAATCTCTTTATCTGCAGGATGTCATTATGTTTTTACATTATGCGGTAAAGGCCAAAATATGTCAGAATAAAGTGAAAAATTTAATTATAAGCGAGCAATATACATATACAGGTTATGAGATAATACGTGTTTAAAATTATCTTTATATATACAGTAGCTATATATTATATAGCCAAACACCCTAATTTAAAGGAAGTTTTATTGTGTGGGATGTGTTACATGTTAGCCACCTGGGTTCTCATTGATACCAGAGCATATAAACATTGCTTATGCACCAAATAGACATTAAAATGTGCACAAAGTATGGCAAACTTTAGCTCTCATGTGTAAATATTTGCAAAATAGCTGAGGATGAATAATTGTAAAAAAAATTCTCTCAGATAATATCTTGTGAAATGTCAAGTTTATTTCATTTTACATTTCATTTTTATGGATCATTTTTTTATTTTAGTTTGTATCTTATCTTTTTAATTTTAAAATGTGAGTGACATGTAGTGTTCACTATTTTGCTACTGTGTTTGAATGTTTATTAAAGTAAAACAATGTAAAGGTAAACAAGTCAGTGTTAATGTGAAAACTACTGAAAATATAAAACTGAGAGGTGAATGTTTAGACAGACAGACGGACGGACGGACGGGTGGACGGATAGATGGATAGATGAATAGATGAATCATACTTTATAAAGGAGTAATAACACGTGTGTGTGTGTGTGATGCAGCTGTATGTTGCTTCTACAGTCATTTGGCGATTCAATGTGAAATTATGACATGACAATACCAATATATTATATTAATATGTGCTTAATCACAATTAATTGCAGATATATGCATGATTATTATTATTATTATTATTTTAATAATTGACAACACACACACACACACATATCTCTGCCTCTAAGCATATTTTAAACACTACATTTGTGATGAGTGTATACAAAAAAAAGACTCTTAAGGTTTTGTTTTCTCTTCATTTTTTTTTCTTCCTATCTGTTGATAATTCCGCTGTTCGATCAACTCCTATTTTGGTGGTGAAAAGGGAACAAATGTCAGTTCAATCACATCTCAAATCAGTAATAATTTTGTGGTAGACGTGAAATTTACATCCTCCTTTCTTCTTGCTAAATGCACAAAAATTATATTTTTGTTTTATTTATTCATTTTTATTGTATTTTATATAAAAAAAACACAACAACAAAATATATTCATTTTATAAGTGATAATTATCTTGATTTTTACTTTGTTCATATTTGTGTCTCATATTTCATCTCAAGCATATTCTTCTCAGTGGTCACTTACTTTTTTTTAAATAAATAAATGTGGCACAATTTTCATATGTTAATATTAAACGTTTGGATCTGGGACAAGCCTAAAACAATACAATAAATAAACATCAGTATAGCAAACAAAAAAAATAGGCATGGTAGAAGTTTTCAAGACCAAAATAAATAAAATAAAATAAAAAATCAACCCTGGGGCTATAAAAAATGTCTGTAGTTAGAGATGTAGAGTCTTTTTGCAGTATGTATGAAAAATATGGATTTATGACAAGTGGGTTATGGGAACATGTTGAGTATTAACATGACACAGCTCTCTCTCTCTCACTCTGTTTCATCCCCGTCTCAAGCTGCTATCGGTGGCCTATTTGAGTTTGGCAGGGGTACATTGTTAGCGTGCCCAGGTCCATGTTTTTGCAAGTAGGAATGGTTGTACTGCTGGTCATCGCTATGTAAATATGTTCTATTCTGTCAATCACACAGCATAAATTGGGACTGCAAATATGTCAGTGTCTTAGCCTGGTGCTGAAAATATATGGCTAGATTTTTAATGCAATATTGGCTTCAAATGACAACATAATTTGAAAGGACTTTTTTCAGATCATAAATTGGGTCATTTAAAATGTTTTCAGGATTTAGGCTTGGCATTGTTCTAGTTTTAATGCAAAGGCAATGGATCATTTGAGAGTAACTGTAGTTGCTTCCAGTTTTCAAACTTTTATTTGTACACATTTATTCTGTCCCAGTTCGTGATAGTGTGGAAAGACAGAGAGATGGGTTGATTTTTCCAGCTGCCGCCTTTTCTGGCAGTCAGTGATGCCCTAGTACATGGCGAACTTGTAGGATGCTGCTTCTGTCCCATGAAGAACTACTGAATAAAATAGGAGTTTATTCAGGAGCTGTACATGGCATCCAGAGTCAGTCTCCAGCACATGATTGATGATACTGTTTCTGTGGTGAAATTACATTTTAGGCAGGACTGTTTGCTCGTAAATGCACAGATGCCAATGAATGTGTTTGGCAATACCAAAGCCATAGACTTTCCAAGCAGGACAGATTAAGAGTGCATTTGGGAACATTTCCAAAGCAGATAAAATTATTCCTGTTTGTTACTTTTACTACAACAACAACAACAACAACAAAAACCTTAAGGAGCCTTTGTTAAAGAGGAGTGTATGTTTTATGTTGTCACTAATTCTGATCAAATGCATAAATAGGTAAGCATAAGTTGAGAAATTTAATTTCTAAAATGCTTTCATTGGGAACTATTTTAATTTTGGGCTAGTGATACAGGAAGAGTTGATTTACTGCATCCGATATGTCACTTTACACATAGCTCATAGCAAAGAGTGAGAAAAAATAAATAAATGCTTATCCGCATTGTCCATTGCATGCTCATTCTATGTTATTATCACCCAGTCAATGATTCAATCTTGTAATGCAAATGAGAATGTTAAACCAAGGTTAAAAATGTCCCTTTGCAAAAAGAAAGAAAGAAAGAAAATATGTTTGGGAAGAATTATTACACAACATTCTAGAAATGGACATGCTTCATCCTGAACTTGTAGGAATGCAGGATAACGTGATTTTTGCTAGTAAATAGTGTATGTTTGGATTTGTATGCGTTCATATGTTTGCTTTCATATCAGCAACTGGTTTGTTGTTTTTCCGAAGCGTTCATCTGAGAAGTGATTCTTTATGAGTACACTTGTCTCCCTCTTTATATCGCAGTATTTTCTCAGAAGACTTTTATCAAGGTCAGATCTTCAGCTATTCGGTAAGTGCCCAATTTGATGCTGTCTAAACGGAAACAGGAAGAGGACAATGAGGAGAACAGGATTACTGGGGGTTGTAGTTCCTCTGTGAAATGCTTTCCCAGTAATCCTATTATACCGGCTCAGTCCGTTGTGCTCCAATTATGCTGGGCCGCAGGGGCTGCTGCCAGCCTTTCTGATTTCATCGGCTGATTAAGGACAGACAAAGAGTGTCACAGGAGATCTGGAACAAAATTTAGGAAGGTTTTTTTTTTTGTTTTTTTTTCAGTGATGTTATTAAACTGCCCAATCCTCTAAGCTCAGTGACCCATGATCTTCACTTTGACCACACAAGCGGAACTTCATGCACTTTTAGCCGTCTGAGTTACACATAATTTCTTACTATGTCAGAAGGTTTGGCAAGAGGCTTTATATTGGAATTATAGGAAACTAGGATAATATTGGGGGCAACCAGTAGATAAACTAAAATGTAAACTATAAAAGTTATGCGTATGTATATTGTTTAGACATGTCACTACTAGGTGACACTGTAACAAACCTTGTTTCAGGTGTTTCTGCATTTTTATTTAAAATATCACACCAAATCAAGTTCAGATGCAAAAACCTCTAAGTGCCATCTGAAATGTTTTCCTAAAATTAGTATTTTTATCAGGCTCCTATATTTATGTTCAATTATTTCACTGTAATTGTATAGAAAAGTTCATATACATTGCCATTAGATTAAAATTACTGAACCTAAACACAGGAGCATGATGAAAATGCTCATTTAAGATGAAATTTTTCAGATGGCACTTAGAGGTTTTTGCATTGAGCTCTTCATATACAGTATGTGTATATATATATATATATATATATATATATATATATACACAGGTGCATCTCAATAAATTTGGATGTCATGGAAAAGTTAATTTATTTCAGTAATTCAACTCAAATTGTGAAACTCGAGTATTAAATAAGTTCAATGCATACAGACTGAAGTAGTTTAAGTTTTTGGTTCTTTTAATTGTGATGATTTTAACTCACATTTAACAAAACCCACCAATTCAACATCTCAACAAATTAGAATATGGTGACATGCCAATCAGCTAATCAACTCAAAACACCTGCAAAGGTTTTCTGAGCCTTCAAAATGATCTCTCTGTTTGGTTCACTAGGCTACACAATCATGGGGAAGATTGCTGATCTGACACTTGTCGAGAAGACAATCATTGATACCCTTCACAAGGAGAGTAAGCCACAAACATTAATTGCCAAAGAAGCTGGCTGTTCACAGAGTGCTGTATCCAAGCATGTTAACAGAAAGTTGAGTGGAAGGAAAAAGTGTGGAAAAAAAGATGCACAACCAACTGAGAGAACTTTATGAGTATTGTCAAGCAAAATCGATTCAAGAATTTGGGTGAACTTCACAAGGAATGGACTGAGGCTGGGGTCATGGCATCAAGGGCCACCACACACAGACGTGTCAAGGAATTTGGCTACAGTTGTCGTCAGAGGCGTCTTACCTGGGCTAAGGAGAAGAAGAACTGGACTGTTGCCCAGTGGTCCAAAGTACTCTTTTCAGATGAGAGCAAATTTAATTTGGAAACCAAGGTCCTAGTGTCTGGAGGAAGGGTGGAGAAGCTCATAGCCCAAGTTGCTTGAAGTCCAGTGTTAAGTTTCCACAATCTGTGATGATTTGGGGTGCAATGTCATCCGCTGGTGTTGGTCCATTGTGTTTTTTGAAAACCAACATCACTGCTTCCGTTTACCAAGACATTTTGGAGCACGTCATTCTTCCTTCTACTGAACAGCTTTTTAAAAATGCTGATTTCATTTTCTAGCAGGATTTGGCACCTGCCCACACTGCCAAAAGCACCAAAAGTTAAAAGTTAAATGTCCAACTTTTGGTGTGCTTGACTGGCCAGAAAACTCACCAGACCTGAACCCCATAGAGAATCTATGGGATATTTTCAAGAGGAAAATGAGAAATAAGAGACCAAAAAATGCAGTTGACCTCAAGGCCACTGTCAAAGAAACCTGGGCATCCATACCACCTCAGCAGTGCCACAAACTAATCACCTCCATGCCACGCCGAACTGAGGCAGTAATTAAAGCAAAAGGAGCCCCTACCAAGTATTGAGTAAATATACAGTAAATTAACATACTTTCCAGAAGGCCAACAATTCACTAAAAATGTTTTTGTTTTATTGGTCTTATGAATTATTCTAATTTGTTGAGATAGTGAATTGATGGGTTTTTGTTAAATGAGAGCCAAAATCATCACAATTAAAAGAACCAAAGACTTGAACTAATTCAATCTGTGTGCATTGAATATATTTAATACATGAGTTTAACAATTTGAGTTGAATTACTGAAATAAATTAACTTTGCCACGACATTCTAATTTATTGAGATGCATCTGTATATATATATATATTAGCACTTGAATATGGGTTCCTTTTTAGCGTTTGAATATTAAATTTCCTAAGAAAATTACATTTTGAATAAAAAGCTGACTATGTGATTGGGATTTAGAGTAATCTATGAAGATGGGATTTAAAGTAATGATTAAAACAGATGGAATTTCCATCAACACCCTCAATGCAGTCCTAAACCACTTCCTGGCTCAATATTACTTTCTGCACTGTTAGGCATTTTCAAACTACATGCTGTTAATGTTTGATAATTGCATTATATTACATTTGCATCTGCTTACATATGTGTTCGCAGTTTTTGATTCTTCTTAGCTGCTGTGATCCAGAGATTCAGTACTCTTTCTGAATATGTGTAATAGCACCTCTTACGGTATAACAACGAAAACCTGGAAAGCCCCAAAATTATGTAAATGGCGTAAAAGGATATGGATAATAGATTTGCAATGTAGCTGGCAAAGAACTCAAGGCAAATTAGAGGAATGTTATGAATATGTTTATCTTTTTTTTCTGACTGGTAGGTTCAGGCAATGACATCATCATCTTGAATTTAGCAGTACAAAGCACTGGCAAGAAACAGCTCGACTTCCAGTTCTTCATCAGCTATAATTGAAAATCGATCCAAAAACATTTGCAATGCTTGGCCTGAAAATTCAGAAGATGACTCTTCGTATGGAAAAAAACATAGTAGAAGAAGACAAAAACAGTCTAAATCCAAGTTGGTGGTCAGTTACATCTAGTATATGAAGACTGGAGAGTCAAATCAATGAATTCACTCAACTCAGCATGAGCTTAGAAATAAGAAGAAAACAGACTGTTCCCAGAAAAAAAAGGTTTATAAGCAGAAGACAAAGTCAAAACTGGGGACTCAGTTAAAGGACTCTCAGACCCATCCCAATCAATGCGCTGAATTTCATCATTATGTTCACAGTATTGTTTTAGAGCTGCTGCAGGCTGGCAGACCAAAGAAACAGCATAGCAAGAACACCAACAGATGCACATTCGGCTCTCGGCCCTTCATAATAACATTCTTATCTTTTGTCCAAATCTGACATAAAACCCTACAGGGTTGGAGGTTTAAGGGTATGATCGATCTATCCCATGTTAGTCCTGCCATCTGATGCTGGAGCACAGGGGATATTCATGACATATTGTTGATGTTTAGTGTTATTCCTCTCAAAGAGCAAAGCTCAAATCTCGCTCTGCTCCTCTGTGATTGAAGATGCTGATAGAGATGATAAATCTTTGTCCTTATTGCTTTCTTCTGCCTCGTGGCACATTTTCTCAGAGCCAAAGCTGAGAATGAAGATTTATGGCATTTCATGACTGTTGTGTTTTTCTGCAAATTATGAGCCTGTTTTTATATAGTTGCCACAGCATATTTATAAATGCATGCATCTTAAAAAGCATGCCTTTTGCCTCAGTTTGGTGACAAAATGATGAATTTGTTCTAATCACTGGACTGTCTTTGCCAGAAACAATTTGTTGAGATGTCTCATTCAGAACCTGATGCAGAACCACTATGTTTGCATCAAACATCACTGCTTTGTGATTTTTCAAAGCAAACAAAATGTATTTGAAGCAAAATGATTGCATAGCAATTATTCTGGGACTGTTTCAAAAGCATCAGCATGCTTCATATTTAACATGCTTGAAAACTTCCCCAATGCAAAACGTATTTGATTGGCAGTTAATACTGTCTCCAGGACTTGGGGGTACTTTTACATGGAAATACAAGGAACACTTTTCAAGATCCTCATTTAAATCACACCCAGTCGTCTTTGCTGCAACAAAAGGGGGAAACCTTGAATTAATACAGCCCTATACCTGGACCATTCCCTTTGAATGTTCTCAGAAACCCAAGGCTAGATGAACAAAAACCTGAAGGCAGGCCATTATAGTGGCTTCACATTCATGCAGTTATTTTTGTATGGAATCATAGTGTTTCAGCTGCATTGCTATGGAATAGCATGCTGGTCTACCAACTTATCTGTTGTCATTACCTTGGCCTGTGTAAATTAAATTCCACCGAAAATCTCTCTGAGCGTCCTTGCATTTTGGTCTGGACAAAGTTTGTGGCTTGTATGGACATGAAAAAAGCCATGTGCATTTTTGCAATACTTAAATAGTCAAAAGAGTATTGCTTTGTGAAACTGTTTAAAAAAAATAATCCATTGGCTTACATATATAACCAAAATATGGCTGAAATTGTTTGCCTAGAGACATTTTAAATGTATATAAAGCTGAATTTAAAGCTGCAGTCTGGCATTTTGTTTTGGTTAAAAATGATCCGAAATCAATATTTGAGAAAGTACATAACCAGCCAGCGTTCAAAACTATCACCTTACTTTAGCCCGATTCACAACGTTATCTTATAATAATGTTTTCTAATTTGAGTGGTACAGGTAGGTTTTCGCTGGAAATTCGAGTATTTTGCTGTGTCATTACGTCACGTCTGTAAACATAAAGAAGTTGTCCCATCTTCGTAGGCTATCGCATGTGAGGATTATGTAGGTGGTGCATCGTGTATAGCCTTTTCTCACAGTAGCTGGACTAATTAAATGTATTATTTTGATGGCGGATTGTAATCCAGAAATAATTATGTGTTTATGAAACACATGTGAATGAAATTAAATTATATTCCAGTTTTAAATGTGCTTCTGATTAGAGATAGACTGGGATTACACAAGATTTGTATTTTAAAGAAAACTAGTTTGAAGGGAGCATAATTAGCTTTTTGGGCTAGAATAATTTATTTATATTAAATGTTGATGATGTTGTTAACATTAATGATTTGAGAATAAAGTATAACAATAATAATACTTTGCACGGTTTGATGTGATATATGAGCTAACCGATCTTTAGATTTAATCACCGTTGGTAGAGCGATTTATTTTAATGCTTTTTTTCCTCAGTTGGTCAAAACAAACATGGCAGACTTGTTACTTACTTGTTCAGATGGCAATATACGGTGAAAATTCTTATTTGGGTCATATATTCCAAGACATAGACTAGAATCTGTGATTGCGGAGTACAGTAAACATCCACACCGGTGCAGTGACTGACTGCCACACATTCACCTCAAAACATTAGATTAATCCGCGCTGAAGCTGTGACGACTCACAACCCCACGCAAGGAAGATAATTCCACAAGTAACTGCAATTCCAGGTTTTCAAACAGAGATGGCGACAAAGAGGTAAAACTTACGGACTGCAGCTTTAAATATAAAAATAACAATTACATACAATTCACACTATCTGTGAATTAAGTTATTTCATTATAGTCAGATGGGGAAATAAAAGAGCCTGAGTAGCTGTGCAGTGCATCAAAAACAGAAACAGGCCATCTGTCATATGGAGTGGGTGCTTGCAGCATAGACAGCTCTATTTTTTAATAGAAGGGATCTAGTTTTGTCATGTCATGTCATGTCACGGCACTCACTTCCAAATGCAGACACTGTCTCTGTTGTCATGATAATCAGCACTGTGAGGAATTATTCCCAGCCCGTGTGAAGCCAGTCAAGGGGTCGGGATCTGGACCACGCTAATTGGTGACCTTTGGTCTAGACCCCCCATTAAACCACAAACACAAGATAACTGTCCAAATTCTAACATATGAGTCTGGGACAATGTCATTTGGTCAGTACACCCTCAGAAAAAGAAAAAGTAGGTGCACTGCTGCGGTACCTTTTCACATGTACACTTTCATACCTTTTAGGTACTAATATGTACATCTAAGGTACTAATATGGACCCTTTAGGTACAAAGTGTACCTTTTGAAAAGGTACTGCCCCAATGAATGCTATACCGTTTTTTATGAGAGTGCACCATCCTGAATAAAATAACCAGCCAGCTTCATGTAAACTTGAATATTTCTTGAAATGCTACATAATCTGTGTCTAAATCTACAGGATCTAGTTTAGCATAACCAAAATTGCATCTTCATGGGTCTTAAATGGAGGCATCTGGGACAATTTACACAACAACACTCTTGCATGCACAAACATACATTGGATTATGTGCATGAATAATCAACAAAATGGATGAATATTGTTTTTTTTGTTTTTATTATAAAATATTTAATACTAAAATGTTTCAGCATTTGAATATCCTCACCTTTTCACCAAATAAATAAACTATATCAGAGTATGAAATGGTCAAGATGGATATACAAATCTGATTCCATGGTCAGCCTATATGCTGTCTTTTTCAATTTTAAGTTTTTAGAGGGGTGTGATTTCCTAAATTCTTGAGAAGTATAAAAATGCTCTAAAAGGCATTGTAGTTAATTTGCTATGTACACACATATGTGCTTTTAAATAGGACAGTTTCCATAGCTTGAAGTTCCTGTACCCTTTGAACAAGTCAATTGGCGTTGACGGTCGGGTGGATCTCCATATCAATTGTTTACGCAATCTTAGCAATGAGCTTACGATACATTAAGCACAACGCATGGTGATTTATTAGGACATTGTAATTATATCCTGGCAGAGCATTCGTGGTTTGGGTGGGGTGTAGCAGTGGGTTAGCTCACACACAAAGACTCATTCGTCTCATTAGCTGCTGCATGCTACAGCATTAATCAGCATTTCACGTAATGGGAAGCCACTGGAAGGACAATAATGCAAAGTCTGCCGTTTACCGACCACATATCGATACTGGACTTGGCAGGGAAAGAGGGTGGTTTACTTGACCTTGGTGGGTTGAGAGGCTTATTTATTTTATGTGGGGGAAATGTAATTGATGGTGATGTTCTGAGTGCTCATGTGCATCCATTTATTTTTGTCCTATGAGTTCACTGTGCAATACTTAAAGGATTCTTGACAAGATGAGGAGCACCTTCTAATTAGTAGCAGTTGCTAAGGTAACCACCATTACTATTGCTCTTAGTGATTCAGTTCAATTATTGTCTATTGTCTAAAGTCCTAACTCAAAGCATTAAACTGTGGTATATAACTTGTCCCTCAACAATAGTGAATGAATCTGGTGTCTTGTTGAGGAGAGGTGTGCTATAGTAAATAAAACAGGTGGTACAGTATAAGACCAGATATTTAAGGATGGGCCTATCCAATATTACAGGAAAACATAACTATTTTACAAAGTGGAGATTTTAGCAGAAATTGGTAATGTTTTTTTTCTACCAAAAACATACGATTTTTGAAAAAAAAAGTAAGCAAGAAGGTCCAATGCTAATCATAACCATGACTGGGGTATTAGTAAATTGCACGAAAATGTACAAATGTGGTTGTAGGAATTCATACAAATTAGCCACCAATTTGCCATAACACAAAATAGTTAATGATTGCATCTATTTTACACAAGGAAGCACAGTGGTGATAGCTGCATCATAGATGCAAGATGTACACATGTTTGTCAGGTTATATGAGTGTGAGTGTGGAACACATAAACAACCCTGTGTTTTGAACCTTGACTAAAGCAATTTTAATATCAAAATGGAAACTTTAAGTGTTCCATCAGTATCAGTAACATTAATATCAGCTCCTTTCTGCTACGTTGTAACCCAAATAAGGCTCATTGGAAAAAACATGTCTGTTGTGATATTTTGTTGCTTTTTACGCAACACTTTCAAAGTGAAATTTCTAGTGAGTGGCGCTAAAAGCATGTTCAGTTTTATCTGAAACAGATGAGGTTTGCATTTGAAATCTGAAACTGTGTACCCCTAAACCCTAGAGTATAGTGGTAACAAAAGAAAGTGTAAGCTAAAAACACATTTACTGAAGTAACTATCTACTATCTTGTCATTCAATGTTTTATATTTCATTGGACTCAATTCCCATTACAAGTGCTGTGCTGTACCGGGTGCGCTACAGAGCAAGTTTACTATACCAAGAAATCCATAAATATGGAGCTGGTTATGTGATGCAAACACCAACATATATTAGTTTACACATCATATGCTTTGGTAAAAGTATTTTAAGATCATTACTTAGTATTGTGCAAGAAACAGCATTAAAATACGTATTTATTAATTGATACTCTGCCCCAATAATCATAATTTGTGAAAGGGAATAAAAGTTATTGGTGTTTTCCATGCCCCTAGTGTTCATTTAAACTGGAAACTGATGTGAAATTTATGTTTAGATACTTTTTTGAATTTTCCAAAAATTAGAGGCACAATTTCCCAGAGAGTCAAGGTTGGTGTAATCATGTCCAAACCACAACACTGCTGAAAACCTTTCAGGTTTTATTTTTAATACAGCAGTTTGGTCAAGACATTTAAGAATGTCTAAACGATGATAATAAACACACTAAGGTTCAGCTGTTATTTCATCCATCTATATAATTGTTAATAATTTGCCTTTTCTAAACTAACAATTTTAACAATTCAGACCTGTGATTTGATTCTCCAATGATATGTCATCTTGATAGGAATTATAGAGAAACAAGATTAGATTTGCCCTGTGGTGTGAAACAGTGTCAGAAACTCTGTCTCACCACAGTTCTTCAGCAGTAGCAAGGGGTATTGTGTTAGAGTTCTGACCCCAGAAATGTTACTTTTATCCTGGAAGTCTTGAATGCCTCTAAACCAGATTTTCCTTGAGCAAGACACTTAACCTAAGTTCCCTCAGGTGCAACCGCAGCATGTTCAACTGCATCCTTACCTGTTAGTCTCGAAAATGAGCAGTCCGCTCAGCAGCCACTCTTACACCAAACAGGCAGATATGAAAATACTGAGATTGGCGTGAAACTATAAACCCTTGGTTGCTGTGTGATTGCTGCTGACTTTGTGCGGTACAAACAAGCATTGGTCTTCTTATTAAATATAGCATTTTAATGAGAAATAGATTATTATTTGAAACATTCATTTTGAAGAAAGCCGATATAGTTATTTCAACAGAACAGCAGAAATTACATAAAGTACTTCAAAGCAGTTTCTCAACCCACTGAATGCTCTATCGGATAGTGTATCTTACATGGTTTCAACAGAAGTGTATGGAAAGCTGTAAGCATGTGCTCGTGTAGATCATTAACAGATTTAGCTTGGACAAGATCCATTTCAGCTGGTGATGTTTCTCCAGATGAGGGCAAATGTTTTTGTGGGGGACCTGCAATATTTACAGAACTTGTGCTCGAGGGGGGTTTGCGTTGTTTTTAATGGGCTGTGGTTAATTTACTGTAATCTATGAAAAGCTTTTGATTCCATGGCTATATCAAGACAAAATAGGTATGTACACTTATAATACACATTTAACTCTAATTCATTAACCAAGTTAAGTCTCCTTTCAAAAGGTTATTTTCAATTCATGCAGAGTACAGAAAGAAAGCGTTTGGCCCTGTTCCCATGAGTCAAGTGGCATGTGTTTAGATTTAGATGGTATCTTCCTGTTAAATAAACCAAAAAATAAAAAAGCATTAAAGGGATAGCTAACAGGCACTTAATACGATTGAATAACAATAATGAAAACAAAATAATTAATGCTAATGCTAATTGCATTTTCCCTATGCTAGACATTACTCTAGTTTTCTAAGGTTCTTTTGCACAAAAAAATTTAATACAAAATAAAATCCCCATCCCAAGATTTTAGAATAGAGAGATTAATCAGTTGACATGTCAAAAAGTTAAACCTGAATTGCATCGAGGAATATAAAACCCAAATTAAATCTTATAAAAGTAAAGTGTACATTTGGTATACAAGCAGATTTTGAGATTAAAACCATCATAGACATTTGAAGCTTTAATATAATGTTCTTGTGGATTCACTCTTGTTAATGAAAATGCAATGGCTTTACAATGTCATGCCATAATCCCGCAGTACATATATATAATTTTCTTTTTTTTTCAGACCACTGTGCTATATTTCATTAGAAAAAGACTGAAAAACAAAAATACAAAAGCAATTTATAGGACATTTCTCACAAAATGTGCCCAGCTTCTTTTTATCCTTCTTTTTTTCGTCCCTGTGAGAAATGTATGGCTTTATGCTGACCCTTAAAGAAAAGAGAAATTATACAATTTTGTTCACGGTGCTGCAAAAAAGCTTGACACATCAGCAATCACAACGTGTACATTATGCGAAGCATTACGAAATAGCATGAATTGATTATGTTCAACCATAGATACTGCACTCAGGCACCGAAGCGACTTGGCCTCGCTGAAGAACAAGAGCGCAAATCTGAATACAACAGAGGGAGCCCACGCGGGATTCAGTTCACCTGGCGAGCAGCAATAAACGGCAATCATGAAAACTGGACGCCCAGCAAGAAACGGTGGACGTCTGTACTGAACTCACTGCCAAGCTTTCTTAGAGGGTGTCGTATGAAAGGACAAGACACAGTACAGTCAATGAATCCTTACGCTGTATAAACCTCATCTAAAAGATGCATGGTAACACGGTAGTGCCTTAATTTAATTACTGTATTTTGGTTCTGCCCTTACGTAGTTGTGTTTACATCTCTAAAAATGTGTTAACCAGTAAAGAATGGCAGTTTAAGATGTACCTTTGTTCCCTCAAAGTAAAATCAAGGCCTCTGTGTCACTGGATGTTGAATTTAATAGTAATAGTGATCTGTTCTAGTATTCTTCTTTTTTTAGGAAATGACAGACATGCTTCGACAAATATGATACAGTATTTTTTTTTCTTTAGTGAACTAAAATTATTCCTCTCTGTATTTTTTGTTTTCGTTTAACAATTACACATATAAAGTTGTTAATAATACATCAAAAAGCAAACCAAAAGGTTCCAAATCAAACGGAGAATAAAATAAAAAGCATTATCTCTTTTTTTGTCCTCAATACAACGTTTTCTTCTTTCTAATTGTGTTTTCAGCAAAGTTTGGTAGTCAGGTGGTCTGATTGTTTCAAGATTTCTGTGTTGTACATGTCTAAGGCATGATTGACACGAATCATCTCGCTGTTGTTGAGCTTGAGCCGATGTTTCAGCATACAGGAGAACAGGTCCAGCTGGGGCTTCCCAGGGGCCACCGGAGGGGCCAGACGGTTAATTCTCTCCCGTATGTCCAGCAGCAGGAGCATGATGGACGAGGACGAGTAGAACTGGGTCCCCTGTGTGTATGACTGATTGACCTGCTGCACGGCGCTCCTCAACAGGTCGACGTTGAATCGCAGGCTGTAGCCGAACACTTGTATGTCGGAGATCTTGATGTAGATTTGCCGCTTGTTGGGGTCGGATAAGTCCACCGGGCCCTGACCCGTGTCATTCCGCAAGACGGTGGGCACCTTAGCGCGGCTTCGCAGGTAGATGTGCACCGTCTCGAAGAAGGTCTTCCAGCGGTTTCCCAACAGCAGGGTCCAGTTAAAGCACTGCGAGTTCTGCAGTCGCACCTTCTCCCAGCGCGGGTATCCATGCTCACCGAACGGCATGCTCCAACCCTCCGAGTGGCTTCCGCTGAACGGGTTGACGTAAATGAAGAACATGGGGTCCACGCTGCTGTTGCGCATCTGGCAGATCTTCATGGACAGGCCTACGATCATGTGTAGGTAGTCCATGCGATTCTTGTTGCTCTTGAGCGTCAGCGACATGCGCTTGCGCCACCGCGGGTCGAAGAAGGTCTCCAGGCGCACCTCGTTGCTGATGAAGGTCGTGTGGATGTGCAGCCGCGAGTCCATCTTCTGCAGCAGGTACTTGAGCTCCAGGTCCTGGAAGTCCAGATCCGTCTCGAAGCTGATGAACTGCTCGCTGCGCTCAGAGTCCACGTTCTGCGGCTCGCAGCGTCCACGGTACAGCTTGTAGCCCTTATTGCAGGAGCCGCATTGTGAGATGTTGGCCAGGCTGCACATGGCGCAGCTGTTGTTTCCACCGATCACGCAAGGGATGGGCCGCTGGCAAAGGGTGGCCCCCGTGTGGCACACGCACGTGCGCTGGCTCTCCAGGAAGGTTCCCCAGAAGCCATTCTCGTTGCAGTAGAGGAACGACTGCACGCGGTTCAGCCACTGTAGTACCGATCTGAAAGCAGACAGATAACAATGCAGTCAAGGCAGGTGGGTAGAAGGATACATTAATAATGCAGTGTTAAGTCCAAAGGCACAAAGCTAGCACCTCAGCCTCCTGACATTTGTTACAATGTAATCACTAAAATGAATGAATGAATGATGTATTCAGTTAAATTTTCCCAATGCACACCTCGTCTTTTTCTCCCCGCAGGCATTTTGCCTTGTAATTCTGAAAGACTTTGGAACTTCTCTGCTGCAAGAGGGGATAACTAAATGCCTGAACTTTGATTTCCGGGAGACAAAGTGCTAAAATTTACGATGGCATGCAAATGAACCGAGAGAGAAACAGAGTCGGATGTGGGATATTCCTACTTGATATCCCTGTCTTCCATCTGATGTTAGAGACACAAAAAGGCAATGCTGCAGTTAGCTGTAATTATCCTTGCAACCAATTTTTGGAGGACAAATGATGACGTTATGCAGTGCTATCATTTGTTTTGCTGGTGTGCGATTGTAAACAGAGGACTATTTGCCTTGTTATATCATGTAATATATGAAATTTGATTTATGGATGTACATTGT
Source organism: Oxygymnocypris stewartii (assembly GCA_003573665.1). Lineage (NCBI taxonomy): Eukaryota > Metazoa > Chordata > Actinopteri > Cypriniformes > Cyprinidae > Oxygymnocypris > Oxygymnocypris stewartii. The sequence continues at coordinate 227,276 of QVTF01001212.1, forward strand.
TTGCATAGAAGTTAATCTTTATCAGGGATGCACAGGTACTGATATTGGCATCGGTATCGGGCTAGGTACTCTCAAGTCACATAAATAATAATAAAAATAGTAATAATGTTGTCAATGCTTAAAATTCATCAGACAAATAATTTCAATTTTAGCAGCTCTACAGAAGATAATAGTGTCACTATTTGGCTCAAGTCAGTTCAGTGTGGATTCATTTCAATTTGTAACACTAGCGATGTTTCCAGCCACATATTTTATTTATTTTGAATTTTTTAATATCACATAAAAAAAATGCTGCATGGACATGCCAAGATATAATAATGATAATCACATACAATCTTAAATGAGAAATTTCTGAGCTCAGTTCAGGCAGATTGTATTATTATTGTTATTGATCTTATTATTTTAATCCAATAAGAAAACACTACTTTTAACTATAGTTGAAACACATTTTATATTAATTATTTATGACACATTTACTGTTTTCTTGAATACATGGGATAGAAACTGTGCTTTATTCCAAAATATTTGTGAGACTGTATTTTTTTTTTTGCATACGTTCAGTTAACAACTTTAGATGGAAACATAGCTAGCGTTGATAATGCAAAGAGTAATTTTTCTACTCAATTCAGTTCTACGTGTCTTCTCATTCGAAATTGTCAAAAATGTGATCAAATAAACATTCAAACTTGAACAAAACATTTAACAGGCATAATTAAGCTTTTAAATGAATAAAGGAAACGTTTACTGAACCTTTTTCCTCCTTTGATATTAGTTGATGAATACGGTATAACATGAGATGGAAATCTGATTGTATGTGCTGTTCTATTGTAATCGTTCAAGTAGGACTTTGCAAAAAACATTTTAAATGTTGAATTGAACTCAGACTGCGATCAACAAAGAATATGTCAGACTGAGCCTAAATACTTTGTTTAACATATTATAACTTTAATTTCAAACCACATTGGCCAGGCAATGTAAATTATGTATCCCTGCACAAACCACAAAACCTGTGCAACCCAGTGTAAGTGTGATTCATCAAACCCTAACTAATCATATCAAAGTTTTCCTATTTAAAATACAAACACATTTCTGAAATGATATGTGCAATGGAAACTGAAAGCAACAAATATGAGCAGTCCTTCATTAGTCAGTTATTGTGAACTATATGCAATTTTTCACAGACTATCAATAGTGAAATTAAACTGTAAACTTATAAGCATCTCTCAGAATAGAGCAAATGGCATTCGATCTATATAAGTAAAGAAATATCCCTAGCCAAATGTTATTTGATTTTCAGTTCACTCCAGATTACCTGACCAATAAAAAGCTTAAGATTAGTCTTTTTTTATTTGAAGCCATACGCAGTCGACTCGCTTGTGGCATTTAATATAGTACTTTTGAAATGTATTTGCAATAAGCAAGCTTTATGCGGCCTGACTCCCATGTTTTATTTTCTCTAACTGTTTTCCTCGATATGGATTTCAGAGTGGCTTGCTTGTTTTATTTTGCACAATTATTTGTTTTGCTGAAACAAGTGGCTGACTTGAGTTTGCCGTGGGGCATGAGATGGAGAAGACGAGGAATAATGCTGTTTGTTTTCACATCCGCATGTTTATAATGATGCATCAGAGCGCTCTGCTGCACAGACTGCGTGACGTACATCACTGCAATTTATCTAATAATGAATAATGGAGGAGAGAGAGCAGACTCTAGATGTAAGCCATACAGTGTGAGGAGAAGGCCTGTAGGTTTAATTTATTTTATTAAATTCAAGATGCTACAAGTGATACAGCAACCTGGCAGATATCACCGAAACACAGTATGTGTTTCAGCTGTCTCAGTGTCATAAACATGGACTCCATAATCAGGGGCAAGTGAGTCAGACAGAGAACTTGGAAGCGTCTCTGTACCATGCAGGGTTATTATAATAAACCTAAACTAAAGCCATAACAAGTTATAATAATTAAAGACCAACCATAATAAATATGACAAACTTGTAAAATTAAATATTTTACAAAACATTAAACTTATTTTATTTAATCTAATTGCCAAATAAATATTTTTACTTGATTTACTAAAGTAAATAAACCTAAAACTGAAATTGAAATTAATACAAAATTATAAAGGTATACAAAAATAAGAATACAAATAAAATATGCCTATAAAACAATAAAAATATAATTAAGTATATTAATACCTGTAAGATAATAAAAATGCATACAGAAATATGCACATTTATTATACAAAAAAATATATAAATATGATAAACATTTACAATAGCAATACATACATAAAAAACGTAATTATTTTATTTCAGTTAATTGCCACATTTGATCCTATTTATTAATTACAAATTTGAATGAACTAATTAAAAAATATAGACATATTAACAAAAAAAATAACACATTAAACATCTTATAAAATGTAAAAGTAGTTCCCCTTTATGGTAACTTCGAACTGCGTCCCCTAGGGGTCGCTATGGGGAACGCCCTCAGCGTGACTCGTGTCTGAAGATACACATGTAAAAACACCACCTGTTGGCTGGCGACAGCCCATGACGTCACTACCGGCGCGACCACAATATAAGGGCCGCCGGGAGAATACATCATCCTCTTCTTCGTCTTCACTGACTGTTTTGTTTGAAGCATGCATTCTGGTAAGAATACAGTTTTCCTTTTATTATCATGGCGAGCACTAGCAAGGCGTTTAGGAAGTGTGTGGATCCGTGTCCTCGTTATTTGACACCCGATGACACACACGACTGTTGCGTCTTTTGTTTGGGCTTGGAGCACGCACGCGATGTCCTTGAGGGAGCGGTTTGCATGCATTGTGAGCGGTTCTCTATGAGGAAGCTCCGCTCTCGTCTGTCCCTCTTTTCAAGAAAAGAGGGTCAGCCGTCTGCTTCCCGCGATTCAAGACCCACCGTTGCCGAGGCACGGAGGAAAATTAAATCATGGGGTTCGCAAGTGGATCTGGCCGATGAGTTAGAGAGGGAGCTTTCGCATGAGTCGGCAAAGAACGAGGGCGAGCCGCTGGATAACGATGATGTAATCTCTCTGACATCATCTGATCCAGTGGCTAGTGCTCTGCTGGGTTATGCCCAGGAAGAGCAGGAGATGTCTGAGAGTGAGGAAGTTGAGACTGAACTCTCTCAAACCTCCTGCCCTGCGTATGAAGAGCTGTTGGATGTTATGGAACACGCCACGGCGAGGCTTGACTTGCCGTGGGAGCGAACCAAAATGGCGGCGCTGCGGGGACGTCTCGATGAGCGATATCTTTCTGGCCATAAAACCCCAGCTCAAGTGAACCTTCCATTTATTCCTGATCTCCATACGGAGGTCGAGAAGGAATGGAAAAAGCCGTTTTCCTCTTGCATCCACAGATTCCAGCATACCAGTTATGCTAACATTATAGAGATGCGTGAAAACGGATATGAGAGGATGCCCCCTGTAGAAGAGACGCTAGCTAGCTATCTCTCTATGGGGGAGACAGCTTCTCTAAAGGTTCCCTCCTTGCCATCTATGCCCCTTCAGGTTACATCACGCTTGAATGGCAGGGAGTACGCAGCAGCAGGTCAGGGAGTCGCCTCGTTGCACACCATGGCGGTGCTTCAGGCGTACCAGGCGGATCTGCTGAAGGACCTGGATAACGGTCAGGGCTTGTCACCTGACGAGGTAGCCGAGCTGCGCCGCACCACAGATTTAGCGCTCCGTGCCACCAAGCAGGCTGCCACTGCTATGGGCAGGTCTATGGCAGCCATGGTGGTAACGGAAAGGCATCTGTGGGTGAATCTGGCAGACCTCGAGAAGAAAGAGAAGGGCTTTCTTCCCTTCATGCTCCAATCTCGCCCTCCCAGCTTTTCGATACCTCCGTCAAGACAAAAAGGCTCTCAAAAAGGCTCTCGTCTGGACCAGAGTAAAAAATAATATCTACTCGCTTCCCTCGGGGGGGGGGGAGCTAAGGGTCCCTTCCATCGACCCTTAGCTTCACTCCCTAATTCCCCTCCAAACCACCATCTACCCCACCGGACCGAGGTTAGGTGGGAGCCTAAGACTGCAGTCAGGCTGGACCTATGATGATTTCAGGCAGGTTCTATATTCCTCGAACTGCCTTACTGATGGTCCGGACATGAGTCCCCTCGGAGGTTTCTGCGGGAACCTCCTTGATCTTCAGTTATTCTGGTCACCACTGCAAGGGTAGTGACCTATGAGTATGCCGCTCCCTTCGGAGCATCTGAATGTCCCCTCATTCTGAGGAATGAGTTTTACACTCTCCAGAGCTCATTGTTGGTAGAGCCAGCATTGCTCCCCTCAACTAGAGGGTCACCCATGAGCATGCTGCTCCCTTCTGAGTGTCTGAGTTCCCTCTCATTCTGAGGAATGAGTTCTCCGCTCTCCAGAGCTCGTTGTTGGTAGAGCCAGCATTGCTCCCCTCACCTAGAGGGTCACCTATGAGCATGCTGCTCCCTTCTGAGCGTCTGAGTTCCCTCTCATTCTGATGAATGAGTTCTCCGCTCTCCAGAGCTCGCTGTCGGTAGAGCCAGCATTGCTCCCCTCACCTAGAGGGTCACCTATGAGCATGCCGCTCCCTTCTGAGCATCTGAGTTTTCCTCTCCTTCTGAGAGATGAGTTCTCCGCTCCCCAGAGCTCTGTGATAGGTCGCTCTCCCGGTTGGTTTGAGCTAGCATCGCTCCCCTCACCATAGAGGGTCACCTATGAGCATGCCGCTCCCTTCTGGGCATCTGAGTTCCCTCACTCGGAGGAATGAGTTCCCCGCTCTCCAGAGCTCCTCATTGGTAGAGCTAGCACTGCTCCCCTCACTATAGAGGGTCACCTATGAGCATGCCGCTCCCTTTGGGGCGTCTGAGTTTCCTCTCATTCTGAAGGATGAGTTATCCGCTCCCTAGAGCTCGCTGTCGGTAGAGCTAGCAATGTTCCCCTCACCTAGAGCGTCACCTATGAGCATGCCGCTCCCTTCTGAGCGTCTGAGTTTTCCTCTCCTTCTGAGAGTTGAGTTCTCTGCTCCCCAGAGCTCTGTGATAGGTCGCTCTCCTTGTTGGTCGAGCTAGCATTTCTCCCCTCAACATAGAGGGTCACCTATGAGCATTCCGCACCCTTCGGGGCGTCTGAGTCCCCGCTCTCCAGAGCTCCTCATTGGTAGAGCTAGCACTGCTCCCCTCACTATAGAGGGTCACCTATGAGCATGCCGCTCCCTTCTGAGTGTCTGAGTTCCCTCTCATTCTGAGGAATGAGTTCTCCGCTCTCCAGAGCTCGCTGTCGGTAGAGCTAGCACTGCTCCCCTCACCTAGAGGGTCACCTATGAGCATGCTGCTCCCTTCTGAGTGTCCGAGTTTCTCCGCCCCCCAGAGCTCTGTGATAGGTCGCTCGCCTTGTTGGTCGAGCTAGCATTCCTCCCCTCACCATAGAGGGTCATCTATGAGCATGCCACTCCCTTCTGAGCATCTGAGTTCCCTCTCACTCCGAGGAATGAGTAGTTCTCCGCTCCAGGGCCATAGAACGTTGTTTCTAAAATCCATGTTATGGTAAGTGCACACGCGAGATTTTGGGCACTTTTCTAAAATCCACTCAGTGGTAAGTTCGCACATCAAAAGTTCTGCGTTCTTTCTAAAATCCCGTAAGGCTAGGGTTACGCACGCAGCTTCGGGCCCTTATTTGAGCTGGTCAAGCCCCGGTTTGTGCCTTGGGCCCCACTCCGTCTGCCCCAATATTTTGGGTCAAAAAAAAAAAAAAAAAGGGTGTAACGCTACAAAAGGGTCTGTTGAGACAGTTCCCTCAGAAAGCTCGTGCAGAGCAAGTGGTAGCGCCTGAGTGATCGGCCAGGACCTAGTTACTAGGTGCTTGGCCATATCCCCTTAAAGGAATCTTTCTCTGATTCCAAGACTTTGAGCTCTACCCTGGGTCCGGTAATCCCGGCACCTAGCAGGTAAGTACTTAGGGTATGCAGCTCGGGTTTTTGGTCGAAGGGGATAATATCACTGACAGCCATCAACCGTCCCAGGGGCAACTCCCTTAGGTTACATACGTAACCTGAGACGTTTCTGCAAATGCAATATTGTATGTTTCTGCAGAAAACAGCAGCTAAGATGAAAAAAACAAAACATAAAAAATATGCACATACTACCAATTAGGTCAAATTCAGCTGCAGAAGCCCTTGGCTTAGTGCTCGCCTTTTGCGCGAAATTGGCTTGCACTCCCCTCTGCATGGTGGCGTGGGTATAACGTTCCCCATAGCGACCCCTAGGGGACGCAGTTCGAAGTTCCCATGAAGGGGAACGTCTCAGGTTACGTATGTAACCATGGTTCCCCGAGTGGGGAACGAGACACTGCGTCCCCTAGGCTTTGTGCCATGCTTCGGACGCAAGCTTCAGATGAAGAAGCGGATGATGTATTCTCCCGGCGGCCCTTATATTGTGGTCGCGCCGGTAGTGACGTCATGGGCTGTTGCCCGCCAACAGGTGGTGTTTTTACATATGTATCTTCAGACACGAGTCACGCTGAGGGCGTTCCCCATAGCGACCCCTAGGGGACGCAGTGTCTCGTTCCCCACTCAGGGAACCATGGTTACATACGTAACCTGAGACGTTTCTGCAAATGCAATATTGTATGTTTCTGCAGAAAACAGCAGCTAAGATGAAAAAAACAAAACATAAAAATATGCACATACTACCAATTAGGTCAAATTCAGCTGCAGAAGCCCTCATTTACAGCCTGACATGTACAATATTTGAGTTTATACAAAGCATGCATGTACATACACACACACAAATGTTAAAAGCACATAAGTAACTGTTGTGTGGGAGTAAATAATGGTCTTTCTCTATCCTCAGAAAGCACATAATCACAGCCACGGTTTATCAGGTAGAGCTCAGAGCAAACAACAAACATTTATTAATTACAAGCAGACAGTACACTAATGTTGGGGTTTTGCATAAACTGAAATGACCAGCACGGTGTGCTTACTCGTTTAATTGCATCATTTGATTTGATTAAATATCACACTGACTTTTGCAATGCATCAGTAGTCAAATGGCAGAGAAACCCCTGAGGCGTGGATCTATCTGTAACCACAGTGGCAGCTGTGCTTTAGCTCTGGTCAGAGCAATTTATCAGACTCTGCATCAAAGGGTGTTTACATCTACATAAATACAGAGTGGGATTCATACTTATGTTTCACACAAGAGCCTTTTGATGTCTTTGGACTGGTTGGCATCAGAGATTAGTTCATTTGATTTGTATAAATGCAGTTTGTCTGCAGTTTGGGGTTAACAAGGCTTGACAGTGTGAGGTATCATGTATTTTCTGACAAAAATTAGATGTGCAAACTGTAAAATATATTTAGGAGTACGAGTGTGTAAAATATTAAAAAGTAGGTCTCTGCGGTCCATAACATAATTCAGTTTATTTGTTTATTTAGTAGTAGTATTGATTTATTTATTTTCCCCCATAGGTCATAACATTTTTAAATATCCTAACTATCCTAAAAATTTTAAATATCTTAACTGAGGTCTTGCATTTGAGGCAGAAAACAAAACAAAACAGGAATTGCAATATGGCTTGTGATTATTAAACCTCAGAGGGCTATGATTTAATGCAATTCATATTTGAGTGCTGCAGGTTTCAAAGTAAAAACATGGAGCTGTTGTGCGTTTCCCAGAGTCATGGATTCAGAGCAGTTGGCAATCAATGAATACCACGCATTAATGCCAAGCAGTTGATGAAATATGACAATGTTTACTTTATGGAGTTTATATTGTAGTATGTTTTAAAGGGTTATAACAGTGCATATTTTATTTCATTGATATTTTTGAATAAGCAACTGGAAGTAGTAATACAGCACATACATTTCAAAATAAACATCTTATGCATATAGTATTCTGGGCTTGTTTATAATTAAAAATCATCCCACATCATGGAGAACATTTTCTCTCTCTCTCTCTCTCTCTCTCTTGTTGTTATTTGTAGTTTGGTTAACAATAAACTGTATCTGCCATTTGATTTTATCAGGAAGCAGCAATATAATGTTCCTGTGTCTCAGTGGTAGAGCATTGCGTTAGCAGCGCAAAGGGTCGTGGGTTCAATTCCCAGGGAACACACATACTGGAAAAAATGTATAGCCTGAATGCACTGGAAGTCGCTTTGGATAAAAGCGTCTCCTAAATGCATAAATGTAAATGTAAATGTATAAATCTAGTGTGCTTTTTGTATTCAAGTTTTACTTGTAAATGTGTCCCCATGTAATTTCCTTTATTAGGGAAATAAAAGTAATGGTAACACTTTAGTATAGGGAACATTTTTCATTATTAACTAGTTACTTACTAGCATGCCTATTATTATCATATTGGTTGTTTATTAGTACTTATAAAGCACATATTATGCATGAACATATTAAACATCACTAATCCTATACCCAATATCTAAACTTAACAACTTACTATTACTATTAACCGTACTATTAATAAGCAGCAAATTAGGAATTTACTGAGGCAAAAGTTATAGTTAATGGTGAGAACTGGATCTTAAAATAAAGTGTGACCAAAATTATTATTTAATCAATTGTCATTATCCCCCTATAGTTCCCTATCTGTCGGTCACTACGAGTTATGTCGTGACGACATAGGGGATTTACCTGGAAGCCCCGAACATCTCTGACTAAGAGAAAACGGCAATGAAATTGGCTAGTGGATTTTGCATACCTGAGCCACTCCCCGTGCATACGGGTATAAAAGGGTGACAGGTGCATCCACTCATTAGATTTTTGCTTCGGAGCCGAGTGGATGAGAAGAGTGCTGATCTCCACAAAGCCGTTCATCTTTGTTTTGTTCCCGGTTGGCGTAACGGTGCGATCAGCGGAGTCCCTCTCATCAGCGATTCCCCTGGGCACTTCAACTGAGAGAGCAAATTCTAAAAGAGCAAATCACGGACGATCGCGTCTTTTTCAAGATGCCGTTTCATCCGTGTCCTTCTGGTTGCGGTCGTTTTCTGTCTGCGGATGACGGACACGATCGTTGTCTTCAGTGTCTGGGCCGCCGACACGCTGAAGCTGCATTCGTGGATGACTCATGCGTCTGTTGTGGGCGTATGAGCATGATTTCGCTGCGATCTCGCCTTTCCTTTATGAAAGGATTGGCACCCTCTGCCGCCACCCGTGCTGATCTCTCTGGCTCGAGCAGAGGATCGCCGGCTGACGCTCTGGGAGATCTGAGGGTTACTGTAAGAGCCTCTCCACCGGGCACGCCCCCACGGACCTCTTACTCCTCACGCAGCAAACATCCCGTCCGGTTCCCGGGTGATTTCGCTGGTCTGTCCCACGGGGCGCCCAGCATTTCATTCGGTGCGCCATCTGTAGATAGGATGTCGATCGCAGCATCGGGGGATGGGTTCACGTCCTCTGAGGATGAAGGTGCGGTGGGGCTGCCCCCCTCGGGTGTTGTCGCCACCGCCGCACCGGACCCAGAGCTGACGGCCATGCTTGCCCGGGCAGCCGTGAGCATCGGGCTGGAGGTCAACAGACCGCCCAGTCCCGAGCCCTCGCGGCTGGACGATTGGTTTCTCGGAGCGGGGCGCGGCTCACAACCGCGCCCTGCCCCGGTGCCTTTCTTCCCGGAGGTGCATGAGGAGCTGACGAGTTCGTGGATGGCCCCTTTCACGGCCAGAAGCCACACGTCCGCCTCCTCCGTCCTCACTACCCTCGACGGCGGAGTGGCCAGGGGGTACGTGGGCATTCCCCAGGTGGAGAGAGCGGTCGCGGTGCACTTGTGCCCACGAAACGCCGCCACTTGGAGGAACCGTCCGCGTCTCCCGTCCAAGGCCTGCAAGCTGACAGCCGCTCTCGCGGCCAAAGCTTACAGTGCTGCGGGCCAGGCAGCCTTCGCCCTGCACGCCATGGCTATCCTGCAGGTTCACCAAGCCAAGGCGCTCAAACAGGTTCACGAGGGTAGTACTGACCCGGGGTTGATGCAGGAGCTGCGCACGGCGACTGACTTCGCTCTACGAGCGACGAAAGTCACGGCGCGGTCCCTCGGGAAGGCGATGTCCACCATGGTGGTCCAGGAGCGCCATCTCTGGCTCAACCTGGCAGAGATGAAGGACGTCGACAAGGCACGCTTTCTCGACGCCCCCATCTCCCAGGGAGGGCTGTTCGGCGACACCGTCGAAGGCTTCGCCCAGCAGTTCTCGGCGGTACAGCAGCAGACCGAGGCGATCCAGCACATCCTGCCCCAGCGTGATGCACCGTCCACCTCTGCCCCCAGGGCCAGGCCTCAGTCTGCCCGTCGCCGTGGGCGCCCTCCTGCATCCTACAGAGCTGCTCCGCCCTAGGCCGAATCGACACATAGGCCGGTGCGTCGAGCTTCTCGCAGGAGAGCGGCGCCCCTCGCGTCCCAGCCAGGCCCCAAGTCATCCAGGAAGTCGACGAAGCGGCCCTGACGCGGGCAACCCGGAGATGTTGGAGTTTGCTCTTTCTCAGGAGACGGCGAGAACAGCGCCGCTCCTTCCCCCGGTGGAGGGCCGGGAGGAGAATCTTCTGTTTCGTTTTGTTTCTGTTCCGCCGCTTGGTCCAAGGGCCGGCGGTACCCACCTTCTCAAAGAAAGAGCAATTTCCATTTCCTCCGGGTTCTCAGGTCCATGGGACGACAGTGTGCGACGCTGTGCCTCCTCACTCTTGCCCACGACCCATTTTGCCAGTAGCCAAGAGAGTATGGTTCGGGAACGACATTCCTCCCCACGCACCTCTGGCCAGTCCCGTTCGGGACCCAGGGAGTTCGGTGAGGATGCCTCAGAACACACCGCCTTCTGTGCCATCCACCCCTACTCCCTTTCGCTGCACCACCACAGGTACGTCGATTGTACCGTTAGAGCCGCTTGCACAGCATCTGGAGGCATGGCTCACGCTGCCCAGCCTGTCTCGCTGGCTCACGCGCACAATTCGACTCGGCTACGCGATTCAGTTCTTCAGGCGACCTCCCAAGTTCAACGCCGTTCTCGAGACATCGGTGGCAGTCCGGAACGTCCCTGTCTTGTGTGAGGAGATTGCTGTCCTCCTGGCAAAGGATGCAATCGAGCTGGTCCCTCCAGCCGAGATGAGGCAGGGGTTTTACAGCCCTTACTTCATCGTACCCAAGAAAGGTGGTGGCCTTCGGCCAATCCTGGATCTGCGAGTCTTGAACCGGGCTTTGCACAAGCTCCCGTTTAAGATGCTGACGCACAGGCGCATGATCAAATGCATTCAGCCCCAGGATTGGTTTGCAGCGATCGACCTGAAGGACGCTTTCACGTTTCGATCCTTCCGCGACACAGACCGTTTCTACGGTTTGTGTTCGAAGGTCGGGCATGGCAGTACAGGGTCCTCCCCTTCGGGCTCTCCCTGTCTCCCCGTGTGTTCACGAAGGTTGTAGAGGGCGCCCTTACCCCGATACGGGAAGTGGGCGTCAGGATCCTCAACTACCTCGATGATTGGCTTATCCTAGTCCAATCCAGAGAGCAGTTGGGCGATCACAGGGACTTGGTGCTCCGGCACCTCAGCCAGTTGGGGCTGAACTGCCTGAGTTCCTTCAGAGGCAGGAATGTGGTACCACTGAAACAGTTTCAGAGGCTCCTGGGGCATATGACATCCGCAGCTGCAGTCACGCCGCTCGGATTGCTTCATATGAGACCACTTCAGCACTGGCTACACTCCCGGGTCCCGAGGTGGGCATGGCGCCGCGGTACACTGCGAGTAGGTATCTCCCAGCAGTGTCGCCGCTCTCTCAGCCCCTGGACAGACCTTGCCTTTCTATGGGCCAGGGTGCCCCTAGAACAAGTGTCCCAGCATACTGTTGTCACAACAGATGCCTCCAGCACAGGCTGGGGTGCTACATGCAACAGGCAGGCAGCCTCGGGGCTCTGGACAGGGCCCCGACTGCTTTGGCATATCTGCCTGGAGCTGTGGGCAGTGCATTTAGCCTTGCGGCAGTTCCGGCCACTGCTGTTGGGCAAGCACGTGCTAGTCCGCACGGACAACACTGCGGCGGTCTCATATATCAACCGGCTGGGGGGTATACGATCACACCGCATGTCACAGCTCGCCCGCCATCTCCTCCTCTGGAGTCACACGCAGTTCAAGTCATTGCGTGCTGTTCACATCCCGGGGCAGCTCAATCGTGCGGCCGACGTGCTCTCACAACAGCTCACGTTCCCCGGAGAGTGGCGACTCCATCCCGAGACGATCCGGCTGATCTGGAGTCGATTCGGGGAAGCTCAGGTAGACCTGTTTGCCTCCCCCGAGTCCTCCCACTGCCAGCTGTACTTCTCCCTGACCGAGAGCCCCCTCGGCACAGACGCACTGGCACACAGCTGGCCTCGGGCCTTACGCAAGTATGCGTTTCCCCCAGTGAGCCTACTCGCACAGACATTGTGCAAGCTCAGGGAGGACGAGGAGCAGGTCCTGCTGGTTGCGCCCCATTGGCCCACCCGGACCTGGTTTCCTGAACTCATTTCCCTCGCGACAGCACCTCCCTGGTGCATTCCTCTGAGGAAGGACCTCCTTTCTCAGTGGCTCGGCACCATATGGCACCCGCGTCCAGATCTATGGAACCTCCATGTGTGGCTCCTGGACGGGATGCGGCAGACTTGAGTGGTCTACCACCGGCGGTGGTAGAGACCATCATTCAGGCTAGAGCCCCTTCAACAAGGCAAACCTACGCACTGAAATGGAGTCTGTTCGCGACCTGGTGTTCTTCTCGCCGAGAAGACCCCCGAAGATGCACTGATTGGAGTAGTGCTTTCTTTCCTGCAAGAAAGGTTGGAGCGTAGGCTGTCACCCTCCACCTTGAAAGTGTATGTAGCCGCTATTGCGGCTCACCACGATGCAGTGGACGGCCGGTCCCTGGGAAAGCATGATCTCATCGTGAGGTTCCTGAAGGGGGGCCAGGAGGATGAATCCCTCCAGGCCTCCCCTTGTGCCCTCTTGGGACCTCTCTATCGTCCTGGCTGGACTTCAGAGGGGCCCCTTTGAGCCGCTGGACTCAGTCGAGCTGAAGTCCCTGTCTCTTAAGACAGCGCTCCTGGCCGCGCTCACTTCCATCAAACGGGTCGGGGACCTCCAGGCGTTTTCGGTAAGCGAAGAGTACCTTGTGTTCGGGCCGGTCTACTCTCACGTTGTCTTGAGACCCCGGCCTGGATACGTGCCCAAGGTTCCCACCACGCCCTTCCGCGATCAGGTGGTGAACCTGCAAGCACTGCCCTCGGAGGAGGCAGATCCAGCCTTAGCGTTGCTGTGTCCCGTAAGAGCATTGCGCATATACGTGACCCGCACCCGGAGCGTCAGAAGCTCCGAGCAGCTCTTTGTCAGCCACGGAAGGCAGCAGAAAGGGAAGGCTGTCTCCAAACAGAGGTTGGCCCACTGGATAGTGGAGGCCGTCGCCTTGGCGTACCAGTCGCAAGGCGAGCCGTGCCCCCTGGGGGTGAGGGCTCACTCCACCAGGAGTGTTGCCACCTCCCATGAGTTGGCGCACGGCGCCTCTTTGGCAGACATCTGCAGAGCTGCGGGCTGGGCGACACCGAACACCTTCGCAAGATTCTACAATCTCCGCGTTGAGCCAGTTTCTTCCCGTGTGTTGGGTAAGTAATGGGCGGGAAGAACTGGCCGGTGTCACGCTTGCTGCGCCATTCCCCCTCACCCGGGGATACGAGCGCTTTTTTTCTCAGTTCAGTTCAGTTCCCCGGACGGTGAACCCTGGTGGAATCCTCCAAGCACCCCCGGCAGTCAGACTGGGCGGAGCAGTCTGACGCCAGGCCCAGTACTGGTGTTAGCTCGCCCGGGTCTCCGGTCAGCCCCTGTACTGGGCTAGGTGTCCGTATGGCCTGATGCCCCTTCGGGTAATCCCATATGTGTATTCTTCCACGGTAAGGTTTCCCTCACGGTAAACCCGTGTCTTCCCTGTGACAGAGCTTCTGTCAGGTTCTGCTGGCAGCCTCCTCCCTACTCCTAGGTAGGATCTGCCCCAGAGTCCAGTTGTATGTAGTACTGCCCCAAGCCTGGGCCAGTCCATATCAGTGTCTCCACATGTTACCTCCCTTCGGGCAGGATGTGGCCTCCGTAGCGCCCTTCTCTGGAAGGCTCGCTTCCCTGCCGTTACGACAAGCTGTAACAACAAATAGGAAAGACTTGAAGCTGTCTTTCACTGAAGGTCAAAATCCCTTCCGTTTCCGTGGGGAAAGGAACAGCGGCTTGGCTATCTCCAGCAGCGATGTACTCAGTGGTCCCGGTGGGCACCAAGGTTAGCGAATTTGCGCTGGAGCGGTAGGAAGGTTGCAACCTCTTGCATGGCATTTGTCTGTCACGCACTCGCTTGTCAACATCTGCATGCCACAAGGTTGTGACGGGGTTCAGCTTGTGGCGCTTTCCATAGGACCCCTATGTCGTCACGACATAACTCGTAGTGACCGACAGATAGGGAACGTCTAGGTTACGTACGTAACCCCCGTTCCCTGATGGACGGAACGGAGACGTTATGTCCCCATGCCACAATCTTGAACCATCGCTGGTTGCCAGGGACTTGTCTCGTCTCCTCAGCGTAAAACCTAATGAGTGGATGCACCTGTCGCCCTTTTATACCCGTATGCACGGGGAGTGGCTCAGGTATGCAAAATCCACTAGCCAATTTCATTGGCGTTTTCTCTTAGTCAGAGATGTTCGGGGCTTCCAGGTAAATCCCCTATGTCGTCACGACATAACGTCTCCGTTCCCTCCATCAGGGAACGGGGGTTACGTACGTAACCTAGACGTTCTATACGTGCTCCTAAACTTTTAAAATTAAGAGCACATGTGCTGCTTAAAAAACAAACAAAAAAAAAGTACACGTCAAGCCCTGGTTCACGTGACCTCCGGTAAGACTGCAACTGAAAGCAAGCTGCCATGAATAACAACATATCATGTGCACATTTGCATGCTCCCGATAACACTTTTTATAGTGTATTTCTCATAGCTGCATGTCTCAAAATAAATTGCCTTCGAAGTACAGCTCACTTTTTTGCCTCATGTGACTTATCCTAAAGACATGTGCTGTTCTATGAGTCTGGAGATTTGGTAGTAAATTGAAAAGGACAAACAGTTTAATAACAGAGAGAAACTAACATCATCCCTTCAGAGTTGTCACAGTGGTAAACAGCTGATGCTAGTACTGACATCAATTATGATTTCAGACCTCATGGAAAGAGACGTATGGGAGAATCGAGGAGGCTATCGAACAAGCAATCAAACCAAGTGTGGAAAAAGCCTTAAAATATCCCTTATTGGGGATTTTAGCCAACAGCACATTTTTAAGGTTACCTGATCTTGGACTCTACTCCGGGAGAAGAAATAATAAAGGCAAAATATTCATGTAAAACTTGCATCAGCTTTTTCTCAGCCAGGAATAAACAGCAGCTGACTTTGAGACGCTTCCATAAAATTAGAAACTGCACAATTTGCAAAATGACAATAATTGAGCAAAGACGAGGTTAAAGCTGAGCTATGGTTCCTATGCCCAGGTCTACATACAGACCTTGTGCGTCGGCACTATTGCATCAAGAATGGACGAGAGAGAATATCTCGCTATATATACAGAGGATCTGCCCTTAATATAGAAACAGAAGCGTAATCTACTTATCACAGAGGAGAAACATGCCGCTCTTAAACCATATCAGCATGACCACCAGTGGGAAAATTTGCATTTTATTTGAACACTTTTTTCTGTTTTGTCAATGCACGAGTCACAAAAATGTGTGCAATTTACTGTCAGTAATTATGTATTGTTGATAAACAATAAAAAGCTTTGCAAACTATAAGTGATATTGCTAACCAGACAACACTCTAGTTAATAAGTTGACATGCTTGCATGACAAAACTACTTTAGTACTTAAACCTATCTCCTATATTTCCTCATGGTTGCATGGAAATGAATAACCAGATCAGTTTTAAACATAGCACACATCATCTGCTTTTCAGTTTTATGCAGCAGCGTAAAAAAAAAAAAATGACTGTGTTTGACAAAAAGGAGAAGCAAAAACGAGAGAAACCGGTCACTTGAATGCACATTAAGTCTCGAAATTATGACTTCCAAACTCCTTAAGTAAGAACTTCCCAAGAAAACTTGGCAATAATCTCAAGTAACCAAAGTTTGGAGCCAAATTGTGTTTTCTTCCTCTAGATAATTGGTGTCATCAAACTGGAAGCAGCGTGTCTGCAGAATGGAGTTAGTTAACTTCTATCTCTGGAGTCTATGGGGTGGATGGAGGCATTTTGCTGCTAATAATGAGCAACGGGAAGCCGCTCAGTGTCAGCAGGAAACTCTTCCTCAAGTGAGCAGCTATCTTTCTTCATCAGGGCCTTCAGGGCAAAGAGCAGGTCAGCGGAGACAGAACGGACATCCTGAGTGACAGCACAGCTAGCACAACAACATCGCTAATAAATGCCGTTATTTCGGGCTGATCTGAGCTCAGATGCTCAAATACTTTCAGCTCTAACATCTGATTGGATTAGCAGCATTCGTCAGATAAATTATATATCAATACAACAAGCTATGCTAATTAACTATATTCCTTGATGGAAGAACAGTACAATATGGTTATTGGTTTTTGGGTGTATATGTGCATTCAAATGGCTCTAATCATTGATATCTGTAGTGCATCAGTATTGACTGTCTTCAGAATTCATCAAAGGGTTCATATGTCGAATGCTTATGTTTCTTGGGTTGTCATATAGTTGTGTTGGATATAATGGCTTGTCTTTTAGCAAACCGACGGTTGCCAGTAATAACAGTAACGAACTTACCAACAAGTTTTCAGCCTAAGGTTACAGATGCAAACCTTGTACACGCTTAACAAGTTACAGAATACCTGAGGTGAAAGTTTGTAATGATCACTGCAAGAGAAGTTTGCATTATTTGGACAGAATAGGGACTTCAACATGAAACAATGTTCAAAAACTAATTTCACTTCTTCAATTTGCCAAATTTTTTAGTTAAACAAGATGTTCACAGAAACACACACACACAAACATATCTATCATCTATCTATCTATCTATCTATCTATCTATCTATCTATCGATCGATCGATCGATCGATCGATCTATCTATATATATGTAGTGTACAACAGAGTTAAAGGCACCTTTGATTTTATTTTCCTGTAAACCACTAGATGCACAAAAACTTGACTTAGCACTTTCTGAAACATCCGCTTTTCAAGATGCATATACAAATTTGGCTGATCCTTTATGCAATAGTGGGCAGCAGCGCAAAGTTGATTCTGTGCTATTTTGATCTAATACTTGTTTTTTTATGTTGTTGAAGTAGTAAATGAGAATCTCTAAAATTATTGCATATATTTCTGAGACAATGGTCTTCTTAATGATTTTCATTTTGTTTAAAATAAGTAAAGCAACAGTTTTTCAATAACTGAATAATATATAAAAGTATGGTATTTGGGGTAAAAAGTGCCCTTGCTTTTGGGGCAAAAGTCACAATAATTAACATGATCATAAATAGCTGGCTGACGATTCCGTTTGTTGACATGACATGGCTAGATTCAGATGGTAAATGTCATATATTAAGTTGGTTGTCCACCGTAGATATAAATATAATATAATAAAATATTGAATTATGTTACTACTGTAAATATATATTAAATTATAATAGGATCTCCTTCAATGATTTCAAATCTTGTAGAAGTTTTTTTTTTATAATTTTGTTGTTATTTTTATTGTAAAATATGTATTTTCAAACATATTTTGATAATAGTATATTTATTGAACAAAATAAGCAAAACATAGGACAAACTTTGCTGAAGTGATTGTTTTGAACAAGTATTAACTTGTATTGTATCAATGCTGTGTGCCTTTTGCCCCATGGTGGTGAGCCTTTTACCCTGTTTGTGGGGTAAGAGGAAATATATTTATAATATTTTCAAACAAAATAAGCCACTTGTATGATTTATTTTCACACAATATATAACACAAACATAAATACAAATATTCAATTATGTGGTATCATAGGGCTGTAAAAAAAAGTATTTTTTTGTTAAATTGTTAATAAACTGTTGATGCATTTTATTGATTTCATAATTTCAAATATACAATTTTGATTATTAAAATGAAATGTAATTATTAAAATTGAATAATAATAATAACAAAATCCATAAAACAAACAAACAAACAAATAACATATGGTTTAATGTAGAAGATATTTTCAAGTATACTTGAGTACTGATATTTGATACTATCACGGTAATGGATAAATTAAGTATGTTCAGTTGAATTGCACAAGCATGTTTCTATCCAAAGCATTAATTGAAGATGAGGTGTATAAGCATGGGAACTGTGTTCAAACTCTATGCCTTCCCCCAGCGATTGTTAACCATGACAAATCGTTACCCCTGCTGCTTAGTTTATTCAAATGGAATGCTAATTTGGTGCACTCTTCTCAGTTAGCTAAACTAACCACTCTGACTTTGAAGTATGAATCTAGGATGTTGCACATAAACAGAAATAGACTCTCTCACCCTCAGCAAAACAACACTCTACTTTGAAGTCCAGTGTTTAACGAATTAGCCCTGACAATCACACACAACTTTTCTATTTGCCACACAAATGCTGAACTGATAACATTCCCGTGTTTACCTGGAATTAAAATAGTCCATTGCATTTTGTGTTCCTCTCTCTCTCTCTCTCTGTGCTATTGCCATCAAACGACTTGATGTGAGCCCCACAGAGTTCTGACTCTGCTCTGCTCGGCTTTGATAACGCTTCAGCACAGACCTTTTCAAAGCCGCCATTGGAGCGTGGGTGAGCCACTTCTACATTAGTGACAGTTGATGCTCTCCAACTCCTTAACCGTAGAAACTGTTTTTTTGTCATTTATTTTAGAGTTTGATTTATTTGCATTTCCTAAGTGTGCATATTATTCTCTGTTTGATAAGTCAAGTTTCCTAGTGGACAGATAACTATATTTGTCTATGTTTCAGACGGTGATTTTGATGCTTTTTAATAGATCACTGCACTCTTTAATTTCACTACAGTCAGAAATATAAATGTGAAGAGACTGACTGACAGTCACTTTTGTTATGAGGTGTTGTTTAGGGATGGATAATTCTAAAATCGATGAAATTGATGATTCCCCACCCACCCCCGCCAGGGATCTCCAAAATTGTAAAACAATGACATTTTAGTCTTACAAAATTATCTATAACTTAATTTTAATAAAAGTATGTAATAGTCAAATTCCCAGTGAAGTATCACACTATGCGCAGTAATGAAAAAACATCGACCATTTAGAAAAATCACTGACATCACTGACACGCCAGCTGGTTTTCACATACTAGCAGAGCCTTCTGTTTGTGTATTGCAATTTTAAATAGACTGAAGCGAACAACATTTTGTCACGACCTAGTAAATTACATGTTATTTCAGTTATTAATCTAAAGTTGAGGTTTTGTAAATCACAGAAATAAATATTTTGACAACCTTCATTAGATAATGTTAGCTCATTATTTAGATACCTTCATAATGTTTGGGTGTTGCAGTGTACAGTCAAATAAAAATCCAATAGTAAAAAAAAAATCCAGACGGATTAAATTATATATTTTGCAATCATCCACCCTAAATTGATAGATAAATTGATAGATAGATAGATAGATAGATAGATAGATATATGTTTCTTCTATGACATCATTGTGAAAACCCTCTTTGTTTTTGTTTTTATAAGTATCTTATTCATGGGATGAGTAGTTTATCTCATACATAAAATCATTAGCCTTTGTCCTTCCTTGTTTTCTCGAATACTTTTTAGCTAGGAATCAAATGCTAAAATGTCGTGTATCATCTGGAATCTGGCTGGATTAGTTCATGAATCTCCTTACATCCCAAATGAGAAAATGAATGGGAAAATACTTCCAGAACCAGAAAAATGCTGAAAGTGGGCAGCTAACTCTAAAAATAAAGCTTATGTTGGTGCCATAAAGAACCTTTAGCATCAATTGAACCTTTCAAATCCACAAAAGGTTTATTATAATTAGTGGTGGGCCGTTATCGGCGTTAACGTGCTGCGTTAACGCGAGACTCTTATCGGCGATAAAAAAAATATCGCCGTTAATCTATTCTCAAAGTTGGGTTGGGAGCTGGGTCTATACTACGCAAGCTATGATGACTTTCACCCTGATATTTTAGCGCGGATGTATACCTAGCCGAATTGCACTGTAGGGGGCGAGAACGAGTCTTCGAACTAGAGGCTCGCAGTCCGTGATGGACAGATTGTTAACGGCTGGTCTATGTGGTAATACAATCGGGCAGGACATCCAAACGCTCATCTATCATTCATCAACCTCAAATATGGCTTTTCATCTGAAAGATGTATGTAGTAGCAACTTTACATGGCCGCTCAATATGATGTTAATCTAGAGAAACGTGCGCTATTGAAGTGTTTGTGTGGAAGCGCGTTTGCTGCAGGACAGGCTCCGGTGCGATCACTTGCTCTTAAAATCTCCGTCATTCTTTGTCATACAGATAAAAGTTGCCTAATACATCTTTCGAATCTGTAAAGACTCTACGTTTATTTGTGTGCACTCAGAATAACAACGAAACGTTGCGCTTTTAAGCAAACAGGATGCGCTTTAGGTCTCATGTGAACTTGAGCTAGAAACTCCGTCTTTGAAAAATATATCTATAGAGAGTAAAATGTCTAAAAAATAAAAATAGAAGACGTGTGTGTTAGCATGGATGATTTACATGAAATTTAATCTGTGCAACACTGTGCATAAAATGGCTTTCAGTTCAATATAATAACAAAAAACGACATTTTGGGTTTTTATTCAACTAATAAGGTGGGCACGCTGTGATCTGTACTATATTTTTACTGTAATTGACAGTTATCGGCAAAAAAAAAAAAACAACAACACGGGAGTGGGAGGGAATGGGAGTCATTCTTCCGGGAGTGGAACGGGATTTTCCTCCAGTTTTTTCGTGGGATTGGGACGGGAAGAGATTAAAGTTTGTGATGCATTTTGGAAACAGGAGATGAGCCCCTGGTCTAATGCGCCACCTGGCTTGAGAAACCCGTTCTCAAAGACTTACTTTTAGTCATTATTTGGGTAGCACACATATTCTGAATGCCTTCGGCAGAATTCAAATGAGCCATTTTAATCTAGATTAATCTAGATTAATTCCAAAATTAATCTAGATTAATCTAGATTAAAAAAATAATCTATGCCCACCTCTAATTATAATGTAAAATGGCTTGTTGGATAATTACAATGTTCTTCACACTTAGAAAATAACGGCTCTTTTAAGAACTCTTCATTTAAAAGTTATTTTAGGGACCAAAATGTTTTTAATTTCACCTTTGGGAACATTCATTTTTAAGAGTGTCCCATTGAGCTCTATTATGAGTAGTTCTTGAAATACAATCCAAGTTTCCTGTTGTATTATTCTGTAAAAGAACATCAGCTCTCACCTCTCTCTGGGCATCTGGTGGTTGGGGTTGTGGTGGCAGCGAATGCTCAGACCGAAGAGTTTCCGGGCCGTGCGCTGTATCTTCAGTCTTTGGGCCTCCAGTGAGCTCTGCAAGAGTCGGTAGCGATTCTGAAGGTCCCAGTCGCTGCCCCACAGCAGATGCACGCTGCTCACCGGCAGGAAGTGAGTCGCGGGCAGACGTTTCAGAAACGACTTAAACTCATCTAAGATGAGAGAGAGAGAGAGAGAGGAGAGAGAGACATGTGTTCATATGGCAAAGGGCAAAAGCATATCCACATAAAAGAAACCTGTTAAGACTGATGGAGAAAAGTATTGACTTTAACAGACAAGGATTGATTCTAACCACAAAAACTGTGTCAATACCATTACATAGAGAGCATTCAGAGTTCAGTGTACAGTGGAAGTTGAAGTGAGTTAAAATGATTTACATCTCATATATTTCACTATCCAATCATTCAATGTCTCTTAAAAGTCAACATGCAAAGCCATATGCAATACATTTTACTTACATAATGTCAAATTTACAATAGCTATATACAATGAGTTATCAGTAGAGATCGACCGATATATCGGTTTACCGAGATTTGTCCCGATATTTAAGCATTTTACCATTATCGGATATCAGTAAAAAAAAAAAAAACAAAAAAAAAAAAATGTGTAATTAGTCATATACACAATTATACAGAGTATAACCAGCAGTGAAATGTGTTCTCTGTATTCAACTTATCCAAGTCCACACACACTTGGAGCAGTGGGCACTGTTCACTCAGGAGAAGCTCCAGCACGGCCACCGCATGTAACTTTTAACAAGATTCACTTGTTTGAAACACACTAAATTATATTAACATTTACTATAGAACCTTTATTTCGCCAATAAACATCTCTATTGAAATTAATTATTTATTATCTCCGCAAGCGATCACAGTTTGAGTATAGTTCTGTGTAAATGCATAGATTAACCGCACTGTCAGCAGTTTTCATAATTTAGAATGACAAAAAACATTTTAATAATTCTGATAAAACATGCCAGTTAAGAAATGCAATAAAATACGATGTTTTGTTTGTTATAGCTTATTTTAAAATTCCAGAGAATATTATTCATTGAATTAACATTATCCAGTTAATTATTATACACTATTTAGTCTATTAAACAGCTTATAAACCTAAAACTGTAGTTTAAAATGAAGTTGATATGACTTCTGTCCTTTATTTTCTCCATTTGAAAACATTAGACATTATTTTGCTTATTGTTAATATAAATGTTGCTGATGATGCTTTTTATAAATAAAATGTTTTTATTGTTGTAATTTGAAGATTACATTTGACATGAAAATGTTAATTTTCAACAGTTTGTTGTTGTTGTTAAGATGACTGAAAGGAGGAAAAAACAATAATGGACTTACTTCACTCTGTTATTTATTTACTTTATAACACTAAATAAATATCGGTTCTGAATATCGGTTATTCATATCGGTCGATCACTAGTAATCGGTAGCCTAAAACAGTGATTAAATAAAGGTTTGACTGCTAGTTAATATTAATAACATTAATAACAGTAGCCCGTGTACCAAACCAAAATTGTTTTGATTTCCCTTTTACTTTTTTTTGCTGTAGTTTAAAAAAGTGCAAAAAAGTAACTTTAGAAAGAAAATGTCAATCAATTTAATGCACATTTTATTTTATTTATTTATTTATTTATTTATTATTTAATTAATAATATTTTTTTTCATAATCAATTGCACAGTTCAAATTGCTTGGCATTATATCACAAAAACGATTGAGTTTACTTTAAAGTCCAGGTAAATGTTAATGCAAAGGCTTTTTCAATTTGGACAGAAAAAAAACAGGTTGGAGCTCTTATTTTGAAAGAGTAACAGACTGATGCAGTAAAATCTAAAATGCATTTCACTTTAAAAAGTAAAAAAAAATCCCCTAGACCCCCATAGAGGGACCAAGGCCCACCTTATATAATCTCACAAAATACTGTGGAAAACACTGAATCATAATTAAACTGAATTTACTCTTGTTCATGTTGACTTTAGCCCATGTTGTGGTAGATTTTAGCTTCAACCCTTCAGGATAGAACACTGCTGCTTTAAACAAAAGATGTCACATTTCATATGGGACTCCAATAACACAGTCATGTCAGACAGCAGTCAGACGAGCTCTAACTATGATTATAACTATGCCTATAGCCCATGGCACATAAGAGAAAAGTGGTCCATTTAAATATTTGCAGCATGGTCATATTGGGAATGTCAATATAATGGTCTAAACATGCACTCACGGTGTTTAACAACTCCACCTGCTTGTTTCCTTTGATGTGTTTGAAATGCTATTAAAATGACACAGTGTGGCATCTGAATACAGAAAGCGCTGCAGGCTCTGACGCAATGACACATGACTGTCTACAGAGCGCCTGTGTTTACTGGTGTGTTACTTGATGAAAATTATGTGTCAAGAGCAAGAAGGAACCGAAAACGTGCGCACACATACACATGCACAATACACCTGTAATTATACAAACACTGTCATATTTTCCCAAGAATACAGACAGTGCATTTATCATTGCCTCTACACATGAAAATAGCAAGCTTTCTTTCCTTTTTGTTTTTACACTTGAAAAAAAAGACAAATGCATGTGTATTATATATATTTTTTTTTAAATGCCTTGTAAATGTCCTTTAAAACATAACAGAAAACACTATTCTCTGCTTTGTTCTTCAGACATTTGGAGACTACACTTTTGGCAAAAAGCCTGACAAATATTGTACTAATTGTAAAAGAAGTCTAAATAGTGTCTAATTAGCAGGATTCTGACTATTTTATCCTGTATATAACTAGCGTAAACTTTAGGTAGACTCTGGACAGTTTTTTTTTTTTTTTTTATAATAACCGAATATTTCAAAGCAGAATAAAACAGTTGTGCTCCATGAATTTGTTGTATTCCCTGTTTTTGCAAAAAAAAATTATTAAAACTGAGCTCTCAAACTTTGGTAAATGCATGTATGTATGTGTATATACTGTATGTACTGTCTGTATGGATTTACATAAGTGTTTTTTTTAAACACTCATTGTCTTTATATGCTAATTTCTAAGCATCCTTTAAACCTCCAATGACTTACTATGTAAAATGTGCACTGACACTGCCAAAGATGCACTTTAATATTGACTGTAAACATGCAGATATTCTCTATTTGATCGCTTATATACTTTAACTGTATGTATGTGCATACTTATATTACTCAAACTAGTGTTTATTTGTGACATCTCTTTTGTAATCAACATCAACTGTTTTGTGCTTTGGCCAAATATTCACATTCACACTCACACACACACACACACACACACACACACACACACACACACACACACACACACACACACACACACACACGTATATAGAATCTGATTATTCTCTCTCTCATAACATAGTTATTAACTGTATTAATTGCATTAGTCTACTATTAACAGTTCAAGGCTCCGTTACTAGCTTTAAAATTACGTTTTAGAATTAGCAACGGAGGCGTTGGATGAGATGCGGAAGAAATAATGCTACTCACAAAAGTGATTTAAGTAGAAAAAACTGATAAATGCTTTGAAATATATAATCTGATCGATGTCTTGAGGTGTGGTAACCATAGTATAGGCGGAATATTGACTCCGACCATTGAATTCTTAGAAAACAATGCACACACGAGGTGTAACGGACACTCCGCTTCACGTCAGGGCTGCATTACAACCTCAAGTGTGCATTATTTTCTAAGAATTCAATGGCCCATCATCAATTATTCCATATATATATATATATATATTGGTTAGTTGACAAATACAAATTGGACTGTGTCTATTGTGTGTAATAGCAAAATTTTTGCAAAAATAAAACACCTTAACATACATATAACATGATAAAAATGTATCTTCATTCTTAGAGATGCAAATAGCATGAGAGAGGTTTATCTTCAATATTAGAGGTCCTTTTTTAACATTTTTCCATCAAACCATAGGACACATTGATATGTCAACTACCCATATATATGTGACCCTCTCTGTGAAAGCCCAGCTAAAGTCATTTTGTGGAGATATAGTATTTTCTGCATAAAGTCATCCTACATATTGTAAAGAAAATTCTGTGAAATTATATTCTTGGTATCATTAATATTGACTGAGCAAGGCCATGTAAAAGATTTAAATAATAGTGAAATTGATGCTTGTAATCAAACTTTGATGCTCGTTATCTCATAATTAGATTTTTAGACTTTAGCCTTTTTTACAGAGAGGGTCACATATATATATACATATATATATATACATATATATATAAATTAATGCATACTTTTGAACGGTACTGTAGCCTATATATTTTACAGAAAAGTGTCATCATAATTTATCAAATGTAACAATCATTGGTAACACTTCATAATAAGTATTCACCAATAAAGTACTCAGAAATCATTAACAAACTATTAATTAATAGTTAATTCATAGTTTATAAACAGTATTTAGTATATTAATAGACTGTACAAATAGTGACTTCTTCATTCATTATCACTGTAATTGACACAATTATTATATTTCTTTATTAAAATTATATGAATTAAACCAACAACTATTGAACACTTATTGCCTTCATATTCAGTGTTATTTAAAATGTTTACAAATACATTAGGGACACAACATGTGCACACAAACACTGGCATATGTTGTATACAGGGACTTTCCATAGGCATAATGGTTTTTATACTATTTTATACAAATAATATATTATATCACCTAAACCTAAAATAGTTATTTTAGAAAATAACTAAAAATATTTGTAAGAACTATATTAGTGTATACTTATTAAGGAATGTCACCCAATAATTTATAAATATTCACATGTGATGACAGGAGCCTCTGGGTCTTCAACAGTTGGGACACTAATTGTTTGCACTAAAAATCTCAGAGGGGTCCAGATTTTCCACTCTATTATAACAAGAATTATCTAGACCGTTTATTTCTGAAAAAAAACGGTGACAATCATATTAAGTCATGCCTCTAAATGATGGGTTAGGTAATGATTTAAGAACTTACTGGCATTAAATTAAGACTTTATTAACACATTCAAACATTTATTACTTCCCTATAATTGATCAACTTGACATTTCAGAAGATTCATCTGTTCATGCTGGAGAGTTTTCTCCTTGGGCCGGTCCAGAGGAATATTGCGGTGACCTTGAGGTTCACAGACTCAATTTGAGTGTCCTCTGCTCTATATAAATATATCGCAGTGTCTGGTTTTATTTGGACCTTTTATTACCTGTTAATAATATATAAGCTAGCATGCTCATAAGGTGTATATTGAGCAATCACCTTGGGGAGTAACATATTTCTGCTTTATGATTTTTGTTCAGAAATATTTGATCAGCGAGGTGAAAAATGTCTGTCGGAGTGTGAGCTGCATTAAATGCGATTTTCGCAGGACATCCATTTAAGGTAGACAACATTCAGAGAACCTTTCCACAACCATTTTGAAATGTTATATAATAGTGTTTATCAGATGAATTATATTAACTGAATTTTCATGATTGAACATGTTAAAAAAGGGTTAAGTGTATAAAAGCTACGCAGACCCATCGTTTTCCTTTACTTACAGTATTCTTGCTCAGGGAACCAGAAAATACATGTAGTCTACTCAGGGTTATTACAGTTAAATAAAACTAAAACCATGTGAAAGAAAGAATACATGTATCTTGAAATAAGAAATGTTAACTGATTTGCTTAAAATTAATACACATATTCCAGCTCGGCTAATTATCATTTTAGTTAAGTTTAACATGTCATACTAAAATAATAAAAACTGAAACAAAAAGTATTAACTACATAGACTTATTAACACAATTAAAAACTAATACATAATATTAACACTTTAAAAATATAACCAAAATCAAAAAATGAAAACTAATTCTAAATGTTTAAAAATATAATAACACATCATAAAAAAACTAATATATATATATATATATATATATATTATCTCAGCTATCTGTCAAAGCATTTCTTATTTTAATTTACCTTAACTTGATGTATGTACTTAAATAACTAAAACTTAAACTGATAAGAACATGATGTACTAAAATAACTCCAATTTAAACTGATAATAACTTGATGTACTAAAACTCAACTTCAAACTGATACTTTATATATATATGTGTGTGTGTGTGTGTGTGTGTGTGTTGCTTTGCCAGCTAGGTGAGATAAAAACAAGTTATATGTTATAATATTTTCAAACATTTTGTAGTATCTCCTTACTATAGTATCAATCTGTATCAGTATATCATCCAAACTAATATAAGACTGATTGTATTCCACTAATGGCTCTGTAAATAAAACAAATATTATTAATTTAAATTATAAATTAAGATATAAATATATATATATATATATATATATATATATATGTGTGTGTATGTATATATATATTCTAGTTAGTTTAGTTAGTTGTTAGTTGCCATTTCTTTGTTAAATATTGGGAAATATATTAACAATTTCTGAGATCTTTTATCAACTGTATGTTTCAGAATACCTGAAGGTCACTATCTCGGTAATGTTCTACATCAATGACCAATGATTTTACAACCGTTCTTTTTGGTTTTAACTGTATGCAGTTACACAGTTATTAATGCATGAACAGACCTTTTGAGTTGCTCATATACAGCATACTTTTCATCACTCCGTTTTGTGGACTAATGATGCCTAAGACTGTCTTCCTTCAGAAATGTAATTTACTCAGTGCAGATCAGGAAGGTGCTGTAGAAGGGCCAGAAACATGACAATTTGCTTTTAATGTAATGGTCAGACCTTATTTAAATATATGAGAACTATAGCAATCTCTGTGTATGTATGTATATATATATATATATATATATATATATATAATTTGTGTTATTTTTTTATTTTTTTTAACAAGCTGGACAACAGCGTAGTTACAAGCAGCTGAAATTTGCTATACAGAACACATTGTTTTTTGCTAGTGTAACATATATATGAGTATGTGAGCATGTATGTCTATGAGTGAGTATGCTGTAAGTGTACTGTATGTATACATACTTAAAGATAAAAAAAATATCATAGTAATTAAAATAAATAAATAACCAAATGGGAACCATACACTGATGTTAGAAGAGCATTTTTGTTTAGTTTGAATGTTAGTTTGTTCTCTTAAACTGACAGACAAAATATAAACGGGATACACATATTGTCATGTTTGCAATGCAATGCAGCTCTGATCAGAGAAATAGTTGGTAGGAATAGAAGATTAATTCATAAACCTGCACAGCCTTCCTGTGAATCTATATTTTGGGAGCAGGAATGGAGCAGAGATTTTGCCCGTGGCGTGCGATTTGAGTTCAGGCAGAGGGGTGAAATTGACTGTTACAATAAACCGCAAGAAGTGCCTCTTCTCCCAGAGAAAGCATTGTGGGGCATTGAATTATTCATGCTTGCTTTATTGTAGATTGGCTCAAAGAGAGAAGTTAGCATGCAAGTCTTATGCGGAGTTTTCAAATCAAGGCGGCTCACATAAATCAACAACAGACTGACAACAGATATAAGCAGCTAATTGATAACATTTAAAGCTTATGATCGACCGGTCAAGGACACCCTAGATTCTGTAAGTTTTCTTGCTTAAATATGCAGTCATTTGTTACCCCTTTGCGTTACCTTGGTTTTTGATTATTATGTTCATTTGATTGCTGTTCAAGCGTTTTGAGTCAGTATAAATGTATTCATCAAGGATGCTTTAAATTGATCAAGTGACAGTAAAGTAATTTAAAATATTACTATTTACTATTAAAATATTTATATTTCAAATAAATGGTGGCTTTTGAACTTACTATTCATCAAATCAAGTTAAATGAATTCATTGATAATAATCAAAAATATTTATTGAACAGACAATCAGCATATTAGTATGATTTCTGACGGATTATGTGACACTGGAGCCTGGAGTAATGATGTTGAAAATTCAGCTTTGATCACAGCAATAAATAGTTGTACTATATATTCACATAGTAAACAGTTATTCAAAATTGTAATAGTATTTCACAATATTACTGTTTTATAATGCATTTTTGATCAAATAAATGCCTTGGCATGCAGCCTTTAGTAGACCACGTTATATATTTCATTATAAGTCTGTACTACTGTATAATAACATGCACTATATACATATAGTACTATATTAATCTATTTAAATATTTTATGATACACACATTCAAAGCCATTACAATAATAAATGTATTTGTTAACATGGAGTCAACTTCCTTATATTTTCTGATTCGTTGACTTAATGCAATTAATAAAATTATGTTTTCTCAGCAAAAACGAGTGAAAAGGCAAGTATAATGCCTGTAAAGACGGCTGTTTGTAAAATGAGCACTGAATATACGTCTAGAGAAGAGCAGAGAACATCTCCTCCATTGAATGAGCAAACAGACGTCTTCTGTTTAATTCAAGCAAAATCAATGAAGATGACTTCAAACATCACTTAGCCCAATTAGCGCAGCCGTGGAAGTGTGCAGTGGTGAGAGGGTTGTTGAAATCGATCCGCGAATGGGATTACACCTGACTTGATGCTCATTGTCGCCACGTCTACTTATTAGTCATGATGTGTGGCTTGGTGAAACTGTCAAATTTGACAATGGATCGTAAAATTGGCTCTAGACCAGACTTGCTGACAGACTTGACAAGCGAACATTCCGGCTAATGCTGTCAGATCATTGTGTTTCCATTCTGCGAGCACTAGGGTTTTGAAAGGATGTTTCTATTGAAAAAAATATAGATAGCACTGAATTACTGTCCTTTTTGGTGTTAACTAGAGTGGCCATCAGTCGAGTTTTAGGTTAGACAGTGCGGTTTAAAAATATCATGTCCGTGTATCAGCACAGGCTTGAGTCGAACACTCCATTAAATATCACTTTTGTATACTTCATGCAGTTGTATATCAAAAACGGTGTGTCTATTTACACTAAGTGCAAATATCCCACCTTTTTGCCTGAGACTATTTACATTTAGTTTTCACTTAGTGTAAATAGCATCTAATTGTTATTTACACTTAGTATATTAGCATATATTTCTATGTGCACTTAGTGTAAATAGCCTCTATAGCTATTTACATTTAATAGCCACTGCAAATAGCCGCTGCCTATTAATTTTTTTTCTTAAAGTGCTAGTTCACACTAAAATAAAAATTATGTAATTAATTACTCACCCTCATGTCGTTACAAACCTGTAACTTCATTCATCTTCGGAACACAAATTTAAGATAGTTTTGATGAAATCGGAGAGCTCCATTATTAAATATTCGGGTCTTTAACGACCCGGACCTATATATTCAGCACGGACTGATCTCTAACTCTTGTAATAGCAAAAAAAACTCTCTTGATATTTTAAGAATAATTACAGAAGATTAAACAAAGCATATTTCGTTACCTTTTAAAACCTAAAAGGATTCAATTTGAGCAGATGATTTACCATCGCTGTCATCATCAGAGCCCACTTCCACAGTACATTTAGCATCTGCCTCATATTCACGATCTCAACCATATTCTCAAAACGATAATTTTCAATTACTTCATATTCTATATTTTGATCACTGGCAGCTTATTTACCACATCCCATTTACCACGCGCTGCTAACACTCCCACCACCTCTACTCCATGTGTTTCTCTGCACAGGCCCCGTGCACCCGGAACGTGATCTTCTCAGATGTCTTTCACTCCGGCGCCGGGAAACCCAGGACGTCAATAACCTGGCGGATTTATCTCAACTGCTCTATGTACCCATAACTACAGAAGAACTAGACAAAATTACTAGCAACATGGGAACTATCTTCTCTAATACGTTAGAAACTGTTGCCCCCATCAAATTTAAAAAGGTTAGAGAAAAACCTGCTGCGCCATGGTACAACATTTATACCCATTCTCTCAAGAAGAAAACTCGTAATCTTGAGCGCAAATGGAGAAAAACTTGGAAGTCTTTAGAATTGCGTGGAAAAACAGTATGTCCAGCTATAGACAGGCTCTAAAAGTTGCCAGGACTGAGTATATCCGCAAACTCATAGATAATAACCAAAACAATCCAAGGTTTTTATTTAGCACAGTGGCTAGATTAACAAATAAACAGATGTCACCCGATCAAAATATTCCCTCACAGTTTAATAGTAATGACTTTATGAATCTCTTCACTGATAAAATAGATAACATCAGAAATACAATAACAAATGTAGATTCTACAGCGTCTAGTACTTCGGCTTCATTCATCGCACCCAAAGAAAAACTGCATTGCTTTACAGCTATATAAAGTTTTTACTGCATCTAAACCAACAACATGTTTATTAGATCCTGTACACACTAAATTATTGAACGAGTTGTTGCCTGTAGCAGAAGAACCGCTTCTCAATATTTTTAACTCCTCTTTGTCTTTAGGTCACATCCCAAAACCATTAAAGCTGGCAGTTATTAAGCCTCTTATTAAGAAACCAAAACTAGATCCTTGTGAACTGGCAAATTAGAGGCCCATTTCAAATCTTCCGTTTTGGTCAAAAAATGTAGAAAAAGTAGTCTGCTCAACTGTGCTCCTTCTTGCTAAAAAATTATATCTATGAAGAATTTCAGTCAGGTTTTAGGCCCCGCCATAGCACAGAAACTGCACTTGTTAAAATTACAAATGACTTGCTTCTTGCGTCAGACCAAGGCTGCATCTCATTGCTATTTTTACTTGATCTTAGTGCTGCGTTCGACACTATAGATCATGACATACTTATAGATCGATTACAAAACTATACAGGTATTCAAGGGCAGGCTTTAAGATGGTTTAGATCCTACCTGTCCGATCGCTACCACTTTGTTTATTTAAACGGGGAGACATCTCAATTATCACCAGTAAAGTATGGAGTACCACAAGGATCTGTCCTAGGTCCTCTGCTATTTTATGTTTCCCCTTTGTAATATTATTAGAAAATACGGGATTAGTTTCCATTGTTATGCTGATGACACTCAACTATATATCTCAACAAGACCAGATTAAACTTCTAAACTATCTAAGCTAACAGAGTGTGTTAAAAATATAAAAGAGTGTGTTACTTCCTCTACAGTCAAAAATCTGGGTGTTATATTAGACAGTAACCTAACTTTTGAAAATCATATTTCCCAAGTTACAAAAACAGCAATCTTCCATCTTAGAAACATTGCCAAGCTACAGAACATGTTAACTGTTTCTGATGCAGAACAGTTAGTTCATACATTCATGACCTCTAGACTGGACTATTGTAATGCACTGTTAGGTGGTTGTCCTGCCTCTTCAATAAACAAGCTACAGATATTACAAAATGCTGCAGCTAGAGTTACTTACCAGGCCAAGAAAATATGATCATATTACTCCAATTGTACAGTCTCTGCACTGGCTACCTATAAAGTTCCGAATCAGATAGAAAATATTATTACTTGCCTATAAGGCCCTAAATGATTTAGCTCCTGCGTACCTAACTAATCTTCTATCACGCTACAATCCAACCCCCTCCCTAAGGTCACAAAACTCTGGACTCTTGGTAGTACCTAGGATAGCAAAGTCCACTAAAGGAGGTAGAACTTTTTAATATTTGGCTCCCAATCTCTGAAATATCCTTCCTGATAACGTTTGGGGTTCAGACACACTCTCTCTATTTAAATCTAGATTAAAGACACATCTATTTATCCAAGCATTCATATAACGCATCTCACAATCTTGCACTGCCAGTATATCTGATCAAACGCACATTATTATGCTTTAGCTTGGGTTAAACTGATAATTTAATCCAGGGTTTTTCCTGGATGGAACAACTGCTACGCTAACTGTCTTTATTTGTTTATCTGTTTCTGCCACGGGATTAACATCCCATGGTAACTAGGAATTACACAAGCTTCAGTCTGGATCCAACCCTTAAATGATATGAGATGACCGAACACCTGAGAAGAGATGATGACAACCCCTCGGAGGACCTCAGAGGAAGCCAACCATCAGCGATTATACTGAATCAACCACATTTTGCCATAAGTTAATTATATTGAGTTTCTACAATATAAATAGAAACTTAAATTCCTGTGAAGTTGCTTTGCAACGATTGTATCGTAAAAAGCGCTATACAAATAATCTTGAATTGAATTGAAACATAATGTAATCATTGTGTATCAAACAGTGCCACCTTGAAAAAAAAGATGAATTGCACGTATTGAGTCATCGGATATGTAAATATAGTTACACAGAAAAAAATACTTACACATTTAC
Organism: Oxygymnocypris stewartii; assembly: GCA_003573665.1. Classification (NCBI taxonomy): domain Eukaryota; kingdom Metazoa; phylum Chordata; class Actinopteri; order Cypriniformes; family Cyprinidae; genus Oxygymnocypris; species Oxygymnocypris stewartii. Next base: position 261,079 of record QVTF01001212.1, read on the forward strand.
ATACCTCGAGTCTCTAGCGACCCAACACACTTTTTACAAATAAAATATCAGAAAACAGGCATTATTGTATATTTTACTATTTTTTGTCAATGTTTATTGTTTATAATGAATATATTGAGGAATACTAAGAAAGTTGGTGTCTAACTTTAAAAAATTAAAGCGAGAGAGGGTAGAGAATAATGTACCCGGTCGCTAAAGACCTGAGGTATGCATATAAGGGCAAAGAGAGTGACATGTCACACCTACTGGTGGTTTTAGTTTCATATTTAAAATATAATTTCATAGCTCTACATATAACACATTCATCTCCTAACACTATTTATGCAATTGTAACTGCAGTGTAAATCCATTCGTGGCATCTCTGAGCTGCATTAAACAGTTTGTGAAAATGCATCTAAATTATTTCAGATACAGCTTGTGTGTCACTTCTGGAGGGCAAAGGATTTGGGAATTTGTTTATATTGATTTAATTTGATTGATAACAACCCTATAGTGTCTTCTTATTCATATTAAATTTATTGAATACATATATTAATTTACATGAAAGATGACACATCCTGTACCTTTAAAAAAAGTTGACCAGTTTGCCAATAAATTCCCAAATAATGATACAATGTTTATAAGGAAGATATCATCCCTTAATACAATATTTATTTTAGTCACTGGTTTAGGATTATTTTTCTGTTTGTATCATGTAAATTTGAATCCTGAAAAGTGTCCAGCTTTTTGGTGTTATAGAAATGGCCGCTCTAGTGGTACCTGAGTTCTCAAAGTCATTGTAAGATGCTTCCCAAGTCTCTGCCATGCCGATGATCGTATTCTCCATGATCTGGAGGTCAGTGGTGGGACAGTTGCATTGTGGGAACTCGTCGGCACACTGACAGATGCACTGACTGTTCTGGCAGACATATTCTCCCTCTCCGTTACACATGATGTAGCTGAGAGCTGACTGGACAAACTTCTCCTGCAGGTACTCAGGAAAAATGACCTGCAAACCTGAAAACGGCAAAGAGAATCAATGTTAAAATCATTACAGAGATCCAAATACATTATTGATTTCACATCAGCGCGCAACAAGTAGAAAGTGCTGCAGATAGCCGATGACAGAACTTTCTTTATTTCACATTAAGCAGTGCATTGGCCCGCTCTGGATACGAGCACCTGATATGGACCCCCATACAGTATGGACCCTACATAGAGCGTTTACAGTTCAGCTGCAGTAAATGAGCTCAGAATATTCTGCCGACAGTGACAGTGAATCATACTGTCAGAGACCAGCGAATTTGTTGTAAAAGTTTTGCCAGAGGTCCACTTGACTTTGAACTGTCCCCTCGGAGTGGGAGGACTTTACATAATGGAATAAAACGGAGGAGTGATTGATGTATTCTGTCGTGATCGGCTTCGGCTTATTTACCAGGGCTGTCATAATATCCTCCGCTGTGTGTGTGTGTGTGTGTGTGTGTGTGTGTGTGTGTGTGTTTGAGTGGGGGTCTGAATGCATACTTGTGTTAAATGCAATAGCAACATTACACCACGTAATACATTTATGCAAATGATTCCACAAATATTCAGTATGTAAGAGACCAACTAAAACCCCTAGGGCTCTAAGTAATCTGTTTTTTTTTGTCCCCCAAAATCGTATTTTTTGGGGTGTTTTCCACTTTTATTTTTATTTTATTTTTCCTGGATTCCATTTTATTTGTATTTAATGTGAATTTGTAAACAAACATTATAAACAAGCAGCAGTAACAGATAATACATTAATATTTACATTAAGAGGTGATATTTTCCACCTTAAATTTATTTACAGAGGATTTTCACCTTTATAGTGGATATTGTTTATAACCTTATTAGTTGCATACATAATTTTACATTAAATTATTACATGTAATCAATCAGTTAAATTAGAATAGTATACTATAAATGTGTTAACAATCAGATGAAATCAGTATCAACAAGTGGCACACAAGCTGCATCTGAAATAGCATTATGTGTTGCTTAGAGATGTAAATCAGTTCTGCTGTGGTTTCATTTGGAAATGTTTGTTGACAAAAACACAATATTGCCAATATTGTGTCAAATATTTAACTTAAAATAACAGTAGCTTAAACTTTTAAGCTTTAAAAGTTTTAACTTTAAAATGGATAAATTCAATATGACATTTGTAGTTATGTGATTTTGCTAAACTATCATATGATAAAAATACAAAGGTGTATTAGCCGAGTTTAGGCTGCTCTGTACTTGATCGAAATTCAGTGTAAATATGCAATGCAGTATCAAAGCCAGACTATTCCTGCTCCGACCGTCCTCAGCCCCTTGGATCAACAATTGCTGTGTAACAAAAACTCATACAGTGTTTTTTATGATTTATTCAACATAACTACAGCACATCAGGAGATGCAATATATTTATTTATTTAGTTATTTATTTAGTCATTTAGCAGACGCTTTTATCCAAAGCGACTTACAAATGAGGATATATACAAATATATCCCACATGATAAAAAAATAAATGAAAAATCCCCTATAGAAAGAGCTATTGAGTTACATGCTAACTTTTGTGCCAAAGACTATCCTTCTCTTAAATAAATTATACATTATACCTCAAGCATCGGCATAAAACATTGTAATGGATGCTAGCCCTGATATAATACAGCATATCCATTTCTAATGGAAGGAAAAGAGCAGCGTGCATACGGATAATTGCTTCATAGTGATTACACATTATCACTGTGAAGAATTATAGGATTGGGTAAGAGGTGATTTTGCCTTATTTACCTTTACACACAAAAAACACAGAAAACTTTACACACTATATATACATATAACTAAATAAATAAACAAACATAACCATTAATGTGCATACATTATTTGTTATTACACAAATAACAGGTCTCACATTTACCAATCCTGAACATACAGTACACAAGTACATTTAAAAGGCCATTTCAAAATGACACAATTCATCTGCTACAGCAGGCAGCAACCTTCTCTTACTGATATTTATTGATGTTCATACTGATGAATTTAAACAAACCTTTAACCCTATATGCATTAAACATTGCAGTGTTCTGTTTATGCTACAGACACAAATGATGTGTCAAATTGTCTATTTGAAGAGAGGTGGGCTATAACCTGTGATCACCCTTGTGAAAAATTTGTGTACTTGTTTCTAATAAATGTGCACTCATACTGTACTTTAAATGTTACTAGTATATTTTTGAAAAGGTGTATAATATTTATGAATTAAAAATCCAATTAAAAAGATAGCCTTTTTAACCATATTTTAAAGACAACAGAAGTAATAAAGAAAATACATATCACATAAAGGTGTACTTAAGTCCTGCTTCACACACTAATTGCATTTATAATAAAATTGAACTGAAATCATTTTAATTTAATTGCAATTACCCTGAAATTAAGTTCAATTCAATTCATAGTTAAAGGTTCATAGTTCACCCAAAAATGTAAATTATCATAATAATAACTAATCTCGTTCCAAACCTGTAAGACCTTCGTTCATCTGCGGAACACAAATGTATATATTTTAGATGAAATTCGAGAGCTTTCTGACACTCCATAGACAGCAAGGGTCCAAACACATCCGAGGAACAGAAAGGCACCAAGAACATTGAACATTGATAAAAAAAACTTCTAAAATAAAACAATAATATTTGTATTATATTGTTAAAAAGTTATCTTTTTATAAGTGTAATTATTTTTCATAAGGGGAATTCTTATGTTGTTTTAGATTGACTGGGTAAAAGATAAGCCCACAGACATCATCACAGACATCAAGACTTTTGACTGTAAGCGACCATCCAGCAATGACCAATAACATGCTGGAAAACACCTAGCAATACATTACTAACCCTAAAACAGCATCCTGGCATCATGGCAGTTCTGCATATGCCAGAGCATAAAATGCATTTGTCATTTTCCCAGAGGTGAGCGGGGCTGGACTGGCCGTTCAGATTGCCGAACAGTCAATGTGACAGACATGAGCTGCCATCAGAGTGCAGGACTGATCATCACATCGGCTCGACTGTCTCTCTCTCCATCAGAATGACTGTGGAGCCCTGAGCCAATATTCATTTAGCTTGATGTATTCCTGCTCCTGCAACTTTAAAGTGATTTGTGGGAGAATCCAGATGGTGGGTTCATGGATGGGTGCAGCTCGACGACACTGGTGGTGCCAACAGCCCTGGGTTCACAATAACAGCCCCGACACAACACACACACAATCCCGTCTCCATAACTGAAACACTGTAGCATCGAGAGAGGGATTACAGCGCCTTTCTCTCTCCCCTGTTATAATTTTATCTAACAGCTCTGTCTGAAGTTTGTTTAATTCATGCTTGAATTTATAGCTTCTTTCATTGAGCCTATCTGAATATGTCTGTGTAGGTGAATAAGTAAATTAATTAAGGCCATTTTTCCTCCTAAAAGTTAGTGAGTACTTCTCCTTTGACCAGATAATCCATCCACCTCACATGTGTGGCATATCAAGATGCTAATTAGACAGCATGATTATTGCAAAGGTGTGCCTTAGGCTGGCCACAATAAAAGGCTACTCTAAAAGTGCAGTTTTATCACACAGCGCAATGCCACAGATGTTGCACGTTTTGAGGGAGCAAGCAAATGGCATGCCGACTGCAGGAATGTCCACCAGAGCTGTTGCCTGTGAATTCCCCCTCCCCCGGAAAATGTCCCCCCCTAAGGCACACCTGTGCAATAATCATGCTGTCTAATCAGAATCTTGATATGCCACACATGTGAGGTGGATGGATTATCTCGTCAAAGGAGAAGTACTCACTAACACAGATTTGTGAACAAAATTTGAGAGAAATAACCCTTTTGTGTACATAGAAAAAGTCCTAGATATTTGAGTTCAGCTCATGAAAATAGGGCAAAAACAAAAGTGTTGCATTTATAATTTTGTTCAGTATATATATATATATATATATATATATATATATATATATATATATAGGCAAAATAATAATAAATCTAAATCATCATAATTTTATGCTAAATATGTCCTGTTTTTAGTAAGTTTCAAGTTTCATTACTGAGCTTCACTTGTTTATGGGATTCACCTCGATCACTTAATTTTCACACTTTTTTCTTGTAAACACTGCTGGATGATTGCAAAATCTCACTTCATTCGGCTGATGTGAAAAACAGTCCTCGTACCAGACAAATATAGTTTGTGATGAGTAATCAGGAGTAAAAATACTAATGAGAGCCTGCGGACGCTGAGAGAGGCAAGTTTCATCAGACCGTCACACATATTCTTAGACTGTGTTCACAACCAAAGTCATCAAACATGAAAGATGGCAGACTGCGATGGAGTTTAATTGGCTAAAACGTAAGATAAAACAGGGCACAATTTAGCAGTTCAGTCTTGCATTTCATCCCGTCAAAACCATGCCATTCTCCCTGTAGCTGAGCACCTAAATTGCAGGTCTAGTTTATTTAATTGCATCCCATACATCATTCAGCAGTAAGAAGACGTTGGGTGCATGTTATTAAAGTTTGTCTGCCCTGGATTTCATCATAAACTCGGGATCCAGTTAGACTAATTTGTGTTGCATTTGTACATTCTTTACCATTGTGTTTCTATCCACAGGTAATATCTCTGTGTTACTTTAATATGACCCCTTCGGTCCAGGGCTGGGCTTGACTCTGCAGAGAGGATGGATACCTCCTAAATACCAACCAATAAATGCATTTCCTCTTAAGGTCTGAACTATTGATCAGCTCTTGCATGTGCCCTTTATTCAGGTGAGAAGCATGCTATCTAAATGTTAAACTTCATCCATGGGACTTGGCCGTTTTTTACTTTACAATTTGTATGATGTTTAAATCGGGCCTGATTCCAGAGTTCACAGGCTCTTGGCAATGGTGCGGGTTGTCCGCCTCATAAGCAAGGGTTTCATCAAAGATTAATTGAGCATTGTATGCCCCCAAATTCACAAAATAATAATTTCCTAATGCACTGATGAAATGAGAGGCTTTATTTGAATAAGGTTTTAAATTGTGGCTCAGTTCCTGTTAAAAATCACATAAAAAAAGACCTTACGAACCGCCCTTCCCTCAACTGTGTGATCACACTGATTGGATGCTATGGCTGGCTCATTTGAAGGGTCATAGCTTTATAACAGTGCACTGCACTTTGTAAAGAAAAGCAGCCTGCTCTTTTCATGCTGTAAAATAAAATATGCCACATATGACTTTGGCTTCAGTGAAAGTAAGGCTAGTCTGAAAATCAGTAATGCAGATCAGATCTGTGTCAATGTTTCCTTTTCCTCCCATGAAATCACACGATAAAATAAATTACCTTTTTACCAGTGCCATCAACCTCAGGTGAACGCTTTTACGTTGACCATCGGAACATTATTATATTAATTTTGCTCCACTGGTTCCTTGAGTATTCATTACTCAGTAACTTGTTGGTGCTGCTGAAATGCAAATGAGAGCCGCTCTAGAACCACAAAACGTATCTATTTTTTTGGTCACACTTTAATATGGGTGGTTGTTAAGTTTAGATATGGTCATGCAGAATAAGCCATCAGTATGTGGTGTATAAGTACCAACAAACAGTCAATATGCTAGTAATATGCATACTGAAATGTCACAATATGAAATTAGTAAAACATGCACTGACTCCCCTAGCCTCTTCAAGCTGCTATCAGCATATATGATAAAATATTACTTATTTAGCATAAACTCCAGCAAATAATGACATGAGAATATTCAACGAGGTTTAAATGAGTGTCAATGCAGTGGCACTCTACACAGGCCACCAGAAAGTCAGAAAAGAGTAGGCAACAACTATAAAGAGAAAATGGCATGCAGAGATTGCCTGGCTAATGAGGAACACCGCTGTCTAAAGGGTGAAGCAGAAATTGCACTGTGCACCAAATTGCTGGCTGACGCATGAGAGTGAGCTGCTGAAACACCGAAGACCGACACATACTAGAATTACACACTGATCTTTGGTCAGTTCTAACCACAGGTTACTTATTTATCTGTTTGGAACAGGAGGCAGGTTTCAAGTTAAAAGCATCAAGTTGTATGTATGGATGTACTGTATGTGCTTAAATAGGTATGTTCTGTGAAGCATGTGACAGAGACACCACTCAAAATTGAAGTACATTAGTTCCCATATATTTTTTAAGCAGCTTTGGTTATGTAAAGGAATTTTCCTTTATGGACAGTAATCAAACAGTGAAACCTATATCCAAGATGTATGTATTATATGTTTTCTCACTTGCAGTTAGAAAAGCATTCTGTGTGTGATGATGTACTATGATTGAGAAGTGATAGAGGTAAGGAAACGCAGATGGTCAGGGGGTCAAGGGGGCATTTGCCTCCCTTTCTGTATAACCATTAATCGGTAAACAAACTGGTATCTTTCCCTCTAGAGGAGGGAAGGAGGAGGCCTTGGAAGGAAAGGACTATAAAACAGACCGGCACTGCTTCTCCTTACTTCTTCTCCTTAGGGCTCTCTTGCTCTCTTGCTACTTCTTCTGGCTCTCTGGCTTTCTGTCTCTCTCTCTCTCTATCTATCTCTCTATCTATCTCTCTCTCTCTCTATCTCTCTCTCTGTCTTCCCTCACTGACTTAGCTCATGTGTGTTAGAACTGAGGGATCTTCTCTTGCAAGGGAATAAATACCTTTATTATTATAATTTGGACTCAGAGTTTGTCTCTTACTCAGTGATGATGTTTGTTAGAAAATTGCCACAACAGTTTGGTGTCAGATAGTGGGATTCCTTGGACGTGACTTCTGGACCCGACAGCGGACGGAGGCAGGCCACCTTGGAGCTGAAAAGTTCCAACCCTACCTCGCAAAAAAAGATTGAGAGACGAGGGACCGTTTCCGCTGTTGGGACCGGAGGGATCGACCACTGGAATCAAAAAAAGAACCCAGGTGGCACAAAACGACATCTCTGGTAAGAAACAATTAAATTCAATTTAATTAGGGTGAAATTCAGTTTAAAGAGTGAAATTGAACCATATTGGCTGAGATTTGTTTCTGTGGTAGTAGGTAACCTGAGATTAATTTGAGATCTGTACGGATCAAGAGGGTTTCAAACAGGTACCGAGGTTAATTGGGGTTAGGAAAAATCGAAAGATTTTGATAAATCACAATTAAGAGGGCACTAATAGTGCAACCCGACCCGATTGCGGGATAAGAGAAAATCGGATCTGCTGGAGACGTCTAGCAGATTAAAAGAGACGCGCGTGAGTAAACCCACAGGAGCAGAAAACAGCAGCCAGTATGGGGATATCTCAGAGCAAGTTTGTGAAGTATGATACACCGGTGTACTACCAAATGAAAAAACATTATGGTCAGAAATGTATGCAAGATATTGAAAAATTAATCAAGCATCATGATTTTCCCAAAGAGGGAACATTGAGCCTCACAAAACTGAAAGTGGTGAGGGACTCGGTTGAACAAAGTAGCGAAAAACAACCAGGGTGTTGTTGTAAATGTGTTAAACATGTATGTAAAAAATGTGAACAAACAGTAGATTGTTGGCTTAAGGAAGCAGATAAGAGAGAAAGAAAACAAATGCAGAAAGAGCTAGCAGGAAGGAAAAATGAAAAGTGTGAAAGTCTATCTGTATGCGTGTCTGCACGACCAGAACCGAATGACCCACAGTATGTTTGTGTTTCCCACATGAAAATGCGGTGAGGCCGGCACCGCCAGAATACAGAAAACACATCTACCCAATAGCCCAGCTGGGTGCATTGAAATTCGCCCCGACCTCGACTGTTTCTCCGTCCAAGACAACCGCAGCGCGAGACGCTGAATGAACAAGCACGAGCAGCGCGAGTGACAGAGGGGGAGACAGATGCAGCTGGCTGTTGTGGGGCAGCACGAGCAGCGCACAAATGTGGACTGTGTGCGACGAATGAACATGACTTTTCTGGCTGCACGAAGTGCAGGTTGTCCAAGAACCATGGACACTGGGCACAGGATTGTCCAGAGGCGCGTAAGGCGGATTGAAACGAGAGGAACGGAGAACAGGAGAGGAGAGGGCGGGTGACAGGCATTCAGCAAGCTACGAAAAAGGGAAGTAAAAATTTATTGACACACACACACAACACGCTCACATACACTGATTCAAATACCGCTCTCTGCAATGAAGACATGCTTGCAAATCCTTTATGTGTGAGTGTTGAAGATTTGGATAAGGCTATCTGCAATGAAGACATGCTTGCAAACCGTTAATGTGTAAAAGCTGAAGTTTTGAATAAGACCATGTGACTGATGAATGTCTGAGAATGTACAAAAGTTTAGGGTTTTTTAAGGCTACAGAGATATCCCATGTTAGTTGACGGGACAATGATAGACTTTATGGTTGATTGTGAACCAAGAATGACGGATTTAGTGTTTGAAAGCACTTGAAGTCAGGGCATAGAATATCAGAAAACTGTGCTGTGCCGTTGAAATGTGAGACGGAGGGGGGGCAGGGCATTGAAACATGCGTTTTTGTGCTCTGAAACCTGTCCGGTTCCGTTAATGGCCAGGGATCTAATGTGTAAATTAAATCTGAAACTCACTGCTGGCCCGTTTGGGATTTACAGGAGAGGAACAGCAGATGAGAGATTCTGATTGGGCACAAAAGATTTTGAAATTGGCAAAGATCGAACAGTATCAGTATCAGTATCAATGAATTACATTCATTGATATATGCATATATCAATATGAGGAAGAGTGGATTAACGGGGCAGAAAATGTTTTTGACAAGGTTTGATAAGATTTTCTGGAGTGAAAATGTGTGTGTGCTTTCGGCATGCCTGTCAGAAAAAACAAATGAGGCTGTATTTGATAAACAGAGGACTCTGCGCCTCACTATCAGTAGACAAGGTCACTGAGCAGAAATTAGGCCTGTTGTGAGAAAATGCATGAGAGCCACAGAAGGGCTGAAAAGGGAAGAGGGGAGAAACACATTGATGATTGATTCGAAACACATTGAAGTATGTTGATGATTTATTGATTTGTGCACGAGATGAGGTTACGTGCGTGGCTGACACTGTAACTCTCTTGAACCATCTGGCGAGAGAGGGTCACAAGGTCAGTCTGACAAAGCTACAGTTTTGTGAAGCAGGAAATAATTTTTTTTGGGTCACACAATAACACCAAACAGTAAAGCAATCTCTGAAAAGCGGATAAAAGCTATCAAAGAGGTACCGAAACCCATAACAAAACGACAATTATTATCATTCTTGGGAATGTGTGCATATTGTCGAACGTTTATTCCAAATTATGCACATCTTGAAAAGCCCTTGAGAGCCCTGACAACAGGGAAAGGGCTGAGGTCATGTGACAAGATTAATTGGTCCACAGAAGCACAGGATGCGTTTGCAGATATGAAACTGCAGCTGGCTCAGGCCCCAACGTTGGGCCTGCCTGTGCTTGAAAAGCCTTTCACCCAAATGGTAGATGAAAAACATGGATTTATGAGTTCAGTGCTTTTGCAAACCCATGGGGACAGATTACGACCAGTCGCATATTTTTCAACGAAGCTTGATGCAGTTGCAGCAGGCTTGCCACACTGCCTGAGAGCTGTGGCAGCTGCAGAGCTGGCTGTGCTGGCTTCAAGGGAATTTGTGGGGTATTCTGATTTGACTTTGATGGTCCCACACGCGGTCTCCATGATTTTGCAAGAGCAAAGAACATCACATTTATCAACAGCCCGATGGCTGAGGTATCACACGATTTTACTTGACATGCCAAATGTAACAGTGAAAAGATGCACAACTTTGAATCCTGCCACACTCCTCCCGACGGAGGAGGATGGACAGGAACACCATTGTTGTCTATCAGTGCTGGAACAGGTGTGTACACCACGTCCAGACCTGTTGGACACACCTTTAGAAAACTGTGACAATGTCCTCTTTGTGGATGGGTCGGCGTCCAAAGATCCACAAACAGGCTTGAATAAGGTTGGTTTCGCGGTGACCACTGAATTCGAAGTCGTAAAGTCTGGCAAATTGCCATCAAATTATTCGGCTCAGGCAGCTGAATTGGTTGCTCTGACAGAAGCGTGTAATCTTATGGCAGACAAGTGTGTGACAATTTACACAGACTCGCGTTATGCTTTTGGGGTCACGCATAGATTTGGGGCACTTTGGAAGCATGGTAATTTTTTGAAGTCGGATGGACATCCGATATTAAACGCAGCTCTGGTGGCTAAGCTTTTGGAGGCCATTCTTTTACCAGACAAGGTCGCGATCTGTAAATGCGCAGCGCACACTAACGATAAAAGTTTTATCTCCACAGGAAACGTGAGAGCAGACGCGGCAGCGAAGGCCGCGGCAGCACAGGAGACAAAAGAAACGACTTGTGCTTTGGTATCTGTGACTAACCCTGATATTTCCCCTTGTTTACAGAGTATGCAGACTTTTTCCACAGGAGCGGAAAAACAACGATGGAGGTCGTCTGGCTGCAGTCTCCAGGGGGGTGTATGGATGAGTGTTGATGACATTCCTTGTTTGCCCAAACACTTCTTTCAGCATTATGCTAAGTTGACACATGGGTTGGATCATGTGTCAAAAGCGGGTATGATAATGCAGATGAAGGAATTATGGTTTACAAAGGGGTTTACAGTGGTTGCTGAAATTTTTTGCAAAAGATGTGTCACTTGTAACACACACACAATGTGGCTAGAGGAATAAAGCCCTCGTCAGGTGGGGCAGTAGAGAGACAGAACCAGACAATTAAGAACAAATTGGCGAAATGCTGTGAAGAGACGGGTCTGACTTGGCTTAAAGCTCTCCCAATTGTACTGATGTACATGAGAAAGAGAAAAAGAGTAAAAACAAACCTGAGCCCATTTGAAATTTTGTTTGGCAGGCCACCATTCATGGGCATAGGAGGGGGTAAACAAAGGCTGCCATCAACGGATGTGTGTGAAAATGACATGTTGAATTACTGCAAAGAAGTGTCTTGTCTGTTGTCAAATATTTCTGTGCAGGTAAAAGCTGAAGGTTGCTGAGAGATTCTTGCACGAGGTCAGACCTGGTGATTTCGTGGTGATTCGTGATCACAGGAGAAAGAGCTGGAAATCGAAAAGGTGGCTAGAGCCTTTCCAGGTGCTTCTGGTGACGCACACGGCAGTGAAGGTTGCAGAGAGGGCTACGTGGGTTCACGTGGACCATGAAGGAGGGTGCCGCCCATTGCGGAGGCGGAGCAATCGCTGGAGGAGGTTCAACGCGAATGTCAATAAATGCTAAGATCCAGTTTGAAAAACCCTTGCATTGCAGCTGTGTGTTTTAGGCGGAACCAGATATCAGCAGCAAGGAGGAGACAACTTTGATTGCGCAACCGGCGTACGGGTGGACACTGTAATCAACAGAACAGATAAGACTCTTAGTGTTTCAAAAACAGTACTTTCTCACATTCTCTGGTCATAACAGCATCTCTGATAAAGAGTAACTGAGAGAATGGAGCGTCCAAGACCGTGGCACCCATTCAGAGTAACAGGAATGTGTGGCCTGTATAAGACCACAGGTATAATGACTTTGTTGTCAGTGACAATTTGCTTGGTAATACTACACTTCACAACAGGTCTGAAGGTGTTACCAACAGGAGATCAGACCAACAATATGATGACACAAGTAGCGGAAGTTACAGTGAAATGTGTTAATTGAGTTATGATGTTTCTATTTTTCTTCCTGAGGATGATTGATATGTAAAGAAGGTTAAAAGCAGCAGTTATCCATGTACGAGAGGACGTACAAGGAGAGGGGTTGAAACTGAGGGATTTTTACATACTTTTAATATTTACATTTTATATTACAGGAGTAACTCAACAGTGATAAATTGATATGTCTATTTCCTACTTGAACTATACTATCTCTTGTTTATACTATTGTGACTGAGGGTTCGGTCTAGGCCGAGAGTGCGACAGCAATGCCTGTCCATTTAGCCCGGCGATAGAATGAAATCTTTACTATGCTTGCTAAACATTTACAGCCTAAGCATTTTTCAAATATTCAAAAAACTTACTTCACAGGTTCAAGAAGAGTGATCATTTATGTGAAAATCAGAGATGAAGAGTATAAGTGTGATTAATGACTTGAACTTGTATTTATTATTATTTGTACTATTATTATTACAATGTTTGATTAATCAGTTATCAGAGAATGATAAACAGAGAGGAATTGTAAAGGAATTTTCCTTTATGGACAGTAATCAAACAGTGAAACCTATATCCAAGATGTATGTATTATATGTTTTCTCACTTGCAGTTAGAAAAGCATTCTGTGTGTGATGATGTACTATGATTGAGAAGTGATAGAGGTAAGGAAACGCAGATGGTCAGGGGGTCAAGGGGGCATTTGCCTCCCTTTCTGTATAACCATTAATCGGTAAACAAACTGGTATCTTTCCCTCTAGAGGAGGGAAGGAGGAGGCCTTGGAAGGAAAGGACTATAAAACAGACCGGCACTGCTTCTCCTTACTTCTTCTCCTTAGGGCTCTCTTGCTCTCTTGCTACTTCTTCTGGCTCTCTGGCTTTCTGTCTCTCTCTCTCTCTATCTATCTCTCTATCTATCTCTCTCTCTCTCTATCTCTCTCTCTGTCTTCCCTCACTGACTTAGCTCATGTGTGTTAGAACTGAGGGATCTTCTCTTGCAAGGGAATAAATACCTTTATTATTATAATTTGGACTCAGAGTTTGTCTCTTACTCAGTGATGATGTTTGTTAGAAAATTGCCACAACAGTTACATTGTTATTATTATTACTGTTATTACATTACATTACATTTGCATTGTCATTGAGCAGACATTTTTTTATCCAAAGCAACTTAGAAATGAGGACAATGGAAGCAATCAAAACCAACAAAAGAGCAACAAAATTTGAGTGTTATGATTTGTCAAAACAAGTCTCGGTTAGCCTGACGCACTACACGCAGCAAGTTTTTTTCTTTTTTTAAGAAATGAGTAGATAGAATATAGAAAAAAGAAACATAGTGATTATTTTTTCAAGAAACAAGTAGTTTATTAGAAAAAAATTGTTCGTTTTTTAAGAAAAGCTAGCAGTTAGAGATTAAATATGCAATTGATAGCGGATCAAGTGTGTGTGGTTTCTTTTATAAATAAAGAAATAGATTCAATCGAATTATAGTAGAGAGTGCTAGAGTTAGAGGGTTATTATTATTATTATTGTTGTTGATGTTGTTGATCCCGGATACAGGCGGCCGAAATTAGCTTTCTTCCGTAGGGTGGCTGGATGCTCCCTAGAGATAGGGTGAGGAGCTCGGTCACTCGGGAGGAGCTCAGAGTAGAGCCGCTGCTCCTCGACATCGAGAGGAGCCGCTGAGGGGCTCGGGCATCTGTTCCGGATGCCTCCTGGACACCTCCTGGGGAGGTGTTTCGGGCGCATCCCACTGGGAAGAGACCCTGGGAAAGACCCAGGACATGCTGGAGGGATTATGTCTCCCGACTGGCCTGGCAACACCTCGTTATCCCCCCGGAGGAGCAGGAGGGAGTGTCTAGGGAGAGGGAAGTCTGGGCGTCTCTGCTTAGACTGCTGCCCCCGCGACCTGGCCCCGGATAAGCAGAAGAGGATGGATGATGGATGGATGTTTGTCTTAGATGATAAAATAAATAAATAAAAATAATAATATATTAATTATAATATAGCAATTAAACCAGATTAACCAGATGAAACCAGCATTAAACAGTTCATTCACCATTCTTGCTGGTGGAATTAACTTCCCACCCCTATCCAGAATGCTGAGTCCCTGATGATTTTTAAACGGCACCTGAAAACTCATCTCTTCTGTCTTAACTTGACTTCTGCTCCTTCTTCTTCTTCATACAAAAAAACAAATACAATAAAAATAACATTAAAAACCCTTTGCTCTCTTTTCTTAACCTTTCCCTGTCTAGCTTTGCTCTGAACAATGCCTGAAATGTTGTATCACAAGCACTCCCTGTGACTGTTTGCCTCTTTATAATGTATCGCTTATCGTATTTCTCAATTGTAAGTCGCTTTGGATAAAAGTGTCCGCTAAATTAATAAATGTAAATGTAAACCCACATATAAGTAAGATAAAATATCAAGTTTGCATCAGCAAATGTGTTTTTCTCTCATTTTTGCATTCATGAACACTATCGGGTAAGTTTAGGGTTGTGTTTGTGAATTTTTATGGACATTGGAATTCTGAACTGAAAAACATACAGTAAGGTATGTGATATCGGTGTTGCAGAAACATCACCACAGGCGTATATTTTCAGTGATAATTTGAAAGTCAAATATACCAGACTTTTAACGTAATGCCTTTAATTAGTGAGGGAAAGAGCAACAATCCAATGAAGCCCATGGTACAAGTTTTTTTTCATTTTTCTATCATGTTTAACAGTGGAATTTCTGGTGAGAAACTACATTACCCATAATTCTGCAGATCATCTCAACCAATCAGATAACTATGTCAAGCAAATTGCCTCTTTGTGTACCACAAATTTGGGTGATTAATTAGTGATTACTGTTATTAGACTGAACTGTTTATATTTAAACCTTTCAGTATCGAGTGATATGTATTCATAGTGGATATTGCGACTGACTTGAATTATGTTTTCATTATCACAATGTATTCTAAAATTATCCTGTCAATGAAATATGCAAATTTGGACCAAACATGTATCTTGGAAGTAGAGGTCTGCACGGGAACGTTTTTTTAAGTCCCACTCCCACCCGCAATATATTCACTCTTTGTTCACCCATTGTCCACTTTGAATAATTTTTTTTCCCGACCCAACCGTTCCCGCTAAATTTAGATCTCGTTTCCAGAATCACACATTTAAATATCCTCTACTGAAAGAAAGAGGGATAGGCTAACAAATAAAAGTGTAGTAGCCTATGCACAAAATTGTATTTGCTATTTTGTCAAGATTGTTTTATTGACAGCAAAATGTTAAACAATTTTTTTATGACACAACATTTATTTAACATTTTGCTCCCAGCACAGTGGGGAAAAAAATGTCACAGATCAAATAAAAATGTTGTAACATAAAAATGTTTTTCGTCTTGTCAGGTTACAATTCGTTTAACATTTACAACACAATAGGAACAAGTGTCGCAGAGAGAAAAAATGAAGGTTGTACCAACATGGCCTATTATAATTGTATTCATCTTGTCAATATACTAAATTCATTTAACATATTTCTGTAAACACAATAGCCTGCATTTACTGCATTTACTTAATAATTTAAAAAAAGGTAAGTGAAGTCAACTTATCACTTTTTACACCATAGGAAAAGTGTCGCAGAAAAAAAATAATCAACATATGTCATTAAAAATGATAAGCTAAGCAAAATATAAACAAAATCGAGTTGAACATTCTTAAGAATGGTGCATCCGCACTTTGCTCCATCCTTATTCTGCTCTGTCACTCATTGGCAACATGCCTGTTCTGACTGCGGGCCGTATAATCAACACTGGTAGGCTAGCCTGCTTTGGACCATCGTTGCACATGCTGTACACAGACCCCACAAATATAATGAAGCACTGTTTCATACGTGCAGTACGTGAATAACAGTCAGGCTGTACTGGTGCTCGATAAGAATAAAGTTGCAGATATGCTGTTCTGAAAAGACGTCGGGAAAGGGATATTGTTAGACCACCCGCTCCCGTTCAAATTGTTACCGACCGCTACTGCGCTGTATTCGGGAAATTGAATACCCGTGGCGCAACAGCCGCGAGAAAGCAGACCTCTACTCGAAGCAGCACAGTCATTCTGGCAACATTTTATAAAAGTTTAAATCCTGGTTGGGAGAAAACGCTCTAGGATTTGAAACAGAGCTTTTGTTTTTATGCAGACTTTTATGACTTGAATTTTCTATATACACACACAGTATTTAAGATGCTAAAATGTCCACACTGAGCTGAAATTCTTAATGAGATCTGCTAACGATATCCAGATGCAACATTGTATGATTGTTTGCAGTCATTACTCAGTCAGTATGGAGTCACAGAATCTATTTGAGAACTACTTTTTCGAAACCGGGAACCGTTTCAACCCAAATCAATGCACCTTTACATCAGCCCAGAGGACTGTTAGAGTTGTGTTGTAAATAACGCAGACTTGAAAGGACGGTAATATCAAGCTGTCGCACGCATCAGAAAACTAAAACCGAATCAATATAAAAACAGAATGTCTTGAAATTGCTTTGGAGGATGAGGGCTAAGAAAATATGTTTACTGTCAGAACCGGTCTCAAGGAGGAGGGAAATGGCTGATTTATCTACCCCACTAGTCCAATAGAAACTTACTCTTGATTGACCACCTCAGATTGAGTGCTGACCTCAGGGTCAGCCAGGAAGGATTTCATCAACCCACTGGATGCCTGGGCACCCAGAGAGCTGAATATAAGGATAGTGGCATCAATCTTTTAAATGATGTACCATTACAGAACAGCTATGCCCAGCGCCTGTGCGTTTATAAGGGAAATGATCTTCAGCGACTGTGCCACATCAGTCTGACGCTCTAGCTGCCGCAGATAAACGTGATTAGATTGTCCATCATAGTGCGCTGATTGTGTTTTCGATCCGTATAGCTTAACAAACCGAACAACAGAGCCTCTGGTTATTGTGCAGTGTGAAGCTCCTCCATCCATCCGTTTGCATCTACAGTGCTCATGCACATTTAAGAGGAAAATCTGCATCTCTCGATATTCTTGAAACATAAACCGCATATTAAAACAAAACAGCAAAACTGTCTCCTTCTGAAATCCTTGAAAATCAACACAACCGCATTTCCATTTGTGAAAAAAATATTTTCAAGTCTGCATTTATTTAATCCAAATACAGTAAAAACAGTGCTATTGTGAAATATCGTTAACATTGTAAAATATCTTTAATTATTTGTGTATATATTAAAATGCATTTTTTTCTGTGATTGAAGCTAAATTTTTCAGAATCATTACAGTGTCCACATACTTCTTCAAAAATCATTCAAATTTGCTGATTTTACTTCTAGTTCAAATGTCTTAGTTTCTAGTTTGTTTCTAATATATTTGTGTAATTTTTAGAAAAGTATTTGAAATAAAAATATTTTGTATAAATGTCCTTCTTTTAATTTTTTTTTATTAATGTAATGCATCATTGTCATCTATCTCTATCTATCTATCTATCTATCTATCTATCTATCTATCAAATCTGGATATTATGATGACTTCTGTGACACTGATCATGTGACACTGAAGACTGGAGTAATGATGCAGACAATTCAGGTTTGATCGCAGCTATAAATTAAGTTTTACAATACAGTCACATAGAGAACACTTATTTTAAAATGTAATAACATTTCGCAATTTGTCAATATTTTTAATCAAAACAATTACTTATTTTAAAAAGATAAAACAAACCTTACATATTCAAAACTTGTGGCCAATTGCATAAGATGACAATCAATCAATCAATAAATCAATAAATCAATTATGATGACGATGGTGATAATAATAAAAATACTACTACTACTTATTGAATTAATTTAATTATTCTACTAATAATAATAATAATAATTATAAATCCTGATATAAAATATTACACCAGAAATGTTTCCCAGAGTTTATGACTGTCATTTATGTCAGTCTTTTCCTGAGAAAGACAGAAATATTGATCTGGTCACCTTGAAAGACAAATAATTTTTCATCACGTCTCTTCAACCCAAACATATTTTCCATCCATAATTCATCACTGACAGACATTCATTGCACATGTGTCCTATTGAGTTGTTTCGTGTTTATTCATTTGCTTGCCAAATGTTTGCCAATCTTCTGACGAAGCAAGAGTGGCAGAGAGAGACAGAGAGAGAGAGAGATGTATTAAAATGAGTATGTAATCCATCAAGCAGCAGATGAATTGCCTGTGGGGCTATTTAATTTATTTTCACTCCACTTCTTTGAAAACTGTTGGCTCAGGCTATTCTAACGTATTCATAAATCTTCCAGGATGGGCTTATGGCTCCGGCAAGAATACAACGGGTTTGTATGAAAGAGAGATAAAAAAAAACAAGCGGCAACAAAAAGCAACTTTCTTTCCTCTTTCTGCTAGTGGATGCATTACATGGGCTGCCAAAAGCCTATTAATAGCCTTGTGTCTATAAGAGAGAAAATATGGTGTGAATTAACCAATAAACGACTCGTTTTAACTACAACTGCTTTGAAATGCCTTCTCCTTGATCTCATGTTATTTACTGGTTCCAAATGCTGTCTTTATCCAAATCGATATCCCAAAGTTACTGGTGTTACCAGTTGAGAACACTAGGATAAACAAATAAGAGAACAGGTAAATTCCACTTCAAAATGTGTATAAATAAAAAAAAAAACTTGAGGAAATTTCTAAGGTTCTAAGGACCATTATGACCAAATTGATTGATTAAATTTCATTTGTTGTTGTTGTGTTCATAATTCTCATTATTCTTGATCATGAGTTTCATTTTAATGCAATTTACTTTTCTATTTATTTAAATCAGCATAAGTTAAAAGCAGTACCAGTTGTTGTGGATGTCATGATGAAAAAAGCAAAAACATTAATGATACTAAAAATAGGCTTTCGATTTATTTGTGTAACATTGTGTAAGCTTCACCCACAGAGACTGGAAACAAAGTGACATTTTTCCAACTTTTAATTAGTAATACTGGAATATGCAAAAACAACCATCTGTTGCGGATTATACAACAAATTAGTAGCGAGTTGAGTCTCATAAGGTGGCATTTGTGTGACGCATGTGTCTCTGGCAATGTATGGCGTTGCAAATCACATCCATATCAGTTATATTGTGCCTTAGCAGGGAGCTGCATATGTAGGTTTTATGGCTGATTTTACTCATGTTCACAAATATGAATATTCATTTTGCTCATGATTTGTTTATTTATATTTCATGAGAACAATCATGCGGTGCTGTGAAATGTGTGTACTGCTGCTGTCATAAATAAAAAAAATACATGGATTACATTCTTGCTAGATTATCCACTGCTTTTGAAAAGCGTCATTTGAGATGCGCTTAATAAAAAACTTAAAACATAAATAAACATACTTGTGTTGATAGTTGATTTCCCTTAAATAATTTAGTCTAAATCAAGTGAGGAATTCATAGCATACTGTGCAGATTGATGCATTAACCATTAGCCTTCTCATCACTGTTTCACATTATTTTCCATATGAATCGGTTTATTTCAATACAGAAAGACATTTACAGGAATATTTTCCCTCAGTTGATGATTACATGTTGTTCAGGTAATGACACGTAGCTTATATGTTTAAGCTTAATTATTTAAGTTTTCCCATTGTTATATTTATATACACACATCACCATGATCCTCATCTAATATGTTCAAGTTAACAAGCAAGTGATCTAGCTTGTTGTTTGAAAGGCATTCGAGTTACAGCAGGTTTGGATCTTGATCACAGAAAGAGATTAAATAGTTTGAAGGTAAAATGGAATTTGGCACTTTAGTATGATACTTTTAGTATGTTTAGTAAGGCTTTTAGTACCTTACTGTACTGCATTCTTACTTTTTAGGTATAAACTCATAGACATTTTCTGAAACCAGCGATTCTCAGTAAAGGACAAACGGATATTGAAATATCAAATGTCATGCAAAAAAAAAAACATATACCCTCTTCCATAATATCCTACAAATAACTTTTGTGGAACAAAATCATAAAGCTTCCGTTCATCTTGAAACTTTTACAGGAGAAAGAGAGAGGAAAAATCAATATATCAAATACCTTAAAAAAGAATGCATTTTAAAGTCTCTGCAGTGAGGCATTTCTCTTTTATTTGCATCTGTGTCCACTGGCAGCAGGTGTATGAGAATCAGCTTCTGCTTTCACTGCCAAATCACATTTACAAGCAAAATATCCTGATGTACAGATTCAATATGCATTAACATTGTTAATGGGAAATAGGAGTGATAAAAGCATCACAATGATCCACAAATAATCTAGTCAATTAATGTCTTGTGATGCAAAATAAGCTGTGTGTTTGTCAATAAAATATCCATAATTAAGATGTTTTTTAACCATAATAATGATTACTCCAGTGAAAAGTGCTCTGGTCTGAATCAGGAGATAAATACGCATAGATCAAGCACTGTTTATAAGCCAAAAACAGTCTAAAATGGTTCAAAAGAAATATGTGGGTGGATTTTAACGTGAGAGACAACAGGATATGAAATGTTTCACTGGAAGAAGCATTATTATGGATTATGAACTTGAATTTTAGCAATTGTTTGAAGTTAAAAACATTTTGATGGATTGTTTCTTACAAACATGGCTTCACAAGATGTTAATTGATGGACTGGAGTGGATTATTGTGATGTTTTTATCAGCTCATTCTGATGGTACCCATTCACTGCAGGGGATCCATTGGTGAGCAAGTGATTCAATTTTAGATTTCTCCAAAGAAACAAACTCATGATGAACTGAGGGAAAATCAATTTTCATAAAATATCAGAAAAGAGCTCATGACATGACATATCGATCTTCTCTTGGTCACACGTCTCCAGAAGATTTTAAATTTGCAGGTCAAAGTTCACCAAAATCGAAAATTTCTGTTTTAAGATTTAAATATGTATCATTAAAATAGACTGTGAACCAAAGAAGTTTCCATTCGCAACCAAAACAACTTCAAAAGTGTGTTGCATTTCTATCATCTCCATAGCAACAGCTGTTCTCCGTCGCTCTCTGGAAATCAAACTCCATCCCGTGACCTCAGACCAGGCCTGAGCAGCGATCTGTCTCCAGGCCTGGAAACCCCAGCGGTCTGAACCCGGTCCTCCAATGCTGGACTCTGCGCCGGTCTGCATCTGGCTGTCTTCGGGGCAGGAATGATCTCTGGCCTCTCCATTCACTGGACGCCTGCTTGAATAGCCTGTTCCCCAGGCCATACCGTTATCACTGACTGAGGCATGCTGGGATAGCGCTAACACAAGCCACATAATGTCAGATGAATAGAGAGTGCAGAAGAACATGGCTGGAAAAAACGAGCAGGCTGGCCTAACTTTAACGGGTGGATTGCTGAATCAATACGTCATGCTTTTCGGGTGAAACATTACCATTCTCAGCCAGACGGGCAGAAAACATGCAATATTCAATCGGCCTTGGTCACAGTGCAGTTTATTTCTACTCTACATGTTTTTTCATTCACAGCAGTCATAGCAAAGATGCTAGAAAAGATCACTTAGTGTGTTATAATATTAATAGCTTGGAAATTAATTGTGAATAAAACTACATACATGTATTTTTCATATGATTAAATCATTATGCATTCATGGATTCTGAATAAAGATAAAAGCCTTTGTGTTATTTTGCTGTTGAGTTGAAATTACATTGATATATTACAGATGTCCAAATCTACATGTTTTTATAATCACCTAGGATCATCTGAATGACCAGTCCATTAGTTCACATGACCATGTCCAGCAGAAACTACTCAGAAGCATTTCTTAGGGATGCATGGATGCGGCCTTTAATGTGATAACTTATGAGATTATGTTACTTTAAATTCTTTAAATATAACCTCTTTTGTACAACAGCATCTTAAGGCTGGAATACACTACATGACTTTAAAAATTTGAACAGATTTTTAAAACACTAGGTATCATACACTTTACAGGAAAACTGGGCATCATACACTACGTGACTAAATATCATACATTATCAGACTTTAAAGTTGTTCCGATCACAACGAACTCAAGCAGAAATGTGCGCCTTGTTGCTAGGAGACACATGACAAATGAAAACATACAGTGCTCAGCATAAATGAGTACACCCCCTTTGAAAAGTAAAAATTTTAAACAATATCTCAACACAAAAACCATTTCCAAAATGTTGACAAGACTAAGTTTAATATAAACATCTGTTTAACTTATAACATGAAAGTAAGGTTAATAATATAACTTAGATTACACATTTATCAGTTTTACTCAAATTAGGGTGATGCAACAATTAGTACACCCCACAACAAAAACTACTAAATCTAGTACTTTGTATGGCCTCCATGATTTGTATGATGCTCAACTTGTCTCTTCAGAATTCCCCATAGGTGTTCGATTGGGTTCAGATCAGGAGACATACTTGGCCACTGAATCACTTTCACCCTGTTCTTCTTCAGAATTTCAACAGTGGCCTTATATGTGTGTTTATGATCATTGTCATGTTGAAAAAAGTGCATGACGACCAAGGGCATGGAGTGATGGTAGCATCTTCTCTTTCAGTATAGAGCAGTACATTTGTGAATTCATGATGCCATCAATGAAATGCAGCTCCCCGACACCAGCAGCACTCATGCAGCCCCACATAAGGACACTGCCACCACCATGTTTCACTGTAGGCACCAGGCATTTTTCTTTGTATTCCTCACCTTTGCAACGCCATACAGTTTTGAAGCCATCAGTTCCAAAAACATTTATCTTGGTCTTATCACTCCAGAGTATAGAGTCCCAGTAGTCTTCATCTTTGTCAGCATGGACCCTGGCAAACTCTAGGCGGGCTTTTTTGTGCCTGGGCTTTAGGAGAGGCTTCTTTCGTGGACGGCACCCATGCATGCCATTCCTCTGCAGTGTACGCCGTATTGTGTCACGGGAAATAGTCACCCCAGTTTGGCTTTCTACTTCTTTAGATAACTGCAGTGAACTTGCTGTTGATTTTCTTCAACCCTTCTCATCAGAAGACGCTCCTGTCGAGGTGTTAACTTACGTGGACGACCTGGACGTCTCTGTGAGATGGTTGCAATTCCATCTTTTTTAAATGTTTGTACCACTTTTGCTACAGTATTCTGACTGATAAGTAAAGCTTTGCTGATCGTCTTGTAGCCTTCACCTTTCTTGTGTAAAGAAATTATTTTATTTCTCAGGTCTTGTGACATTTCTCTTCCATGTGGTGCCATTGTTGACAGCATGAAATGGGAAGGGGTTTTCTTTAAGTAACACCCTTTTATAGTCAACTGTCACCTGTGTAATGAATTATTAGACTCACCTGTGGTTGAATTCTTGTTAAATTGGACATTTGTAGTCTAAAATTTAGCTTTGCTCCAGAGACTTTCAGTGGGGTGTACTCATTTTTGCATCACCCTAATTTGAGTAAAAACTGAAAATTTTGTTCTCTAAGTTATATTATTAACCTTACTTTCATGTTATAAGTTAAACAGATGTTATATAAAACTTAGTCTTGTCAACATTTTGGAAAATGTTTTTTGTGTTCATTGAGATATTGTTTAAAATGTTACTTTTCAAAGGGGGGTGCACTCATTTACGCTGAGCACTTTACATCTTCTGAAATCGGCTGAAAATATCAAACATGTTTCTAATCCTCTGACTGGATAGAATCATAGTCTGCAACTAAAAAATCAGAGTCTGTGACCATAATACACTACAGTATTTTCTGTGGAATCAGTCAGCTGTAATTTGCAGACTGGCTCTGACTTTCCTCAACTTGTTCAGACTGTAAAGTCGGGGGAAATCAGGGCAAAAATCACATAGTATTCCAGGCTTTAGGCCACAAATTCATTCCATAGTGACTATAATACATTACAAGATTTATCTCTGTTCAATTCAAACTATCTCTATTTTGTCTGAAATATTAAAGTATATTAAAGCTAAAAAAACATAACAAAAACACTATTTTATCTAGGAAGGAGAATTTTTGGGGAGCTATTTTAAAAATAATTTGAAAAAAAGGCTACATTTATTTGATCAAAAGCGCAATAAAATAATGACATATTATTACAATTTCAAGTATCTGTATTCTGTGCAAATATACGTTAAAATGTAATTAATTGCTGTGATCAAAGCTGAATTTTCAGCATCATTACTCCAGTCTATGTCACATGATCCTTCAGAAATTATTCTAATATGCTGATTTGCTGCTCTAGGAATTATTATCAATGTTGAAAACAGTTGTTCTGTTTAATATATTTGTGGAAACTGATTTAAATAAATAAATAATGAGTGAATTTATCATTCTTTACTAATTCTTGACTATGTTCATGTTGCTTGCAAACGTTATGCTATCACAATACAAGAAAAATACTGATTTTGAATGAGTGTTAATAAAAAAAAAATTGTCCCGATTAATAGTGACAATATATTACTAGTTAACTATTTGCTTTTTGGACTGTCTAGCTGACCAGACGGTAATCATATCGTTACATTTCAAACCTGACTTTGTCTACAGTGGACTGTGTAATTAAAAGTGTGAATGTTTTGTCATTTCCTTCTCAGCTGTAGATTGTGCAGTCAGTGTTGCTCCATTCAACCGTCACACTAGTGAAACTCAGGCTTTAGTAATGAAACGAAGACTCGCCGTTGGCACTGTGGGCTGAAGGTCAGTGTGCTCTGACTCGGTTCCAGGGCAAAATTACAGTCTAATCTGGTGGAGAAGTCACAAGATGGGCAAAATGTGGCCACGGACGCATGCAGTGATTTCCTCACACACTGCAGCACAGAAATCTAACAGTTATTTTCAAATCAGAAAAACAAAGATCTTGCAGGAGCAGACGAGAGCAGCTGATTAGTGTGCATCTGTGATGTCGACATAATGGCAAAGTTGATTTTATTGCGTTTGGAAATGTAACAGCATGTCATTATCATGCTCCGTCAGATATCCTGAGGCAAAGTCACTTGACTCGTGTCTTTCTCTGAATGAGAACAAGAAGGAAAGGAACAAAAAACTGCAAAACAAACTGCCTGTTCTGTAAAGCATTTGGAAGCTGTTGTAAATATTTAAGCAATATCAGAACGATTGCGATTGTGCTGTGGTTGATCATTATATTCAGTACCAGAAAAAGAGAATAACAACAACATCAAACACAAGCAAACAAATAAATAAATATATGTTACAATATATAAATTATGTTACAATATACAGTGCTCAGCGTAAATGAGTACACCCCCTTTGAAAAGTAACATTTTAAACAATATCTCAATGAACACAAAAACATTTTCCAAAATTTTTACAAAACTAAGTTTTATATAACATCTGTTTAACTTATAACATGAAAGTAACGTTAATAATATTACTTAGAGAACAACATTTTCAGTTTTACTCAAATTAGGGTGATGCAAAAATGAGTGCACCCCACTGAAAGTCTCTGGAGCAAAGCTACATTTTAGACTACAAATGTCTAATTTAACAAGAATTCAACCACTGGCGTACACTGCAGAGGAATGGCATGCATGGGTGCCGTCCACGAAAGAAGCCTCTCCTAAAGCCCAGGCACAAAATAGCCCGCCTAGAGTTTGTCAGGGCCCATGCTGACAAAGATGAAGACTACTGGGACTATATACTCTGGAGTGACGAGACCAAGATAAGTGTTTTTGGAACTGATGTCATTAAAAATCATGGAGGCCATACAAAGTACTAGATTTAGTCGTTTTTGTTGTGGGGTGTACTCATTTTTGCATCACCCTTATTTGAGTAAAACTGAAAAATGTGTAATATAAGTTATATTATTAACCTTACCTTCATGTTATAAGTTAAACAGATGTTATTTTAAACTTAGTCTTGTCAACATTTTGGAAATTGTGTTTGTGTTCATTGAGATATTGTTTAAAATGTTACTTTTCAAAGGGGGTGCACTCATTTACGCTGAGCACTGTATTTCTATTTCAAATAAATGCTGCTATTCTGAACTTTCCATTCATCAAATAATCCTAAAAAAATAAATAGCAAACAATCACGGTTTTCACAATTTATTTATTTATTTATTTATCAGTGATAATAATCAAAATGATTCTTGAGCAGAAAATCTGCATATTAGAATAATATCTGAAGGTTCGTGTGGCATTGAAGAGAGAAGACTGGAGTAATGAAACAGAAAAGGCAGCTTTGATCACATCAATAAACTATATTCACATAAAAAACAGATATTTGAAAATAGTAATAATATTTCACAATATTCCTCTAATGTTCATAAAATTATTGGTGAGTATAAGAGACTTCTTTCAAAATATATCCTCGACCTCAAACGTTTGACTGGTAGTGTATATACTACAGCACAGTTCGATTTAGAAACTGTTTGTAAAATGTCCTTAAAATGAGGTCAAATCTACTTTGAAAAATAAATAGACCTACATGTATTTGAAATACATTTATTTCACGCGAAGTATACTCCAAATATATTTTCATTTTAATGTACTTTAAAATGTCCTTCAGATGTACTTTTTGTAAGCTAAACTGGTATACTTAAAAGTATGCAAAACTGGAACAACTGATTTTGTACTTAATGCATTGCAGTACTGGATTACAATTAAAGATATACTTAGGTTGTTTTATTGTGCTAAAGTGGAACTATTCCAAGAATACTTAAGGTACACTTTAAATATCTAGCATTTAAAGTTCGATAATATAAAAAGATCATAAAATCTAATTAAGCGTAAAATAACACATTTTACACTTAATATTAAGAAAATTGCAAGTAGTATGCCAAGTAAAGTGTATTTGTATTGTTTATGTATTTTTATTTATTTTATATTAGTAACTCTCGAGTTATCTGTCAGTAGATATGTTAATAGATTTCAACTATACTTAGTATTAAATACATTTATTTTAAATATATAACTTTTTTTTTTTACTATAGGGGAGGCACACTAAACTAGACAAATGTGGATCCAACTGTGAAAGAGATGTGTGGCCTAGTTTCAGATCATGATATAATTTAGATGCATCACCGTGTTGGACTGTGGCATGTGTTGTGATGAGGGAGTTGCTGATACCCATGCCTAATATTGAGTAAGTGACATTTTAGACATGATATGGCCAGATATTGAGGATTTTTGCTGTAACAGAAATAGTTCCAAAACAGCAGCGGACACAGACCGCAAACTGTGAAACGCTCCAGTGCTGATCGCTGCTTATCCAATCCAATTAGCAGTTGCATAAATCTGCTCGAAAAACAGAGAAACGAGTTTGAGTAAATTTATTAACAACAGCGACGGATTACAATGACAAAATCATGTGCTTTACAGTCACTGACAAAGATGTCAGATAGATTGTGTGTCAAAACGGAAAATGTCAAATTGCAAGCTCAACCCTTAAAGGCAGTTCCTTAAATACTGTAATGCTGAACTTTGAAAATAGCCACCAGCTCATTATTCTGAAGCAGGACATACAGAGAGAGACAGAGAGTCCTCTAAACTCCACTGACCTGTAAAGACCTTCTTCTTAAGACCTTCAAAACATCCCTTTAAAAGGTTTGTTCAGCCAAACGTGAACAATCTGTCAACTTTTAATGACCCTGTCGTTCCAAGCTCGTATGACTTACTTCCTTATGTGGAGCACAAAAGCAGATGTCTAGCAGAATGTTCATGCTGCTCTTTTATGTGAGTGGGCAAAACATTATTTGTAGCCCTTGCCACACAATAATAGCAGTAAGCTTTGTGTTTTGTTATGTTGGTTGGATTTGAATCAAGTTCAGCTTTCAAATTCTGCCAGTTTTATTATGAAATCCAAACATAAGTAAACAATCCAAACAATGTGGTTTTGACACTCTTTAATGTGTCATGATAGCTGTAGTGAAACGATCATCTCATGTAATCGATCAATCAGTGTCTCAATTATGGAAAGACAGTATAAAACAGCTTGAAAAAAATAATGTCATGTAACGTCACATTTACCTTAACTTGACTTAAAGCCTTTATATAGTATAATGCATTACGAAAAAAAATCATTAATTATTAATTAATTTGTATTATTTTTTATTTTTTTTAACTATAGTTATAATGCATTGCAACGCCTTTAGAAATTATAATGAATTAAAGTGCATGACAGACAAACCGTCAGATATAATGCATTTTAAGCTTGGTTACAATTATTAAAGAAAATATACAATGCATTACATTACGAATACCTTTATAATGCATTATGTATAAAGGCTTGCTTTAAGAAAAGTGAAAAATACCTATTTAGAGGAATATTTTTAATTGTATTGCACATTCATTATATTTTCACTGAACTTGTTATCTTCGTTATTTAATGTTTGAATAAATCTACCAAT
This sequence comes from Oxygymnocypris stewartii, assembly GCA_003573665.1. Classification (NCBI taxonomy): domain Eukaryota; kingdom Metazoa; phylum Chordata; class Actinopteri; order Cypriniformes; family Cyprinidae; genus Oxygymnocypris; species Oxygymnocypris stewartii. Next base: position 290,104 of record QVTF01001212.1, read on the forward strand.
ATTTTTGTTTTTACTACCACCATTTAAATATTTATATTTCAACAATGAACTGGAATAAAACACTTTTTATTTGAGCATTGACTATATTCTTAAAAAAAAAACAACGTTATTTTCAATTTTAGCTCAAATAAATTCAGAGATATGTAATGAACTGTTTTTTTTTGCAAATACGAATGATTTTATACACTATATGCAGTGTGTGTGATTAAAATTTTCCCCATGGTGGTAAGTATACAATGACCGACTTATCATTTTAGGTGCTTTATGAAGTGAAGTCATTGAGGCAATTGACCAGGCGATTTTTCATCTCCACCTTGTTTACAGATTTATTTAAACAGCTGATCCTCCCCTCCTTCCATATTTCCATCAGGATTATTACTTGCAATCGACTTAAGTCAGAGGATCGCAAGGCAATTTTATTAATGGCAACAACAATTCTTTCAAAGTGACCTCTCCTAATTCATTAGAGATGCAGACACAGGAGATGACTCTAATGGGAGATGACAGACGTCATGGCCGTATCTTGATCGTGGTCATCTCTCTCTCATGTAAGTGTGTTAAATCTCAGTCCGTGTCAATCACGTGCCATATCTTCACTCAACGCTTCCGCCGACGGAGAGCGAGAGATACACAAGTACAAGAGAGAGACGTGACGTTTTTAGTGACCGACTGTGCTTGTTCTTTTGCAATTTGTCTAACATATTCATTTTACAGTTTTCTTTTATAAATAAATATTGCTTTATTTTGCAGTAAAACATAATTAAAATGATACTTGCAAAATAAAACTGCATACAATTTTTTTATTACTCAATTAGCATAAAACATTCTTAGCTGCATTATATGTTTTACTTATAACATTGAATAAATAAGGGAAAAAAACAAACAAAAGATACAACTCAAAATAAATGTATGATCAAAAACACTTTTTCCCCCTCTTTTTTATTTGCTTATTGGAAGGCAACGCAAAGATACTAAATGCGAAAATGGTATCATGATCCACTTATACTTTCTGCAGAAAATAGTATGTTTACTGTGAACAGTGTGAATAATGACCTGATGCATTTACCGACATAAGTACTGTAGCATATACAACAAAGGACACTTCACAAAATACTCCCACAATGCAACGTGCACAACTTGACCTTCCATTTTCAGTGTATGTATGCAAATATGTGTATGAATATACAGTTCTAAAAACAGACAAAGTGTCAGTCCGCAGAGGGTTGTGGTGAAATGCATAGTGCTGAAACACACATCAGACAGGGGAATGAACAATGATGTTGCACTTTCGAGAAGCTAAAAGTTTGTGGATGAACGCAACAAAACATATTGAGAGTGTCCTCAGAAAATGCTTTATAATCAGTTTCTACATCTGTTCTCTCGGGCTCTCTGTTTTGTCTCTGGTGGAAAAGTGAAAGCAAAACTTGCAGTTTCATCCCGACCTTGTAAAAATGCGTAGAGCAGGTAATTTATATTTAAACCTGCATTACATCACAGCAACTGAATACAATTTATGTATGATGAAATAGATGATTTTGAGAGTGTCTCATAGGAAGCACACGGATGGTCTCAGTCACAGGTTTGTGTTCTTGCAGTGTGCAGTGTTGGTCTGTGTATATCATCATTCAGATGTTTCAGGCCGATGTGTTATGGGTCGCTGTTTTATTGTGTATTGCACAAAAGCTCATTTAAATGATACTGTGTAATAAAAAACAAAACATAAAACAATTTGTTCTGTTCTATCCGCCTCATCCATCAGTTTTGTTATGGATGGAAGGAAATAAAGTAATTGTCCACTGATTTATTGTATTTTGACATTAAAAAGTTGTAATTGACATAAAAGGTTAAAACTACGGCATAAAATGTATATACATACATACATATATATATATATATATACACACACACACACACACACACATGTAAAAGGCATACAATTATGATCAGATGTAATATATATGCAATTAAAAGTCAAAATCGACCAGATATAATAATTATGATGAAGAGGGTTTTATTGCTTTCTCCTCTTTTCAAATATGAAAAAGCCAGCCAAGAATGCCTCAACAGCAAAGTATCAAAATAACAAAAATAAATAATATATATATAATATACAGGCTCATTCAGCTAAACCACCAAGGTCTGAACAGCGTCTGAACAGCGTCTGAACAGCATCTGTTTGCACATATCCAGTCTTATTTCAACACTCTAAACCAACCGACCTTACTCTTTGGGAGCCATTTTATATCCTAGGCTCCACCTCCATACTCCACATACCATGTTGGAGGTAAAACCCATAAGTAATAATACACATAGTTAACCAAGAAATGAAACAAACATGCATATTACTAAAATAAATAACATACCTCAACAACATCTTACCATTCAACATATAAACTTTAAAACAAACAATTTAATATTGGCAGGTATAATGATTGTGACCCTGCTGATGCCACACCTAAGATGGCTGCCAGTGTTTGTATAAAAGTCCAGGTTGAACATTAAACAGGTTTGGCTCTGTCTAACCAAACTGGTAAGTGTATAAAATCTATGTTATTGTATTTCCAATAAATTATGCTTGATGAAAACGTGTCTGTGGTTATTTCCATGTAGCAAACAATATTAACAAGACTTATTCACAACAACACTGTATGGGTGTATCTGTATGTCTCAGTGCTGCACTGCGACACCAAGTAACAATTATGAAAAAAAGTTTAAATTAGGAGTTAAAAAGTAAAAATAATGACATAAAATTCGGAAAACGTATTTTAACTCATAATTATAACTATCATAATTGCAACTTTTTATCTAATAATTATGACTTAGAATATAATATTTCTAACTTTGTGTGTAATTTTTGTATGTCAGTTTCTTACATTTTATCTCATAATTGTGACTTAGTATTTCATATTTCTGATGATGTGTGTCAATTTGTGTATTTCATAGTTTGTACATTTTATCTCATAATTGGGACTTAGTATTTCATATGACAGATGATGTGTATCATATTTTTATATCTCAGTTTTTTACATTTTATTTCATAATTGTGAATTAGTATTTTTTCTGAAGATGTGTATGTCACAATGTTTATATCATAGTTTTTTACATTTTAACTCATTGTGACTTTACTTTTTTAATGATTTAATGATTTAATGATTTTTTAAAATGATTGCTTACAAAAGGCATGATTTTTGTTTTTCTAAAGAGAGACAAACAGGCTTCTATATTTTCCTATCTAAGTGAGTGGCTTATGTTCAGAATAAGCTGCAAAGTGGACGAGACCTTATGACAACAGTATGTGAGACTGTTTGTTTTTTTGTTTCTTTTGCTCATCTTCTGCTGGTCAACTCTGATAAGTTATTTCCATTAACATCCATCAAATCCATCTTCTCCAAAAAATATCAAAGACAACAGACTGATAGCAGACCAACAGCACAAGACTTTTATCCAGATCAAGACGGCAAGAATGACCGCTCTCCTCCATGACCTGACATACTGTCATCACAATGGGATGTTTTATGCAGCGTAATGGCGTGCAGCATCAAAGCCTGTTACCTACTGAGAGCTTTCACAGAGAATATTCAAAATAAGACAGCCAGATAAAAGATGGATAAAGTTGAGCTCCGTCAGATTCCTTTCATTACACACCCCAAATGTTTTCGCGATACTTCTAACAAGCATTCATATTTCAGAATATGACAAAACATTTGAGTTAACCAAAAGAGAAGATGCATAAGACATCAGAGTGCTTCTGCTACCTAGACTATTAGTAGAGCTAAAGCATGAATCCTGATACATGCAATTAGACACGAGTGTGGCGCTTGTATCTAGTTAGATATCAAACCTCACATTAAAACCGTCTCATTCAAAGCTGATCACATCCGCTTAACTGTGAGCATGAGGGTGGTGAATAAAGGATAGTTTTTGCGTGTGAATTCATCCACAAATGCAGTCCCAACTCATTAATAAAACACTCTGACAGTGTCTGTAGCACCACTGCTAAATCTTCAACACCACAGCAGAATAAATAATGTTTTATGTGTTGTGAGTTTGCAGCCTGGATTAAATTAAATAATACACCTAAACAATAAATACAATAAAGGTTATTGCAGTGTCATTGCTGGTCGCATTAAATAAATTCCACAATATGACCATTGTAGCGCAATTCATGAACAAATGACTCATATGAGCTAGCTTTAATCATAGGCAAACTCATCTGTCTAAATCACAAACCATTTACATTTACAAAATTTACTGGTAATTTCTGCCATGACATTAGCCATTAATTTTAAAATGGCTTAAAAATCATAAAATGTAATACATTAAAGTATAACAAATATGAAAATTAATAAATAACATAAAATACCTAATATAATAATAATATAATATAAACAATTATATATATATATATATAATGTTTAAAACAGAGCACAATGCAATGAATTATACAATAAAATAAACAGTAGTTTAAGAAAATTATATATATTTATTTTTATAATTTAAAACTTTTAACACAATGCAATATATGCAATATATACAAAGCAATACTATTGTAATATATGTACTATGTATAAATATGCATATTTTTATATATATATATATATATATTAAAAATAAAAATAAAATTCTACAACTGAACTACTATTGTTTCCATCTTGAAAGTCATTACTGTAAATGTTAAATAACATAATTGGTTATGTTTCTTTCAGTTCCCATTCCTGGTGAGCACATCTTGTGTAACCTCTAGTATTATGAGCCAGACAGATTCATACACATTTATTTTCCCTGCAGGCGCATCTCATCGCAGCTGTGCAACTGTGTTTCTCTCTTCTAAAGCATGTGTCAATACAGCAGATGTGCACACAGTAAAATAAAATAAAAAGTGTTTTCTGATAGACTAAATTTATAAAGACATAATTATGTTTTTCATATGTAAATGATGGAAGGAAAACATATCTGCCCTATTTTGTCTGCTTTTAATTTGACACACAAGCAGCTGGTTTGATGATGGATTCAAAAAGGAATTTATGCAAATCCTAGGTGTTTCTAGACCCTGCTTAGGGGAGTTTCAGTTGCCCATCTTTCATCTCAGACCCCCTACAAATCTCTGTGATAAACTCAGCTGTCAGCACCCTTAAACGTCTGTGATTCTGTGAGCTCTGTTCACACATACACAGTAGCGTGTTTAGGCACCACGCAACCCATGCAATTGTGTGGGCCCCGTGGTCCAGGAGGGAATGCAATTTTTACCGATGGGAATTGAGAATCAACATTTTTTTGGACCAGTGCATAATTGGGCCAATACCGGACTACTGACATGGGGACAAACAATACTGTTATCTATACCTGCGTTGTTTTATCTCTGTACTTCCGTGTTAATGGCGAATTAGAAGCTGTTCTCATAAACCGATCTCAAGATGTCTTTCGTCAGAGGTTTTGCACGACATGCAGCGGCACAGTCTCAAACTCTGTTCGGCGCGTGTAAAATAATTATAATGCTGAAGGTGAGGTACAATTCATATGTCTTTATTAAATACAGTGCACAGCGTAATTGAGTACACCCCCTTTGAAAAGTAACATTTTAAACAATATCTCAATGAACACAAAAACATTTTCCAAAATGTTGACAAGACTAAGTATTATATAACATCTGTTTAACTTATAACATGGAAGTAAGGTTAATAATATAACTTAGAGAACAAAATTTTCAGTTTTACTCAAATTAGGGTGATGCAAAAATGAGTACACCCCACTGAAAGTCTCTGGAGCAAAGCTAAATTTTAGACTACAAATGTCTAATTTAACAAGAATTCAACCACAGGTGAGTCTAATTATTCATTACAAAGGTGACAGTTGACTATAAAAGGGTGTTACTTAAAGAAAACCCCTTCCCATTTCAAGCTGTCAGCAATGGCACCACATGGAAGAGAAATGTCACAAGACCTGAGAAAGAAAATAATTTCTTTACACAAGAAAGGTGAAGGCTACAAGAAGATCAGCAAAGCTTTACTTATCAGTCAGAATACTGTAGCAAAAGTGGTACAAACATTTAAAAAAGATGGAACTGCAACCATCTCACAGAGACGTCCAGGTCGTCCACGGAAGTTAACACCTCGACAGGAGCGTCTTCTGATGAGAAGGGTTGAAGAAAATCGACATGCAAGTTCACTGCAGTTATCTAAAGAAGTAGAGATCCATACTGGGGTGACAATTTCCCGTGACACAATGCGGCATACACTGCAGAGGAATGGCATTCATGGGTGCCGTCCACGAAAGAAGCCTCTCCTAAAGCCCAGGCACAAAAAAGCCTGCCTAGAATTTGCCAGGCCCATGCTGACAAAGATGAAGACTACTGGGACTCTATACGCTGGAGTAATGAGACCAAGATAAATGTTTTTGGAACTGATTGGTTCAAAACTGTATGGCGTCGCAAAGGTGAGGAATACAAAGAAAAATGCATGGTGCCTACAGTGAAACATGGTGGTGGCAGTGTCCTTATGTGGGGCTGCATGAGTGCTGCTGGTGTCGGGGAGCTGCATTTCATTGATGGCATCATGAATTCACAAATGTACTGCTCTATAATGAAAGAGAAGATGCTACCATCACTCCGTGCCCTTGGTCGTCATGCACTTTTCCAACATGACAATGATCCTAAACACACATCTAAGGCCACTGTTGGATTTCTGAAGAAGAACAGGGTGAAAGTGATTCAGTGGCCAAGTATGTCTCCTGATCTGAACCCAATCGAACACCTATGGGGAATTCTGAAGAGACAAGTTGAGCATCACTCTCCATCCAGCATCCGATCTCTAAAAGAGGTCATTCTTGAAGAATGGAAAAATATAGATCTGGCAAAATGTCGCCAACTTGTTCATTCCATGCCTAGAAGACTTGGTGCTGTCATTAAAAATCATGGAGGCCATACAAACAACTAGATTTAGTAGTTTTTGTTGTGGGGTGTACAAATTTTTGCATCACCCTAATTTGAGTAAAACTGAAAAATGTGTAATCTAAGTTATATTATTAACCTTACTTTCATGTTATAAGTTAAACAGATGTTAAACTTAGTCTTGTCAACATTTTGGAAATGGTTTTTGTGTTCATTGAAATATTGTTTAAAATTTTACTTTTCAAAGGGTGTGTACTCATTTACGCTGAGCACTGTAACTTATACAATAATTTGAAAACTTTCTGTGAGGCGTAATTTTACAAACATGAGATGAGTTCTACGCGAGCTCTCTGTCTTTCCCTCTCAAAATGCGCAAATGGCTTCATATTACCACATCGCATCTGCACTATAAACGAGCTGCACACTGCACGACTGACACGGGAATTGTCACAGTTTACATGCATCATCACTAAAGTTTAAAATTTGCATTTATTTTTCAAGTTTGCCAGTATTTAAACTATTCAGCACTCGTGCGCTCTCCGGTGTGCACTCGCAACAATTACCCCATTGTAAAAACAAAAATAAACAGCATGATCAAATATTTAATATTTAAAAAAAAATTATTGGGAGGGGGGGGTCTAAAAATTCATCTAAGAGGGGAATTCAGCCCATTTTCAAAAATGTAACTCAGGACCTGTAAAAATCCTGATTGGAGAATCACTATAAATAAGTCTACATGTTAAAAAGAAGCCTTTATCATGTAGATAAAAACAGAGATAAAAAAATCCCTCTAAAACATAGAGGGACACTCTCTGTTAGGAGAAATCGCGCCCGTTCCCTGAGAACGTCAATATTTAAATTGTCTTTAATAAAAATAGCTAGAGATGCCAGAATTCTCTATCACAAGCTCATGTGCACACGGTGTTCAAATATTATGTGCTGTGGTATGCTGAGGAAATCTCTCTCTCTCTCTCTCTCTCTCTCTCTCTCTCTTTGAAGGTCCTTTTTATTTAAAAAAATGCTTTATCCGCCTTTTTTTGTTTGCTTGGAGGCATTTGTAGACTACAGTAATAAAATAACTTGAAATTGTCAACATCTTTTTACATAATTTATTTTTGCACCAAATTATAGAGAGCAGTACGGATAACTGTATTTATAAGTATCGTATCAGTATCGATAAAATGTAAACGATACCCATCCCTACCCCAGAATCGATCGAAAAATCCACAGAGAGGGGGCCCTCCAGGAACACTTGCTGAGGGCCCCCAAAACACTAAACACGCACCTGCACATACATACTGCTTTTTAAGATGAAACCTGATCTTATTTCACTCTGAAATGCAACAGTCATTATGTTCAAGTTTGCTATTCCTTCCTATTCGTCACTAGTATTGGTATGCAGTCAATTCTCATCTGATGGTTTTTTTTGTATTTCTGACTCAAATGAGTTTGTAACAGACAGTCAGGAAGTACAAACTTGAAATGGGTGCAGCCGTGAACACAACCAAATTAAATGCAAAAGTCACATACCTTGCAGATGGAGTTTGCTCTCCGGGCTCTGAAGAAGAACAGAACTGACTGAGTCCAGATTATCATACGTGCTGCAGCCGAGTGGACCCGTCCGCGTTTCCGTCACCTGAAGACAGACACATATAACATTAAACTACATGTGAAAAATACCTGAGCAATGCTACTTGAATACTGTACTCAATTTTTATTCTGTGGGGATTTGTACTTTGATAAAGTCAGAGCCGTAACCACCATAAACAATAAGGGGAACAACCCAAATAATTAAATATTGACAAATTTTGACTCTCTTATAACGCTCTGCTTCACTCCATTACTTAGCACTCTGTTTCTCAGGATGACAAAAATATTTAAAAGTCACATTTTTAGGCTGGCTTGCTTCAGTGGTTTAATAGTGCTCATAAATGTCAAAATGACTGAGTTGACCAATCAAATCAAAGTAGGCAGGTTTACTGTTACAGAAGAAGCTTGAATTCCAGCATCAGTTTTAACATTAAAAGAGAGCAAGGTAGATGAAAGGAGTTAAACATTTGATAATGACAGCTGTTTTGCGGTAGAAACTGTAAATGACTGACAGTAATATCCAGTGATGCAAACCACTTGACTTTTTTCTCAAATATTGACATTTTGAATTGAAAATATGGTATCATTTACATGATTCATGTAATTCATAACTGAACTGATGAGGTGAAATGTGAAAAACAAAAAGTGTTTTCAACATAGAAGGGGTATAAATGGGGTATACACTATTCTGTGCATATTATAAAATATTATTTGTGAATAGGGGTCTGTGATATATATCATCTGCGATAATATCCTAATTGTTGTTTTAACGATATTCAATTTGACATTATCGAGTATTTTTCAAAAACATTCAGACTATGAAGAATATCAAAAACTTTAGGAGTCAGCTGTCAACGGTAGTCCTTAAGATACTTGCATAATAACACACATTTAGCAAAATGTTATCTAATTATCATTATCAATATAATCCCAGAAAATATTGAGATAGTATTTTTTATCAATATCATACACCCCTTTTTGAGAATACTTCGACATTTTTACTTCCCATCTAGAATTAGTCTAAATGTCCTTCACCTTTCCATTTATGCATACTTAAAGATAGGTTAGGTGATTTCAGAGAGGCTAGATATAGTATGTCTATTTTGAAAGCATAAGACACCACCCTCCCTGCAAATCAGTCTCCAAAGCCACACCTCCTCCAAAACGCATGAACGCACAAAGGTAGAGCAGAGGCTAACAAGCTACACAATGATAAACTGTGTTTTCTGGAGGATAGAATGCAATGCTGTCAGATTACCTCAAGTCTCATTCACTGGTGAGAAAACATTACTGGACAAACCACATAATATTACAATAATAACGACTTATAGCATAATGTAGCTCGCTGATGATAACGTATAATGTTTGTGTGAACTGGGTGCCTGGGGGTATACAATTACATACATTGACAGACAGGTAAGACAGCCTATCATAGGGGACCAAGCGATATGATTGGACGGACATTTAATGGTCCAACACCATCCACAGTCCATATAAATACGTATACATACATTTAAACCACTTAACTTATTGATCGTTATTGTGATGTGAATGGACTTTCAACCAGCGTTACAACATTTTTTTTTTTTTACTCCCGATATTTAAAAGTAGGCTACCCACATTTTGTCAGATTATTTATCAACATTTTTTTTTACCTGTATGCCATATCTTTTTAGTTTTATACTGTTTGTCAACGCGTTCTCACTCCCAACTCATCATATATTTACGCTTGGTCAGGACCCATTGGCGTCACTTTTTTAAGCTCAAGGTACCCCTTTAGCAAATATGTATATATATATATGTTTTACACACAGGTTAACCTGTGTAATAGATGCAATTAGTATATAGAGGTGCATCTCAATAAATTAGAATGTCGTGGAAAAGTTTATCTATTTTAGTAATTCAACTCAAATTGTGAAACTTGTGTATTAAATAAATTAAATACGCACAGACTGAAGTAGTTTAAGTCTTTGTTTTTTTTAATTATGATTAAATGGACATTCAATAGCTTCAAGACTTGTACTTTTATTAAGAAACTTTAAACCCCCTGTATGAAACAGGTGACTATGAACACGAGGGCTGGTGTGCTTAAGCAGGATCCATCGTTGATTTATTATCAGCTGTGTAAGAGCTAAAATCATCACAGCATAACATCTACAATTTCAAAACATGCTGTGGCACATCTCCATCTTTATGATTTCAGAGGGTTTTACTTTGTCTTGTTTCACATTTACAGTAGGATGAATTTCCCAGTTGGCTTCAAAAAGAGCACCTTCAGAGGCTTCATTTTGCATAAAAAGTACTGCATCAATAGTTTTTTTCTCAAACATCTTAATCTCTGAAATATAACTCAAGTGGTTTTATGATCTGGTCAAACGTATGGACACACGTTTCTGAATTTATGTTTCTCATGATTGCATTTATGTATGCATGCAACAAACATTTATAAATGTCCAGAGCTAGAATTTGAAGATATTTAAATTTTTTGTCCCATGTTTTGGTCACTTAATAATTGCTATACCTCAATTTGTGTTACTTCATAGTTTTTTTGACTTCACAATTTTACAATTAGGAAACTAGCAATGAAGGTACTGTGTTTTGACATTTCAAAGCTTTGCATTTCTCCCTCTGGTCGTGGTTGAGGAGATGTAAAGCGATTCCATGTAAAGCGCTTTGAGTACCCAGAAAAGCGCTATATAGTTGTAACGAACTATTATTATTATTACACATGAAAATGTCACAATAAACATTAAATACAACACTTGCCTTGATGTGTCAGATCATAAAGTGTGCACACCACCTTCCTGTCCTAGAAAATTCAATCGATATGTTCTTGTAATGGCCCTGGACGGAAAATCGTAAGTCCTATTGCTTAGAAAAGTAATAGCACACCTCCCTTGCAAGCTGCACGAATCATTCCTGTCTGTAGAACAAACTCTGTGGGATGACTTATGCGCTAACGTTTTGGAAACAAATAGCATTAACAAAAATAATGGTAACCTGAGCAAACACTCACCAGTGGATCCTCTGAAATGAATAGGTGCTGTCAGAATGAGAGTCCAAGCGGCTAATAAAGACATCACAATAATCCACATGCCTCTAGTCCATATTGTAAAGCCATCGTGTTCGTAAGAAACAAATCCATTTTAAACTGTGCTTGTATCCACCCACATATTTGTTTAGAGCTGTTTTGGACTCCTTTGGCCTGTAATCTGTGCTTATTTCTCTCCTGATTCAGACCAGATGTCTTTTCACTGAAGGAAGCATTATTACAGATTATGGAACCAACAAAACCAAAAGTATGAGGCTAAAATCGACTTAATGCTCGATTTGTTTCTTACAAACACGCAGTTAACTGATGGACTGGAGGGGTGTGGATTACTTGAGGATTATTGTGATGTTTTTATCAGCTGTTTGGATGCTCATTCTGATGGCACCAATTTACTGCAGATGATCTATTGGTGAGCAAGTGATGGAATACATTTCTCCAAATATGTTGAAGAAACAAACTCATCTACATCTTGGATGGCCTGATGTGGAGCACAATTTCATTTTTAGGTGCAATTTGTAATTTTTTATGTTTGTTTCATGAAAAATTATTGTTTCTGTTCAGAGACCACATTAATTAATAAGATGCACAGTAAATGCATTGTGTTAGATGGTCCTTTATTTTTAGATTACTTCAGTTTTCTTTGTTTTTCTTAAACCCTGAATGCCTGACTCAGAGGTTGAGTTTCCCAGGTGCATTTGAGGCAGCATTTTTTTCTGATCTCTTCTTGATTGCTTCCAGGTGTTTGTTCATTTTTACCTCCCAGTGTATTTATAGCCTTTGTGTTCTTCTAGTCCTGTATTCCTCGAAAGCTGATGAGTTCTTGGTTTTCTGGATTCTAATTTAAACTAAATATGCACTTGAAACTTGTTCTTCCTGTGTTTCCTTATTGTTATTTTTGTCATCTTAATGCAGCCTCCAGAGTCTGATTTACAGCAGCCTTTTACCTAAATACAGTCTTTTGTTCTGCAGATAGTGTTACTCCTGCACACTCTCAGTGTCTCTTTAATTGCAATGACACGATAGCAGAACTGCAGCACATGTCTAAACTTTAGTGCCTGTTGGCAGGTGAAGGCAGGCGACACGTCAGAGTGCATCACAATAACACACCTGAAGCCTACAAGAAAACTGAGAACATCTGGAGTTACGTTCGTAACCCCCATTCCCTGAAGGAGGGAAAGGAGACGTTATGTCGTGACAACATAGGGGATTTACTTGGAAGCCCCGATCATCTCTGACTAAAGAGAAAACGCGAATGAAATTGGCTAGTGTATTTTGCATACCTGAGCCACTCCCCGTGTATACAGGTATAAAAGAGCGACAGGTGCGTCCACTGATTAGGTTTTACGCTGAGGAGCCGAGACGAGTCCCTGGCAACCAGCGATGGTTCAAGATTGTGGCATGGGGACATAACATCTCCGTTCCCTCCATCAGGGAATGGGGGTTACGTACGTAACCCAGACATTCCCTATCTGTTGGTCACTACGAGTTATGTCGTGACGACATAGGGATCCTATGGAAAGCGCCACAAGCTGAACCCCGTCACGACCTTGTGGCATGCAGATGTTGACAAGCGAACGCGTGACAGACAAATGCCATGCAAGAGGTTGCAACCTTCCTACCTCCCCAGCGCAAATTCGCTAACCTTGCTGCTCACTGAGTACATTGCTGCTGGTGATAGCCAAGCCGCTGTTCCTTTCCCCACGGAAATCGGAAGGGATTTCGACCTTCAGTGAAAGACGGCTTCAGGTCTTTCCTATTTGTTGTTACAGCTTGCTGTAACGGCAGAGAAGCGAGCCTTCCGGAGAAGGGTGCTACGGAGGCCACATCCTGCCCGAAGGGAGGTAACATGTGGAGACACTGATATGGACTGACCCAGGCTTGGGGCAGTGCTACATACGACTGGACTCTGGGGCAGATCCTACCTGGGAGTAGGGAGGAGAGCTGCCAGCAGAACCTGACAGAAGCTTTGTCAAAGAGAAGACACGGGTTTACCTTGAGGGATACCTTACCGTGGAAGAATACACATATGGGATTACCCCAAAGGGAATCAGGCCATACGGACACCTAGCACAGTACAGGGGCTGACCGGAGACCCGGGCGAGCTAACACCAGTACTGGGCCTGGCATCAGACTGCTCCGCCCAGTCTGACTGCCGGGGTTGCTTGGAGGATTCCACCAGGGTTCACCGTCCGGGGAACTGAACTCGAGGAGAAAAAAGGCGCTCGTATCCCCGGGTGAGGGGGAATGGCGCAGCATGCGTGACACCGACCAGTTCTTCCCGCCCACTTACCTGTTACCCAACACACGGGAAGAAACTGGCTCAACGCGGAGACTGTAGAATGGAGTGAGCCCTCACCCCCAGGGGGCACGTCTCGCCTTGAGATTGAAACACGCCAAGGCGACGGCCTCCACTATCCAGAGAGGCCAGCCTCTGTTTGGAGACAGCCTTCCCTTTCTGCTGACCTCTGTGGCAGACAAAGAGCTGCTCAGGGCCTCTGAAGCTCCGGGTGCGGTCCACGTATATGCGCAATGCTCTTATGGGACACAGCAACGCTAAGGCGGGATCTGCCTCCTCCGAGGGCAGTGCTTGCAGGTTCACCACCTGATCGCGGAAGGGTGAGGTGGGAACCTTGGGCATCGTATCCAGGCCGGGTCTCAAGACAACATGAGAGTAGGCCGGCCCGAACACAGAGGCACTCTTCGCTTACCGAAAACGCCTGGATGTCCCCGACCCGTTTGATGGAAGTGAGCGCGGTCAGGACCTCCAGCCCGATACTCACGGCTGCCCGGGCAAGCATGGCCGTCAACTCTGAGTCCGGTGCAGTGGTTGCAACAACACCCGAGGGGGGCAGCCCCACCGCACCTTCATCCTCAGAGGACGTGAACCCATCCCCCGATGCTGCGATCGACATCCTGTCTACAGATGGCGCTCCAAATGAAATGCTGGGCGCCCCGTGGGACGGACAAGCGAAATCACCTGGGAACCGGATGGGATGTTCGCTGCGTGAGGAGTAAGAGGTCCGTGGGGACGTACCCGGTGGAGAGGCTCTTACTGTCACCCTCAGATCTCCCAGAGTGCCAGCCGGCGATCCTCTGCTCGAGCCAGAGAGACCAGCACGGGTGGCAGCAGAGGGTGCCAATCCTTTCATAAAGGAAAGGCGAGATCACAACAAAATCATGCTCATACGCCCACAACAGGCACATGAGTCATCCACGAATGCATCTTCAGCGTGTTGGAAGCCCAGACACTGAAGACAACGGTCATGTCCGTCATCCGCAGACAGGAAACGACCGCAACCAGAAGGACAACGGACGAAACGGCATCTTAAAAAGACACGATCGTCCGTGATTTGCTCTTTTAGAATTTTCTTTCTTAGTTGAAGTGGTCCAGGGGAATCGCTGATGAAGGGACTCCGCTGATCGCACCGTTACACCAACCAGGAACAAAACAAAGATGAATGGCTTTGTGGAGATCAGCACTCTTCTCATCCAGTCTTGAGAAGTCTCATTCTCACTCTTCTCGGCTCCGAAGCAAAAATCGAATGAGTGGATGCACCTGTCGCCCTTTTATACCCGTATGCACGGGGAGTGGCTCAGGTATGCAAAACACACTAGCCAATTTCATTGACGTTTTCTCTTAGTCAGAGATGATCGGGGCTTCACAAGTAAATCCCATATGTCGTCACAACATAACTCGTAGTGACCGACAGATAGGGAGCAAGAAATCACCTCTGTTTAATAATAACTGAGTTCAAAATTCAACTCTGTCATTTAATTATCCCTGTGTCAGTCTGGTGCATATTGTCTGTTTTCCTTGGAACACAAAAGTCATAGTTCTGAATGTTTTAAAAATACAAATGTGCTTCTTGAATGGATACAAATAATAATAATAATAATTTCCTTATGAAAAACAAGTGCACTTAATTGTATTGATCGTGCACTTGAACTGCATTTGGAATCCTTAAAGTATATTAAAAACAGTTATTGCAGATAATATAATATTAATGAAATATAAAACCTCTTAAGTGCACTTGAAGAGTGTCACTTATGTTTTTCACATTTAAAAAGTGCATGTTGTACTAATGTCAAATTAACATTTAAGCTAATATATTGTTTAATGTAATTTCTATTGAAATGTGTATATCATCATGTATTTAAATATATTTTTAATTCCACATTTAGAAAGATTAATTTGTTCAATTTAGTACAAATAACAACATATAGTAACAATAAAGTAATGTAATATTAAATAACAGAGTTAAGTAATTTACATGTGCTGTAGTATGTTAGACACACATCAAAATAAGTGTACTTCTTTAGCAGGACAAAAGATTATACAAATACAAATTTAAAAATATACTTTAAAGTAAACCTTTAGTTATGAATTAGATATAAAGATGTACTTCAGTCCTACTTAAGTCAAGTCATGTCACCTTATATTCATATAGCACTTTTAACAATACAAATTGTGTCAAAGCAACTGCACAATATCAAAATAGAAAAATAGTGTATCACTAATGTAAAATGATAAGATTAAACACCCATTTTTCAGTTAAAGGCATTTCATTATTGAATTCAGTGATGTCATTGTCCATCTCAGTTCAGTTTTAATAGTATCTGTGAAATCAAGTCTGTGATATAGCTGGAAATGAAGTGTCCAAAACTCCATCGTGTCAGAACGGAGAAAGAAAGTGGGTCAAAAACACACTTATGTGCAGCTATTAGCATTCAATGTACATTCAAACTTATATACTACAATTTAATATTATTGCAATCAATATGCAATGAATTGTTTGCAAACATCAAACAGTTTGCCGAAGTATGTCATATTGTATTTCTTTGAGAGGCTTTGAGAGCTACAATAAAGGCTTTCAGCAAGTACTGAATTAAATATGGATAATTTTCCTAACAAGATGACCTCAACTGAATGTAACAGAGCAGCATGAACATTCAGATAAATATCTGCTTTAGTGCTTTGTGGAAGAAAATTACTAATAATTAAGACTAAATAACTGGTATTTCATGGTTGTTTCATGCTCATGTTTTAAAATCCCTTTATGAAGCTCCGAAACACACATATCTTGGCATGAAAGGGAATAATCTCCGGAGTCTAAAAGCGTCAGGACTCTTACACCACACACACACACACACAACACACACACACACACACAACACACAATCACAAAAATAATCAGCGGATTAAGACATAGATTGCTAGAGTATAAAACAAAACCAAAGCCCTCGTCTAATGAAGACGGAGATTTGTGGATTACACACAAATGCGGAGAAGCTGCATGACTTGATGCTTATTCAAGCTCACACAGATAAACAAAATAACATGCATGTAAACAATTTACTTAAAAGACTGTAAATCTGCGAGCTTTGATTCCACCTGCCGCACATGTTCGGCGTTTAAGAAAGGGCCGTCTATCTGGATGTGTTTGTTTTGATGTTGTTTCTGCTTTTATTATGTATTCAAGTGAAGATCGTCGGGAAGACGGTGACAGCTCCATGCTCCCATCAAAGCTGGTACTTTTTGTCTCATGGGGAGATTAGAAGCTCTTGTAGCATCAAAGAACAAACTGCATACAGAGAAATCTGGAATGAAGCAGGGCATCATGGGATGACGACAGTGCCTGTTTCTTATTACATCTGTCACCTCTCAGCCCTATAATGCAGTTCTATTTTGAGCTTCTGATAGCAAAGGGACGTGAACCTCAGCTACCCGAGAGCCCAATGATGTCGTCATTGCATCATTAAGTTTTTTTTTTTTTTTTGTAAACACAGAGGGCAAACTAGAGATATGTGTCAGATTTGAGTTAAAAATACTTATTCACTCTGAAAAAAATAAGCAGTCCATGACAGCTTCCAGCTTCTCCAAATTCCTTTTATTTTCTAACATTAGTGCAACGTCCGAATGTGACATGACTGATGTTGTAAATCAGCCAGTTATCAATGTCAATTGTGAATAAAATCCAAAGATGTATATCACAGTGTTTGACATAAAAGAAAGCTGATGTCTCACAGTATGCATTAGTTTTAGCTGAGATCTCACAGCTTTCATATCATACAGTCTGACTGGGACGGGAAAAAATAGCACAGAACACAATGGGCTTTACTAGAGTCATTCTCAGGATGTGATTCTATTCATGTGCAGAGTATTTATCCATGACTTACTGCTGAAATATCTAATATTACATGAAATATGCAACTATATTTAGACTGCAGTGCCTTTAAATAAAACAAATAAATATTTATTTGTTTAGTATTGTATTTAAATTATTTACACTTTAGTTCAACGGTTTGGGGTTGGCAATATATTTAATGTTTTTTTAAATAAATCTGTTCTGCTCAAAATTAGGATGCGCAACTGTGATTGCAATGCAATTGTCATGTGCATCTCGTCAGTTAAGCTAGTTCCGTGAAATCTCTATCACCTGCTTTCAAATGG
>QVTF01001213.1:0-37029 GCA_003573665.1 Oxygymnocypris stewartii
TGCGTGTGTGTGTGTGTGAGAGTGTGTGTGTGTGTGCGTATATGTGTGTGTGTGTGTGTGTGCGTGTGTGTGTGTGAGAGTGAGTGTGTGAGCGAGAGTAAGCTGAGTGTGTGTATGTGAGTGTGTGTATGTGTGTGTGTGTGGTGTGTGGTGTGCGTGTGAGAGAGAGTGTGTGTATGTGTGTGTGTGTGTGTGTGAGTGTGTGTGTCTGTGTGTTGTGGGTGTGTGTGTGTGTGTGTGTGTGTGTGTGTGTTGTGTGTGTGTGGTGTGTGTTGTGTGTGTTGTGTGTGTGTGTGTGTGTGGGGTCTGTGTGTGTGTGTGTGGGGTGTGGTGTGTGTGTGTGTGTGTCTGTGTGTGTGTGGTTGTGTGTGTGTGTGTGTGGGTGGTCTGTGTGTGTGTGTGTCTGTGGTGTGTGTGTGTGTGTGTGGTGTGTGTGTGGTGAGTGAGAGTGTGAGTGTGTGTATGTGGGTGTGTGGTGTGTGTGTGTGCGTGTGTGTGGGTGTTGTGAGTGTGGTTGTGTGTGTGGGTGTGTGTTGTGTGTGGTGTATATAGTGTGTGTGTGCGTGTGTGTGTGAGTGAGAGTGTGTGTGTATGTGTGTGTGAGTGTGTGTGTGTGTTGTGTGTGTGTGTGTGTGTATGTGTGTGTTGTGCGTGTGTGTGTGTGTGCGCGTGTGTGTGTGTGTGTGTGTGTCTAGTGAACGTTTTATAAAAACTGTTCATGTTCTGTTGCTGCAGATAGATGTCTGCTTGTGTGGTCCTCTCTGGCCGGCTCGGATCTGTGCGGCCAGGTTCAGGGCTAGTTTGCTGGCCTACTTGCCCCTGCTGGGTGGATTGGCTCTGACATGTACTGCATACCTGTCTTTGACATGCTTTCTTCTTGAAGAGAAGCTGCTGTACCTTACTTTGTCCCCTTTTCATTTTTTTTTACCCAAAATTCTGTCTAAAAAAACTCTAACTTAATCATCAATATTACACAAATAGTATATTTAATAGCCATATTCTCATGTGGTTTAAAGACAAAATCATTTAATGAGATGTTCTTGGACACTGAAAACGAAAATAAAAAAACTATTAGAATAGGAATGTTTATTCAAAACAAACAAGTGATTCTATATCTTAAAATCCCAATTGTCAGAACGTGAACATTATTAAAACCATTATTTGAGCGTTTACCACGTTACTGCAGACTAGTTGGGAAAGTGATTGTGCCTTTAATCTGTGAAACAACAGGAAGAAACGTAACATAACAATTTATATTTAAGCAGTACATGTATGTACACTCTCTAAGGAGCTTTCAACATACATTTTCAGCATTTTCAATAATTGTATTCTTACAATGAACAGAGACGTGTTCTGCAGCCTGCGAAAAAGCGTGTCTCCTTTGAGCTGTGTAATTAACAGCACTCTGATGTTATACTATGATCAGTCTGCGCGGTTGGGGTGCACATGGGGCGGGCACAGCATTTTGATGCCCCCCCCCCTCTAGACACGCCCCTGATCCTTGCTTCAATGAATGCGTTTCTAATCTTATTAAGCAAATAAATGTGTCTTGGTCTAAAACAAATAGTGATGAGGACTGGTCCCAATATAGATTATTACGGAATAAGTGTACAAAATCGATAAAAACTTGTATTATTTAAATCTGATTAATAATAATAACGTGAACAATTCTTCTAATTTTAAGAAATTAACTAAATCTCTTGTAGGCTCAAATACATCTACAGATCTTCCAAAAGCTTTAAAACTGAACCAAAAATAATCACAGACAAGGTTAATATTGTTAATATGTTTAACAGTCCATTTTATTCCGCTAGCTTGATAACAGACTCCAGTAATTCGTTGGTCATTGATGAACAGGGATTTGATGAGTCGACTAACTAATTAGATTTATTTTTTGTTACCCCTATATTGCCACCCATCATAAACTCAAAAAATGTAGACTGTAAGAATCATGTGGGTCTGGACAAAAATTGAACCAATTTTTTTAAAAGTGTCTGAAGATATTATTGCGAGTCTATCCACTAATGTAACTCCGCCATTAAAAAAATCAGCTATGGTTATGCCATTACTAAAAGGAGGCGATCCTATCTATATCGCCCTATTTCTAAAACTACCGGTTTTAGCAAACGTTTTGATGATCAAATGAAAGAATACCTACTTAGTCATAATATTGTAAACACATTTCAGTCAAGATTTAGAGCGGTAACAGCTACTAGTTACTAATGATTTACTCACTACTCTCGATAAGAGACAGCACCGTGTGGTATTATTTGTTGATTTGATAAAAGCATTTGATTTAGTGGATCATGCCGTACTGTTACAGAGGCTTTAAAGTATAGGCCTTGCTAATTCAGACATGAGTCAGGAAGGGTGTCCCTCAAGGTTCTGTACTGGCACCACTTATTTTTTCTATTTGTATTAATGAATTGGGTTAAAGTTACATTTTTATGCTGTAGAATGAATTTCAATCTACTACTCCATTAGAAACAATTCCTCCTTTGAATATATTCAAAAATGCATTGCAGTGTAAATGAATGAATCATGTTGCTGTTTTAATACATTTTTTGATGATTCGGTTTGATTTGTTTCGAATTTATTATGTGTGTTGTTTATGTGAAATTTTCGTATGGCCATCTTGGCCAGGAGATTTATTTTAATCTCAACGGGACATTTCTGGAAAAATCACTTGTCGTCCAATACTCAATGTGGATTATATCCCATAATAAACCCCAATCTTCTTGTTGTTTTCTGCAGGCAATAAGCGGTTAACCTCCTGATGGCATAAACTCATTTCATTCAGCAAAAGAAGATGTATTCTATTTTCATATCTGTCATTGATAATACACTCAATACAGGGTCTGTCATCAAAAACATACGCTACAAGTTAGTCAACTAAATTAGTTTATTTAAATAAATGAACTGCAACCACTTACCTTAAACTCAATTAATCGTTTGTTTTCCAGTGCAGGTGTTTCTTCTCAAATCTCTGCATTGCTCTTGTGATATGATTTATATTAATGCTGGCGATCTCGTAAGTTAAAGGCGGTTAAATACAAGAAACATTGATCAAGAACTGAACGTTATGCGTCCTACATTTAGTTTAATCTGGTTCTAGTTACGGTCATTGATTGAATGAATATTGTGTTTATTGATATCATGCATCCATAATGTCTGATATTCAGAATATGTGATCGTTTTGACTTGTTTGACTTATTTATAAAGAAAGCACATGATTAATGAATAAGGCATGTCTTGTAATTTAAAGACAGTAATGAAGCACAGTATTAAGAGCGTTATTATTTTTCTGGAAACTTAGATTTTATCGTCACTGCATATGAAAGACAAATGTTGTGTTTTTCACTCCACTGAAGTATAAAGTTATTTTTTATTTTATTCTCTTAAATGTATTCTCTTTTTTAGACAGTTTATTAGTAATTGCGCTTTTGCAAATGTGATATTTATTTACATCCATTCAATAATAAGACGTTAATAATGTGGTGCATATAAAACACAATATTGTCTCATATTGCAAAATCGTGTGATTTTTGCCTATAAAGCCACAAAAGCGCTGTTTTCGTCTCCTAATAAAACATCAAAGCACCACGAGAGTGATTAAACAGTGTTTTTATTAACCCTTACTAAAAATGTGTGCACTTCAAGTTAACTTTATTAAGTATACTTAAGTAAACCAAGTATATTCTTAAGTATACTCAATGTAGTAAGTACACAAATACCAGTGTACTAGTAGTATACTATCTCAATACTCCTTGGGACACACTTTATAGTATATAAAAGTGTACTTTATAGTAGTAAACTTTAAGTACACAACTAGTTTAAATCAATGTTTTTAGCTTGTACTACAACTATACTAAAAGTGCAATTATAGATACACTGATAATTATTTAGCATGTTTAGTACACTTTGAAGTATAGTCTACACGTTTAGTAGTTTTATACTGCAAGTATACCGTATAGTGTACTTTACATCATACTTTAAGTACACTACTATCTCCCTGTTTAGGTATTAATTAGTATATATGAATATCTGAACATACGAAACATCAAAAGAAAGTATATTGTAAACAAACACATTGTATTCTAGCTTCACGTATTCTTATGTGAACACTTGAATATGGGTGAGTTTCATAATAAATAAAGAACATTTTGAACAAAAATCATTGTATTCAGAATGATAATCAAATCAACAGCACAAAGCTTGACTGTTATTATTACCTCGTGATATTTTATTGATAATGTCACACAGTTATGATGCTGTTTTATGTCTGATGATGGTGTTTGATTACACGTGGAAGCATCTTTTGTTTCGGTTTCTTCTTCACTTGTGATTATTTTGGTAATTATGTACAGTAGATGTGTTCTTGCGCCTCCTACCATATAACAATGACAACACGAGGAGCACATGCTCAAATTATGATTATTATGAATATATGGATTTTAAGCCCCCTGTCCGGCATCCTTTTTGGAGTTGCGCTGAGTCGGCCTAAAACACCCCCCCGCTCTTGAATCTGTATTGGGACGCAGCAGCATAGCGTCTAATGCCGTAAGATCTCCGGACAAACAAATGATTGACTGAAAGCGGTGTCAAATAAATATCTGATATATCATTGGTTAAAAATGTAAACAAGCCTCCACGTGCTGCTACGTCATATCATAACATTAACATCAGACCTCATTTAATCCGGACTAACGAGCACGAATTTATATCAGAAAGCAGTAACAATGCTTTTCATGGATTTTGCACACTGTGTGTATCTGGGAAGTGTATTTATGTATTTCTATTATTCCCAGAAGTCCAGAAATGTTATGTTTTCTGGCACTTTGCGAGACAGGTTCATCTCAGTGGTCAATTTTTAAAACAGACATCACAATGTCTTGAATAAATACACTTTTTTGCATCTTCTAGGTCTACATAAAGATATATGGTTGTCTGCCAATGAATAGAGTAGCTATTTCAGAACCATTGTATCATGATACCATCGATATGATGGACACAATTGTATTGTAGTTGCAAGTACACCAGAGTCCCATGCAATTATTCTTCCCTCCCTAAATGCCGAAAAGTGTCCTCCTATTTGGTGTTATGAAAATGGCCACCCTAGTGTACACAAGTACTCACAATGCATGACGAATCTACATGTTAATAACTAAAACAAAACTAATAGCAGGCATTTTCAAAAGCGATAGCAGTTAGAATCAAGTATTTTCCAGACTGAAGGCAGATCATGCTGTGAGATAATCAGATTGCAAGCGTTCGTAATTCTTTTAGCTTCTTTTAGTGGAAAAATGTGCCTTGGATTAGTTGCCCTGTACATAAACCCTGACAAGACTTGGCTTTCTTCATGTTCCCAGGTAGAGGATAGCAGCGTCCTTCTCCAAATATGAGTTTCCAAAGACCGAAAACCAAAGCGGAGCATGTGTCTGATTCTTCAGTACTCTCGAGCGCTGGCAGAATGGGAAGTTATGAGAACGACACTGCATTTCTGGGGCAAACGGGACCATTTTTTGTCATCCTTTTCTGTCTCCTGAACGCCGTCTACATTTCCACGGGGCTCCACAGCCTCTACATTGTGTTTGTCGGGGCTTCGCCGTCACATCACTGTCGGATAGCGGATGCAAATCTAAGTGAAGAATGGCAGAAAGCCAGTATCCCCAGTGAGACGGTCAATGGAAAGCTCCAGCCCAGTCAGTGTTGGAGATACCGGCTGGAGACGGTCCGAAAGCTGTGTGCGCAGGGTCACTCGCCGCTGGAGGTCAATCTGACCGACATCACGCTGGAGAAGTGTGTGGACGGATGGAGCTACAGCACAGACATCTACCACTCCACCATTGTCTCGGAGGTGAGCAACTCTACATATAGGACGAATCATGCATTACACAGATCTTCAACTGCTTACACCAGCTTCTGTTTTATACACAAATCCAAGAATTGCTCACAAAATGCGATACACCTCGCATCTCTTGCAAAACGAAGCACGGCATTCAAGCGCGTCTCAAAAGCAAACATTTGTCTTATACTGCAAACACCTATTTTTGGATATATCATACGCAGTTGGTCAAAACCTAAAGCTGTTCTTTAACTAGCGCATGTACAAGACTCATGAAAAAATTCAAGGTAAACATGAATGCAAACTTGTTTTACTGTAAGCATCTGCGGTTGTGAATACAGTATTACACACAGTGTTGGGGTAACGCATTACAGGTAACGCGAGTTATGCAATAATATTACTTTTTTCAAGTAACTAGTAAAGTAACGCATTACTTTTTAATTTACTAAAAAATATCTGAGTTACTTTGTTTCCCATTTATTGATGTCAGTGCGCTGTGTGAACATGATCTTACTGTAGATCTAATCTAGACTAAATATGAATGTGTATTAATTCATCCCACTCGCAAAAAACAGATTCAGTGTTCAGTAAAATGAATTAAAACTGTGAAATATAAACTCAGAATATGACGCAAACCTGCAATAATTAAATATGTTAAACAACACAAATATATCTAATCTCATTTTATTAACCGATGTGTTTGCTGCTGATCTTTGATGATCCTAATGATGATACTAATAAGCAGAAATTACTTTAGATAAACTAACAATTGTGCTTCGTTTTTTTGTTTTTTATTGCTGAAGAGTGTTGAACTTCTCCTGTGTTCTTCTGTTCAGACGTGATTTACTCGTCCTTCAGTCTGAGGTTTATTCATTACACTTTTTGGTGTGAAAGGCTTTTATATTTGCTATAAATATAACTTATTGTATTAAAAACAAACAATCAAGCCCTGCTCATATTTAAAAGTAATGCGAAAGTAACGCAAAAGTAATGTAATGCATTACTTTCCATAAAAAGTAACTAAGTATCGTAATTAGTTACTTTTTTAGGGAGTAACGCAATATTGTAACGCATTACTTTTAAAAGTAACCCAAACACTGTTTGCACAGTACTTTTCACCACTAACAGATGCATGCTGATAGGAAATTTGAGTTTAGATTAAACCAAACAGATGCATATAAACTATGATTGATTTTTGAGTGCATGAAGACTCCTGCTGCATTGCTCGGTAATATTAACAGTGACGAGCAGATGATGTCTGTTGTGTGTTCTGGCGCAGTGGGATCTGGTGTGTGACCGCGAGTGGAGAGTCCCGTTCACAACCTCAACTCTATACATGGGCTACCTGCTGGGCTCTCTGGTTTCTGGACAACTTTCAGACAGGTACTGCCATAATCAGTGCTTTCACAACATATTTTGAGAACAAGCTTATGTGAGCATGGAGCACAAAAGCAGTCGCTGGGGTATATTTGTAGTAATATCCAACAATACATTGTATGGGTCAAAATTATTGATGTCAAAAATCGATATTAAGATCAGTGTTGGGGAAAGTTAAAGTAATGCGTTACAATATTGCGTTACTCCCTAAAAAAGTAACTAATTACATAACTTTTTATGGAAAGTAATGCGTTACGTTACTTTCGCGTTACTTTTTAAATATGAGCAGGGCTTGATTATTTGTTTTTGATACAAGAAGTTGTATTTATAGCAAATATAAAAGCCTTTCACACCAAAAAAGTGTAATTAATAAACCTCAGACTGAAAGACGAGTAAATCACGTCTGTACAGAAGAACACAGAAGAAGTTCAACACTCTTCAGCAATTAAAACAAAACACACAAATTAAATCAAAGCACAATTGTTAGTTTATCTAAAGTAATTTCTGTTTATTAATATGATTGAACTGATCATCAAAGATCAGCAGCAAACACATCGGTTAATAAAATGAGATTAGATATATTTGTGTTGTTTATCATATTTAATTATTGCAGGTTTGCATCATATTCTGAGTTTGTATTTCACAGTTTTAATTCATTTTGATGAATACTGAATCTGTTTTTTGCGAGTGGGATGAATTAATACACATTCATATTTAGTCTAGATTAGATCTACAGTAAGATCATGTTCACACAGCGCACTGACATCAATAAATGGACAAAAAGTAGATAATTTCTAGTAAATTAAAAGTAATGCGTTACTTTACTAGTTACTTGAAAAAAGTAATATTATTACGTAACTCACGTTACTTGTAATGCATTACCCCCCCCCCCCCCCCCCCAACACTGTTAAGATCATGTTCCATGAAGATATTTAGTAAATTTCCTACCATAAGTCTATCAAAACTTAATTTTTGATTAGTAATATGCATTGCTAAGAATTCATTTGAACAACTTTAAAGATGATTTTCTCAATATTTAGATTTTTTTGCATTATATTTTTAAATATTGTCCAAACCATACATCAATGCAAAGCTAATTTTTGCCGCTTTCAGATGATGCATACATCTCAATTTCACATTTCTGACTGGTTTTGTGCTCCAGGGTCACGTTTTTGTTTACTGCAAGGTCTGCCCCCCCTCCCCCCTCACCGGCGCTGTTAGTGACACAGTGACGTCTGGTCTGTCTGTCTCGTCAGGTTTGGCAGGAGGAAGGTTTTCTTGGCGTCTCTGGCGGCAGAAGCTCTAGTGATGCTCGCGCAGTCCTTCTCCGACTCCTGGCTGCTCTTCTGTGTTCTGTATTTTTTTGTTGGCACAGTGCAAATATCCCTGTACATCACAGCGTTCGTGCTTGGTAAGCATATTATGAAGTGAGATATCACTGAATATAGAATATAGTCTCACTGCCTGAGATACGCTGGAAATAAAGGGTTTTTCACAACTAATGCCACAGAATGAGCATTTGGATGAACCCAGTCATCTTCCAGTAACCAGGTGTGAGGAGAATTGTAGTAATCTAGACATGTTTTCCATTGTTAAGAACCTTTTGTGCATTGGAAAGATGTCCTGAATGTTCAGTGTTCTTCTTGAACTATCAGAGCAAATGAAGAACCTTTGTTCTTAAAGAGACAGTACACCTGAAAATGTAAACTCTGTCATTATTTACTCGGAAGTAGTTCCTGAACTGTCTCTTTAAGGGGTTAATACGAGCTACTTGAGGCTGAGTAAATGATGACAGGATTTTCATTTTTAGGTGCACTGTCTCTTTAAGGGGTTAATACGAGCTACTTGAGGCTGAGTAAATGATGATAGGATTTAAATTTTTGGGTGTACTGTCTCTTTAAGGGGTTAATACGAGCTACTTGAGGCCGAGTAAATGATGACAGAATGTTCATTTTTGGGTGAACTGTCCCTTTAAGAGTGTGCATGAAATATTCTAGCTGTATAAATGTCATTACGCTGTCACAGGCACTGAAGTGCTGAGTAAGTCCTTGCGCATTCTCTTCACGACGCTGGGAGCGAGTCTGCATTACTGCATCGGTTACATGGTGCTGCCGTGGATCGCCTTCGCCGTCCGAGACTGGAGGACCCTACTGAGGGTTCTGTCGGGCCTGACCGTGGTCTACATCCCACTGTGGTGGTGAGTCTCCAGAAGACCAGACGGGTTTCAGTTACACTCACACGTTCTGTTGCATTCACACTGGAAACACAAGCTCATGCTACAATGTTTTAAATTGCAGAAAGGTACATCAGATCTTGGATCATTTGTTATATTTATAGTTTTTATAAAGCACACAGCATGCGGTCACATCTCATGCTGGAAGCCCAGCGTGAGCGCTTCTTTAGAATTGGCCACTTGACCCTTCAGTCCGTCCCTACAATAGATCATCTCCATTTCTCGCTTGTTCTCAGGCTGATCCCGGAGTCTCCGCGATGGCTTCTCTCACAGGGACGCGTGCTGGAATCCGAGGCCATCGTGAGAGAAGCAGCGAAGAAGAACAAAGTCACTGCTCCAGAGGTGATCTTCAAGCAGTCCGAGGTCTGAGTCTGCTCTCACTGCGCTGACCCAACCGATATACACAACAACCTTTCAATAATATTCCCATTAAGCTATGAAAACTTAACACTCTAAACATCACATTCTTTTGGTTACGCAAACATTTAATTCCATCATTTTGAAAACGTTAAGAAAACATGGCAGTTCTCCCAAAACACTGGTTTTTGAAACGGTTTGTCACATAGTGTATTCTAACTGAACACGCAAGATAAAGAATGAATATAGGAATCTTTAAAGGGTCATATGATGCGATTTTAAGTTCTCTTTGGAGTGTTACGAGCTGCATAGATAAGATCCCTGAAGCTACAAAGACTAAAGGCTCGAACACAAAGATAAATTCTTTATCAAAGTTAAGACTCGATCACGCCTTCCTAAAACGGCTCGTTCAAACACGCCCCACGTGTCTATGTCACAGTGTGGAGAGATTTGCATAACTCCGCCCAAATGCATTCCCAATGAAAGAAGGCGGAGCTATTATTTTGGCTGTAGTAGAGAGACGCTGTTTTTCATTGTGAAAGAGAAACTACTTTGTTTGGGCTTCCAAAAGAGGACACAGCTAGAAATCAGTGGTTAAGTTATATTTACAACACTGTTACAGAAAACTTAAATCTAATATTGGAGTGTGTGCAGCGTAATTTACGCAGGACTGTGTCCTGAACCTGGAAGAGTAACGTTAGCCAACAATGCTGGCGTGATCAAAGACTGTTTCTATAAAGTGGAGCAATTCCAATTTTGCAAGACAGTCTGGTGCTTCTGACTCACAGTCAGTGAGTCAGTCACAGTCACTGTCTCATCGGGAAACACAATACGGTGAGCGGCGTAACATTTCCGTCTCATGCTTGAGGTATTCGGCCAATCACAGCACGCCTCGCTTCTCAGAACGATGAGCTTTGTAAACATCGCCGTGTTTCAGAAAGACAGAGCAACAATAATGTACAGTATGTGTTTTTGAACCTTAAACCACATAAATACATTGCATTACACCAAATAATGTTCTTCTTAGCAACGTCAAATTACCTCTTTAATAAACCAGAAACATGCAGGAGACCAAGCAAGGCAACGACACTTCAAATAAAGATGACACAGAAAGAACTGAGTAAAGATAATCAATCACACAGGGAACAAGTGTGCGCTAATCAATGAGTAACTCAGGAAACAAACTAAGAAATTAGTTAAACTAAGGAAATAAACACAGGAACAAAGAGCACTAGGACCAAACCAAAACAGAACCAGAATACTGTTTACATGTTCAAAACATCCGTTTTGTTGTTATTATTAAGTTTTTTCTCAGTTGTGCGTCATGAGAATCTTACATTTGAATGTTCTTTCAACACAAAAAACACCATTGTTTTGTCATAACCTTGAAGAAACGTTCTGGGAGTGTTCCCATCGTTAGCTGGAGGTGTGATGAACAGCGGACCTGTTTTATATGCTCATTTCTAGGTTAAAGGGTCGGCGTCCCAGAACAGCGTGCTCGATGTTCTACGGACCAGCGATATCCGCAAAACCACGTTCCTGTGTTTACTGCTATGGTGAGACGTTCCTGAAGTCTAATTCTGCTATCGGAAATATCCAATGAAGTCGTGATTACGAGCTTGTCGCATTCATGTCGGAAAGAATAACATGTAGCATCCTATTGGATGATAATCATATAAACATTCACCACGCTATATATGCAGTTTGCTGACAATTCTGGAAATTTTATAAGCCAAATACATGCTTATAAAACATACAATACGCTTTAAATGATCGTTCATACACTATATTGCCAAAAGTATTCTTTAGAAGAGAAAAAGGCACGTCCAAACTGTGGCAACAAAGAAATGAATGTACTTAAAAATGATATTTCCACCTCTGTTGCATCAGTTTGGAAGTGTATGAAAGGACTGTACCTATATGTACAAGTCATTAGTGTTTGGTGATGAGTTTGTGGCTCATTTAAAGTCACACCAGAGGTGTTCAGCTGCTTTCTGCAGACCAGTCAAGTTCTTCCACACTGACTGAATCATCATTTCTCTTTGATTCTTGTCTTATACACAGAGACACTGTCATGTTAGAATAGAAAAGGGTTCTGTCCAAACTGTTGCTATACAATTAGATTCCCTAGAATATATTATATGCTTCAACATTAAGATTTGTACTCATGGAAATTACTAAAGCACTCAAATTAGAAGGGGGTGCAAATACTTTTGGCAATATAGTGTATCTAGGCTATAAATACTCTACTTTAGCGACAGGACAAAGGGATGTAGTTGTTGAGAGAACATCAGTGTGTCTCTTCGTCTCTCTCTCTGATAGGATGGCCATCAACATTGGATATTTCGGCTTGTCCTTGAATACCACGAACCTCAGCGGCGATCCGTTCCTCAACTGCTTCCTCTCCGCGGTCACCGAGGTGCCTGCCTACATCGTGTCCACGCTTCTCCTGAAGAGCTGTCCTCGGAGACCCGTCCTGTCCGCTTTCCTTGTCATCGGAGGAGGATTTCTGCTTCTGGTGCAGCTGATTCCTGAACGTGAGAGCTCACACAAGCAATACTGACTAAATCACTAGACCCCACTGAGGGTTTAGGTTTAGAGAAGAGCCTTACATTTAGATCTGAAGAGTAAAACAGTCTTGTCCGTGCGCCAGCATCTTTAGCTCACAGTACTTAGAGAAAGAGACGGTGTTTCTGGAGTTATGAGAGCCATTTACTAGCCATTTGTGATATAAGAGTCCATGGTGTATAGCACCAAATCTTGGTTCTTCAGTGGTTCTTTGACATGACTGAGCGGCTATATAGCACCGCTACCATATACAGAACCTGTTAAGCTCCTGTATGGTTCTTCAGTGGTTCTTTGGGGGGGGATTAAGGTGCTATATAGCACCACTACATATGCAGAACCTGTTAAGCTCCTGTATGGTTCTTCAGTGGTTCTTTGGGGGGGATTAAGGTGCTATATAGCACCACTACATATGCAGAACCTGTTAAGCTCCTGTATGGTTCTTCAGTGGTTCTTTGGGGGGGGATTAAGGAGCTATACAGCACCGCTACCATATGCAGAACCTGTTAAGCTCCTGTAATTTCTTCAGTGGTTCTTTGGGGGGGGATTAAGGTGCTATATAGCACCACTACATAAGCAGAACCTGTTAAGCTCCTGTATGGTTCTTCAGTGGTTCTTTGGGGGGGGGGGGGGATTAAGGTGCTATATAGCACCGCTACATATACAGAACCTGTTAAGCTCCTGTATGGTTCTTCAGTGGTTCTTTGGGGGGGGGGGGGGGATTAAGGTGCTATATAGCACCGCTACATATACAGAACCTGTTAAGCTCCTGTATGATTCTTCAGTGGTTCTTTGTGAAGATTAAGGTGCTATATAGCTCCACTGCCATATACAGGACCTGTTTAGCTCCTGTATGGTTCTTCAGTGGTTCTTTGGGGGGATTAAGGTGCTATATAGCACCGCTACATATACAGAACCTGTTAAGCTCCTGTATGTTCTTCAGTGGTTCTTCAGTGATTCTTTGGGGGGGGATTAAGGTGCTATATAGCACCGCTACATATACAGAACCTGTTAAGCTCCTGTATGGTTCTTCAGTGGTTCTTATGGTTCTACATAACACCATTTTACAAAGGTGCTGTACAGCACCAAAAGTGGTCCCCCTATGATAACAAGCCAAGAGCTACTTTTAGTGCTATACAGCACCATTTTTTTTAAAGTGTATATATACGCATTCACCTCCAGCCCACTCCTCGCTCCTCACTGTTTTGGGGGCGTTCTCTAGGTTTGGTTATATTACGAGCTCTTGGGCTTCCCCTCGGACTGCTACGCCTACTATTTGTCCAATCTGATTATGTGTAAATGCGAACTCGTAAATTTATTATAAAACCCTAAAAAGCACACAGAGGACTGTGAGTAAGTATTCAGAAAAAGCATCAGCAATCGGATTACCAACCCAATCCCATGAATGCCAGTGAGTTTATGACGGGTCGAGGGTGGAGTAAAACTGGATTTGGACCATTTCAAGGAAACAAGGTTAAGCCTATTACTTGCACACTTATTGAGAGAGCTGGGGATTTTCACATATGTGAGTTTTTGCTGATTTCAATTTAATACCCGAAAATTGGGCTTGAATGTTCAGAACGATGATGCTTTTGAATTGAAAACATAGATCTCTATGAGGCAATTCCCACCAGGCGCAATCATCCGTGGCATGCAAAAGGGAAGATCCCCCCCCCCCCCACCATCGCTCTGTGATGATGAAACAGGCCGTCTAACTACAGCAGAGCTAAGATCTCGTGGCTGCTGACAGAGAATGTTTCGCAAACCGGAATAAACAAACACAGAGAGAGAGTATTCTGAGAGAGAAGAGTTCTTGTTATCGTTGGTATCTGAGAACAGATTTATTCTCACGTCCTTTATACAGAACATAATTTCTATTAATTCTCCACCGAGTTATGTAATCTCTATGGGAACTCCTCCACTTCTTTAAAATCCTGAAGTCTTGTAGGAGAGTCACAGTTTCATGAACTGGCCAGTTGACGCTCAGCTATACAAATACTGGCGAGCTTGGCGGGCTATTACATCAGATTCTTCCTCTTCCCTTCCTTGACCTAGTAAAGTGGTAAGGGTCATTATAACTCTTTGGCAGGTCTGCAGACTCTGGCTCTGGCATTAGAGATGGCCGGTAAGTTTGGCTTCACCATGGCCTACTGTGTGGTCTACATCTACACGGCGGAGCTGTATCCCACCGTCCTGAGGAACCTGGGCATCGGCATGTGCTCCTCGGCCGCTCGCATCGGCAGCATCACCGCACCTTACGTCATATTCCTGGGTAAATGTGTTCTGTGAGTCTGATCGTCTGCATCACAGTGGACTGGACACAAGACGTTCTGTTCTTCTTTCTGTTCGTAAAGGTACTTTCAACAAACATCTGCCCTACGTGCTGATGGGAAGCCTGACCGTTGCTTCCTCAATAGCAAACATGTTTCTGCCGGAGACATTTGGAAAAGTGCTGCCCGAGACGCTGGAACAAATGCAGAAATGCAAACGGTAGGTCACTTGAGGTGTGTGTGAGAGAGAGAGAGTGTGTGTGTGTGAGAGAGAGAGTGTGTGCATGTGTGAGAGAATGTGTGAGAGTGTGTGTGTTTGAGTGTGTGTGTGTGAGAGAGAGAGAGTGTTTGTGTGTGTGTGTGTGTGTGTGTGTGTGAAAGAGAGAGAGTGTGTGTGTGTGTGAGAGAGTGTGTGTTAGAGTGTGTGTGTGAGAGAGTGTGT
Source organism: Oxygymnocypris stewartii (assembly GCA_003573665.1). Lineage (NCBI taxonomy): Eukaryota > Metazoa > Chordata > Actinopteri > Cypriniformes > Cyprinidae > Oxygymnocypris > Oxygymnocypris stewartii. Next base: position 15,090 of record QVTF01001213.1, read on the forward strand.
GTGTGTGTGTGTGTGTGTGTGTGTAAGAAAGAGAGAGTGTGTGTGTGAGAGAGAGAGAGAGAGAGAGTGTGTGGGAGTGTTTGGTGTGTGTGTGAGAGAGAGTGTGTGTGAGAGAGAGAGAGAGTGTGTGCGAGTGAGTGAGTGTGTGTGCGTGTGTATTAGATTTGTGTGTGTGTGTGTGTGTGTGTGTGTGTGCGTGTGTGTTTGAGAGTGTGTGTGAGAGGAGTGTGTGTGTGTGGTGTGTGTATGTGAGAGTGTGTGTGTGTGGTGTGTGTGTGTGTGTGTGTGTTTGTGAGAGTGTGAGTGAGAGAGAGAGTGTGTGTGAGTGTGTGTGTGTGTGAGAGAGAGAGTGTGTGTGTGTGTGAGAGAGAGAGTGTGAGTGAGAGTGTGTGTGTGTGTGTGTGTGTGTGAGAGAGAGAGAGTGTTGTTGTTTTAACAAACGATACACAAACATCTTTATCTATAGTCTAGACTTTACCTCTAGTTTTTTATCAGTTTGATTAGAAGAGATAAACGCAGCTTGGAGGAAGGGAAAGAAGACAAGTTTAATGTCTACACAGAAGAAAATAAATGAATAAAAACGATCCTCCGGACGTTCAGAAGATCTTCATCTCGTCAATGACTTGTTTTACTAGGTCAACTAGATCAAATGTGAATAAAATGTCTACTTTATTTATTTCTACATTGATGCTTTTTTTTAAAGTGTATTATCTGTAAATGGTATCAGTTTTTTTTTTTAAATGTACCTTAACATATAATTGAAAAGATATGAATGATAAATCAGAAATGGTAGTCGACATCCAGGTTGTTGTAAATTTTAATTGTTAATGCAAATTATTTCCGTTCCTTGATTATAATTGGCAGAGCTGCACTCTGTTCTTCAGTACCTTGATTATGATTGGCCGAGCTGCACTCTGTTCTTCAGTACCTTGATTATGATTGGCCGAGCTGCACTCTGTGCTTCAGTTCCTTGATTACGATTGGCCGAGCTGCACTCTGTGCTTTGGTACCTTGATTACGATTGGCCGAGCTACACTCTTTTCTTCAGTACCTTGATTATGATTGGCCGAGCTGCACTCTGTTGTTCAGTACCTTGATTACGATTGGCCAAGCTGCACTTTGTTCTTTAGTACCTTGATTATGATCCGCACGCATACGAGACACATTAAACACTTAATAATTGAGCTCAACATGACTTGCTTTCATGGCAAATATTTATTACAATTTCTGATGGAAACCGCCGTGTCTCTCGTAGACGGAGGGACAATGATACACGCTAGGACAGAAGAGAAAATAAACATGTGCCGTTCGTTTCAGAGGTTTACACTAAATTATTTGTGTTTATTAAAAATAAAATAATCATGGGACAAGGCATGCATTGTTAATCGAATGACTATTCAAGGACATACATGGCATTTATATAATTACATTGTGTCCATGTCATTGATTAACACCTTATTACACTCAATGCATTCAAACACCATAATCATATTGTTATTATTAGCATTACATATAATAATCAGTGACACTTATGACCAGACACTGAGCTTTACTGCCATATTAACACAGAAAAACAACTATTGGTCTATTTCAGTTTAGGGGAATGTGTTTCTGAATGTTTTAATTTTTGGGTTGAACAAAAACATATGCCACATCATCAGCGCTTCATCTGAACGCCCGAGGCCTCGTGACAGGAAACGGAACACTGGAGGAGTCAAAGCACTTCCTGTTTGAAGCATGTGACGCAGATGCAGTTCTATATCAGCACACTGTCGCGGATGGACAGAAAGAAATCAACAGGCTTTGAGAAAACATGGAATTACGGTCAATGAACAGATTGTGGTTTTGGTGAGTCTGTAAGAGCCTCTAATCGATGTACTGAGAGAGCCAGCGGAAGCCCTCGCCGTAGCCCTGTCTCTTCAGCACGCTGCACATGAACACCTCCAGCGGCCGCGTGTTCAGCTCTTTGAGAGGAACGTTGCCCTGCACACAAACACAGTAACAGTTATAATGAAAACATGTCTCATGCAGAAGTGTTTCAGATACTGTCTGGAATGGCGCTTTTCCACTGCATGGCACGGTACAGTACAGTTCGGTACGGTTCACTTTTGGGGGGTTTTCCACTGGGTACTGTACCTGGTACTTTTTTAGTACCACCTCGGCCGGGGTTCCAAGCGATCCGTACCATTACCAAAACGTGACGTGTAAACTCTGCTGATCACTGATTGGACGGAGAATATTGTCATTACTGCGTCACTGAACTTGTGACACGAGACAAAACATAGACCCGCTAGATTTAAATCAGCACAGCCAGCGAAGGATCGGACGCAACTTCTGTTTAAACAAACGCACCTTTTAGTATCAACAAAAAAATGTCTGTTTCGTTGTCTGTTGAGGAGACGTTCCTCTCGTTGATAGCCGAGGAGCGGATCCAGCGAGAGCTTGATGGGGCGACGCCGAAGGAAAAAGCCTTATTTATATACCTTTGAACTTGCTATATTTTCAGAGTATGTCTTCTGTTTATATTTTTACCTTTGTATGCGTGTTTTGCTTCAATTAAAAACAATCTGATTGAATACGTGTACCTCCAGACTATATTAAAAATGTATTATTGTATGAGCACGTAATGAACCTCTTGAAAAAGACAAATGATTATTGCCACGATTATAAAAACCATCACAAATAAAAAAAACAAGGGATACATTGTACATTTTGAAATATTCAAAAGTTTATTGATAATTCACTTTACAGAACACGCTACATGAATAATTAACTAATCAAGTAACGCAGCACACCTGCCTGTGTCACTGCTGCTGGGGGAGGTTTAAATGCTCATAGACATCTCCATTGCCGTTAAAAACATCCACATGCCGAGAATGAAGAACACAATTCTGTCCATATGCTCCTTTGTTGTACTTTGTTTGTGGCGCGTTTATGATGACGTCACCGCAGTAGAGGCGGCGCAGCTATAACGACACGTGAATAATCCCACCCACTCTATAGCGGTACTAAACTGCAATGGAAACGCAAACCGACCCTGAACTGAGCCGTACCGTAACGAGCCGTGCCAAACCGTACTGTACCATGCAGTGGAAAAGCGCCAGAAGTGAGCTAACATCTAGTAGATAGAAACACGGCTAGTGATAGGATCCAGCAGACATTCACACACTGCTGGAGGAGCTGAAGTGATGCCGGCCGGCTGACAGACACACTAGTTAACTTCAACAACTAATATATATATGTGTATGGAGTCACACACTCTTGGGTTTTATCTGGATTAAACCGGGGTTATGGTCAGACGCCTCGGAAAGGTCACATGCCATCTTACTGTATTCATGCCAAAGACTGGTTCACGTCAGTCGATCTGAAAGAGGCATGTTTTCACAGACATCTAACCAGGACTCAAGCTAGAATGTGTTTAGACTGTTCCTCTCAGGCTCTCATCTCAAACATTCTCATGAAGCGTCTCACCTTTCCCGTCGTCTGACCGTACAGTCCAAAGATCTCCCGCAGTTTCTCCTCACTGATGGCTTCAGGTTTGTCGATCTTGTTGCCGAGGATCAAGATGGGCACATTTCCAATGGTTTCATCTGTCATTAGTGCCTGTTATTCACTCAAACACACACACACACACACACACACACACACAGTCTCCGTTAAGCCCAAAGAATATACTTTTTTCAGTTAAACTTTTAATATTTTAAAATTGTTATTTAAATTCTGCCCCCTCATGTATATATTTTTATCAATTTCAATTGTAATCCCAAAAAAAAAAGAAAAAAAAAAAGAGTTTTAACTTTAAACCCTTATTTCACATTTAAACATTTTCCAGGTTAAACTTTAACTCCTTATTTTGAATTTTCAAAATGTTCATTTCATTAAAAAAAAAAAGTTAGAATGAAATTCGCACATCTTCTAACCCTAACTCTACCCAGGCATGCTTTTATTGCTCAAATTGAACATTGTTTGATGCTCAACATCAGGAAATGTGTGGAATAACAACTTTGTAAACAATGTATGCAAATGCATTAAAAATATATTTTTCCCATCCAGACCAATCCAGAGGAGTCCAGTCCTGCTCCCGGAGGCCCTGCCACAGAGCGGGACGCTTCTAGTGAGTCTGAAGCGCTTGACCAGCAGGTTCAGGTGTGTTTAACTAGACGCTGCAGGACAGTGGCCCTCCAGGAGCCGGTCTGGACTCCCCTCGACTCACTGATCATCAACAGACTGTATAAAGCTCACGTCTAGCTCTGTTTTGGACTCGGCCAGTCTGGGGAGATCTGCGCAGTCCACCAGGAAGACGATGCCGTTAATGGCTGGGAGGTAGTTCTTCCACACCCGTCGAGCTGTTCAGGAACACACAACACTGAGTACAGTGATCTGAAGCAGACAGACGGAGGTGTGTGGATCCGTCTACTCACCCTGAGCGTGGCCGCCCAGATCGAACGTGGTGAAGGTCATGCCGGCGATCGTCAGCTCTTCTGAGGCTGTGAGGACACACGGAGCAATGAGAGATTATTCCTGCACACATTCAGTCTTTAATCATACTTATGAATTCTGTAATCTCATCATAGTGTTTCTTCACCAAAGCAACTGTTAAAACATGACTAAAATGGCACTGTAACAAACAACGCATCAGTAATCTGGAAGATGTGCGCTCACAAAGCTATTTACACATATGGTATGCATTTAATAAACTGAATATGTGTGAATATCTCTGGGCCTGTCCTACTTTAGTGAATAAAAGCTCTGTCTGGATTATAATATTCAGTGTTGTAAAAGAAATGTTAATTTTGTGTTCATGTAATGTGTGTGATTCCATTAAAATAAAAACAAAAATATTTCTTCAACAAAACACGCAATTGAGCTATCGGTAAGCCGATATGCTATGTTCATGGTCGGCCATCAGACGTACGGTACACTGTTCACAGTGAAACTGAAGCTCTCTGGAGCCGGTGTGGTGATCGTACACTTACTGGGGTGTAAGGTCGGCACATGCTGACCCAGTCGGTCATCTTTCAGCATATGCAGAAGCGTGGTTTTGCCAGCATTGTCCAGACCGAGGAATACTAATTTACCAGACTTCTTATACAGCCCTGAAACAGAGCGATAAACAACATCAGCTTCCAGCCGTTCAATCATGTGATCAGTGTGTGGCAGATCATTAAGATAGGTATCAATAACTATTTTCCACTCCTGGATTACTCCATGTGTTCATGTAAGAGTGAAGGCCGACGCCCACAGTGCAAACCCGAGATATGATTGGACGGAGTCATGCATGAATTACTGGACTGATCTGAGCTCAGTATCAGTCTGTGCTGGACGAACAGGTTAAACTAGACTGAACAGACACACCGGCCCATGATGCACTGCATGAGTCAGTACAGAAACTCATTTACTCCTCCTTTCATCGGCGTCTCGGATCAAACTGTCTCAGGCTGTTAAGGGAACTCTGATCCAAACACCTCCTGAGCCGCACACCACGTCTCTGTGCTAGTTCCACACAGAGATGTTTCATGCTACCAAAGTAAACCCAGTCTTTGATTGGAACGTGAACTTACCCAGGAACTGCAGCATGCTACTGAAACCACTATAAATCCAATCAAATATGAAGGACATATCCAGGCCGGGGGATATCTGAAACGAAACAGAGTATTAGATTCAAACAGCGCAGAGAACTCATCTAGAGTCGGGTCAGAAAAGATTGTTAAATTAAATGTAGAGCTGAAGAAGTGTCAGATGAACACAGAGAAATAACGAAATATGTCTAAAAGCAGGCATTTGTGCAAGGATTAGTGGCAGAAATGTAACCCTTCTTAAAGAGCTTTTTAAGCACAAATAGAGAACACTTGAGCAATAAACAGATGGGAGCACAATACAGCAATACGTTCTCTAGATGAGCACAGAACCAGTCTATTACACCGCATGCTTCAAGTGACCCAGTTCTGATTTTATCCTCCCATGTGGCACAGACTGGATCTGGACCACGACTGCCGTGCAAGCAGGAAAAAAATCACATGGATTCCGATCGGTTCCAGGCCTCATTCATATGTGGAAATAAATCAGATCGGCTGTAAATGACTCCTGCGTCATCGAAAAGTGAGTTTTTGTATTATTTCGCGGTACAGACACACCTGTAACTAATGATGCATCTCTAGTTGAGTTGCAGAGTATTAATTTCACCAGTTTGTGTTCAATAAAAGGCGCTGTGTTGCTGTTGATGTGTTGCTGTTGAGATCACGCGGAGTGCTCGTTGCTGAACGCATTTGGTTTTAATTACTAAAAAAACACAGAAGATGTGACATGCTTAACAATATCACCCGAGTATTATTCTACTTAAGCTTTCAGCGGAGCTGACGATCATCCCTGTCCGGAAGATTTTCTTCAAGGCTATAATTATTTTGATGTATAGATGCAACTATAGTATTTCTGTATGAATTCCATGTCCATAAATTAAAGTTCAAATTGATGTGTGATGTCACATGTGCTCGTTTTAGCTTGTTTCACCAAGTGTGCACACATCAGATTCGGGTCACCTTTAAACGCAAGTACGTCGTCTAAAAACACACGGATATAGTCACACAAGTGTAATTGGTCATCAAGACCTGCCGTGTAAAGACATTCAAGCAACACAAACGCTCTTTTAATTTAAGATCGTCAGACGCAGTGTTCAGAGCCTCAGTACTTCAGAACAGCTTTCTTTAAGAGATATGATGTAAATATTGAGTCTCCTCTACTGGCCAGCTCATAAACAGGGTTAAATACACAAACACACTGACCATTCAAGTGTTTACATGATCTATTGGGGGGGGGGGGGGTATAGTTATAGACAAACTATAACTTTAATGTGATTTTTAAGAACTAAACCTCGTCATAATCATCCGTAACTTATCTCCAGGCTGTTTTGTAACACAATAGCATTCAGTGATTGTGTGACCAAGTCTTCAGCTGTTATCAGGATTCGAGCGTTTGATAGCAGCCGCTGTGTAAAGTTCAGATACTCTGGAGAGTCCACAGGCGGGTCTCAGGTGAGTCAGAGCGGTTCTGATCATCATCATGGTGCCAGGACAACTGTCTCTCTCTGAACGTGAGCAAAACTAAAGAGCTAATCGTGGACTTCAGGAAGAGACAGCAGCAGCCCTACACTCCTCTTATGATCAGTGGGACCCCTGTGGAGAGGGTGAGTAGCTTCAAGTACCTCGGTGTAAACATCTCCGAGGACCTGACATGGACTGCACACATCCAAACACAGGTTAAGAAAGCCAGGCAAAGACTGTACCATCTGCGACAGCTGAGGAAATTCAAGGTCTCACCAGCTATCCTGAAAACTTTCTATTCAGGGGCCATAGAAAGTGTACTGACTCAGTGCATCTCAGTGTGGTATAATAATGCCACAAACCAGGACTGCAAAGCTCTGCAGAGAGTCGTGCGCTTAGCTGAGCGCATCTCAGGGTCTGCTCTCTCCTCTCTGCAGGCCATCTACATCAAACGCTGTAAAAGCAGAGCTGCTAAAATCATCAAGGACTCGAATCACCCCGGTAACCATCTTTTCATTTCACTGCCATCTGGCAAGCGCTTCAGGAGCATGATGGCAAAAACTGAGAGACTGAGGAGGAGCTTCTTCCCCCAGGCCAGCAGGCTCCTTAACTCACACTCAGTCTCATAACATTTACATTTACATGACTCAATTTAATGTGTACATACCCGGTACAACCATGTTTGCACATTCTTCTTGCTGTTTGCACATTCCTCTTGCACATCCCTGTTTATATTATTATTTAAGTCCACAGTATTGCACATTTTATTTCATTGCACATTTTACCCCTTATTTTTATTTTTTTGCTCTGTCCATTGAGCGGACCTGTCCTGATTTACATTTCACTGCTGATTATATCCAGTATAATTGAGTATGTGACGAATAAAAGAACCTTGACCTATCATCATCATCACTGATGTGAAGGAATGAAGGAGTGCTGGTGTGATGTACTCCTCCTGTCAGCAGCCGCTGGAGTAAAGAGCAGCAGCGCTAAAGGTGAAGGACACGCGCAAGCTACACGTCAGCATGATATCACTCACTCACTCACTCACACTCACACACACACACACACACACACACACACACACACACACACACACACACACACACACACACACACACACACAGAGAGAGACTCATGCAAACAGAGAGAGAGGGAGAGACACACACACACACACAGAGAGAGAGACTCATGCAAACAGAGAGAGAGACACACACACACAAAGAGACAGACAGACACACAAACAGAGAGAGAGAGACACACACACACACACACACAGAGAGACTCATGCAAACAGAGAGAGAGAGAGAGACACACACACACACACACACACACAAAGAGACAGACAGACACACAAACAGAGAGAGAGACAGACACACAAACAGAGAGAGAGAGAGAGAGAGACACACACACACACACACACACACACAGAGACAGACAGACACACAAACAGAGAGAGAGAGAGACACACACACACACACAGAAACAGACACACAAACAGAGAGAGAGAGAGAAGAGAGAGAGAGAGAGAGACACACACACAGAGAGAGACAGACAGACACACAAACTGAGAGAGAGAGAGAGAGAGAGAGAGGGAGAGAGAGAGAGAGAGAGAGAGACACACACACACACACACACACAAACAGAGAGAGAGACACACACACACACACACACACACACACACACACAGACACACACAGAGACAGACACACACAGAGACAGACACACACACACACACACACACACACACACACACACACACACACACACACACACACACACACACACACACACACACACACACAGAGACAGACACACACACACACACACACACACACACACAGAGACAGACACACACACTGACTAAATAACTCAACTCTGTAGCTGTTTTCACTAACACAAGGCTATGCAAACATTTCACTGCTTTATAATAATAATGTTCATAATCACTGAGACATTGAAACTCAATCTCCCAAAACAGACCGGCTATGATATCAAGAGAGAGATATTTGACTTAGAAACACCTGACAAAGATCTTATCCTTCTGTCATAAGATCATGTATGAACAGACTGCTGCTGGCACAGACGAACCTGATTCATAAGAGCACACAATAATAAGCATGCTATAATAACGTGTCATGTGTGTAACAGGAGCATCTACAGATCAATCAAAAACATATTTTCTGGTTATTTCTGGATCACAAAGCTTTTCTGAGCACTAATTCATCACGAGGCCCTTTCATCAGAAGAAATAACCTCGTTCAAATAACCTCTTTAAGACGTGTCCAGCTCATTAGTATTCGTCTGTCAACCCAACGTCATGTGACGTCACCAACAGCCGCCAAACACGCCCCGAAACGTGACGTCACAGAGGACAGCGCTCCGTCCAAACACTAATCAATATATATATATATATATATATATATGAAGAGCTCTTTTCCAAAACGCTATAAATCCATTTTAATAGTTTTCATGAAATGACATTTTTTTACCTAGACCCATACATTTTGTTAATATTCAATTTATCCTGTTAAAATGGTCTGTTGGCTCAGTCTGAACATGTTAAACAATGATTGTTAAATGAAACAACAATATTGTCGATTATAAATGCAAAGTTTATAGTTTTTTTTTTCAAAACGCTACAAATCCATCCTTGTTTTTTTTTTTATGTTGGTTTATGTCATAAAAAAAGACATCTCGAACGGGTCTCGAACCCGGGTTTCCCGTGCGGCAGGCGGGCGCTCTAACAAGGACCACCAAAGGCTCGGGGACTAGAGCACCTCTTTTTGAGGTCAGGAGAGTGAGGTTTACACACCGCCTTTACTGGTATACACATCTGTTACATTGACATCCCACAGTGGGTATTAACGCGTCACCTGAGAACCTTCTTTTTTGTTGTTTTTTTGTGATTTTCTTTGTCCAGTCTGCGTTTTCTACCCCCAGGTGTAGGTCTCACTGGCTCATCCAGGCCATCAAACATGTTATTGGAGTTTAAAACACTCATTTTGAAGACAGCACAAGCATACGCTTCAAAGCGTGGCCGAATTCTGATTGGTCGAGAGGATATATCGCATTTAGGCTAAAAACATGTTCGGCGCTTATCGCGTTTTGGAAAAGAACTGCATCTTGCAGTACATTTTAAACAAGGAAATATAGCGATTTGGCATGCAATATTGATGGAGCAGTGAATAGGTTCAGTACACAGCAAAATGGCATGACAAACTCATAAATTTGGCGTTTATCGCGTTTTGGAAAAGAGCTCTTCATATATATATATATATATATATATATATGAAGCTGAGAGGTTCATAAAACATCTGGTGAAAACTAGGGATGGGCATTTTAAGCTAAAGTAATATTCGATAATCGCTGGGTATTATTCGATTACTATTCGAAAATCGCACCCTCCCGCGCATGCACCCGCCCACCTACGCACACACACACACACACACACACACACACACACACACACACACACACAGAGAGGGGGAGAGAGACCACCCAGGCTTTCAATCTGTATGATAACAAACTGTTTAATTAATTAGAGAATAGTCTATCTTAACCCAAGAAAATTAATGGTTGTAAAGTATGAGTGCTGAAACATATTAATATAACATAACCTAATAACGGCATTTATTAACAGAACAGTCCATCGATTAGCAACTGCTCATAAGGCTAGGACATTTCTATTTTAAAAATGAGCATGAACATTCATATTATTAAAAAGAAAATCTTAAATTTGATTAATGCATTAATGAATATTAGGCGTAAAACATATTGCGCGCTAAACAGAATATCATTCTTAAAACATATTACGCTAAAACATATTGTGAACCGCGTGAATGACGGCACTTATTATGTGAACATTAATTTTAACGTCTGTCTTCATAACAATAACCTATTTCATATATACAAATATATTAAATGAACATGTTCACATGCTCGGGAAGAAGACGGGAGTGTTGTTCACAATTAGTTCGGTGAACTTTGAATTGAAACAAGGAAAGGAATATAGATCCCTGCAGCTTCTCAGAATTCTCCGTCTGAGTCCGTGTGTCTCTCTCTCTCACTCTCTGTCTCTCTCTCTCAGTCTCTCTCTCTCTCAGTCTCTCTCTCTCTCAGTCTCTCTCTCTCTCACTCTCTCAGTCTCTCTCAGTCTCTCTCTCTCTCTCAGTCTCTCTCTCTCAGTCTCTCTCTCTCTAGCTGAGCCATTTAAATTGTTCAGTCTTGGTTTTTAATAGCAAATTGGTCATTATTTTGTTTCCTTTATTAATTTAATTTAGAAATATGATTGGAACATCTTATTTTTGTTAAATTCAAGTTTTTGTTTTTTTAAATACCAAGCGGCCAGCGCAAGTTTAATCAATTTATCCTTCTCAAATAAATAACTAAATAATTAACGTCATATTTTAAGAATAAAGTCAAAATTACAATCATGAAATCATGTTACATTGCCTGAAGTTAAAGTTAAAATTACACCTGTATCTGCCAAAAAAATAATAATAATAAGTGTGGCATCCAACCTGTCATTCTTCACATTTAACACGAAAAACAACACAAATATTTTGCATATAAATATAATATATCAACCAGTGGAATATTACGTTATTATTTCAGCAAAAAAACGAATAATTGGAATAAAACTTGTACTGAAAGGAGTTGTCTTTCGCGCCCAAATGCTTAAAACAAACAAGGCTTAAAAACGCATGCAAATGATACAATTTAGTGACCACCTGCAGTGGCCCGATCTGGCAAGTGACAAATCCGAGCGTCCTTCATGTCATCTGTCAATCGTGTTATACATTACAGTCAAATATTGAATAAGTCTTTATTAACTTTTCGAAGAGCCTAGAGAAACCGAAACCTGTCATCATTGATCACAACTTATAATATTCATTTATGAATAATTGGGATGTGTTATACATAATGACATTACAGTGATAAACTCATAATAAACGCGTGTTTATGGCATACACCACGAGTCAATCATATAAATGATAAACATGACACTACAGTACTGTCGAAATCATATGCATATAAAATCACATTCATAATAATCTGAGAGATGTTCAGGTAGCGTTTGTAACGGTATACATACAGGCATGACGGTATACCACGATATGAACACGTACGAGTATCATACCGTCCCAGGTGTTTATTACTGATCATTATGTACGTGTCACTGCTGATGCTAACAGAGCTAACTTCCCCATCCACACAACACCACCTCACAACCCGGCGAACAGGCCACTAACACACACTAAACACTAACACACACTAAAGCTGCTGTCATTACGCGGTTAGATGATTCGAGTTAATTAAACGAGCTTCAGCGCAGGCTAGCATCTCCCGTTAGCGATTGCGCTAGCGGCCGGCAGAGGAGAAACCCGCTCACACGGCGGAGAAACAAACACACACACACACCGAGAGACAGACACCTACCTCGAGTGTGTGTACAGATGAGTCCAGCTCTTTCCGACGCAGCTGAATGAGTGAATATTACAGCAGAGTCGAGAGAAGACACTCACAGCCGCTCGCAGCCACGACACACAACAATGGCGCCACTTCCGCTGTGTGTCAGACTCGAACCCATCCGGCGTGAAACAACAGCACGCGCACGCACAACATGTATTTAAATAATATAAAAATGTAGAGAACTTCAGCACAAAAGTGACTATATAGTGCTAAACACCACAAAAAATAATAATAATATTAGTAATAATAATTATTATTAGGAAGATTGTATAAAGCAAACAGGACAGCTTTCGTAGTTTTTACATTTCTATATAATTGTTTTTCGTTCATTGTACTTTATATTATACATGTGTATTTCACGTTTTGTTTCGATGTATATATAATATTAGCTACTTCTGTGTCTGAATGTTCTCATCGGTGCGCGTGTTTCTAGTACGGTGGAAAGCGGCGCTGCACAGGAAATGCCACGTGTAACAAGTGCGCATGCGCGCTCTCCGTGCTCAGCTTGACTTCCGCTGAGAGGAAGACGCTCGCGAGGCAGAGAATGACCGCAGACGCTCGCTGACCGATCCGACTTCACGATGTCCAGTGGCGGCTTCGCGTCACAGAACGGCACTGGAGGCTCGTACGCGAACGGTGAGTGTCTTACCTCGCGTCTGACGCGCCGGAGCGCGCCGCGCTCAGGCCGAGAGTTTCTCTGGAGTTTGATCGCTTCAGCGACGCGACACGACCGGAACGCTAGTGCGTCGCGTCGCTCGATAAAAGGCCGAATCCTGTGATCCTCGAGTGAAGCACTAACGACTAGTCAAGCGGGTTAACCCAAGACTAGGTGACGTCACAGCGACTGGTGACGGGTTGTTATGAAAACACTGATCTAGCGTTATATATAATGACGAGTGGAAGTGAAAATGGTTAAATATGACCTTTCACATTCATATGCCACGTTTTGATACCGCTGTCAACTATTAATCACTTCCACAATACGTGTTTGTGTACTTAATATATGTACAGATTGTTGTATATATATATGCACACACACGAGTGTATTTATTTAAGTTTAATATGTTTGTATGTTAAATATATACATGTAAATACATAAAGATATTTGTAGTGTATATGCTGTTTGTGCGTGTGTGTGTTTATTTATATATACATAATAAATATACATCGTACACACACATATATGCGACCCTGCAGCACAAAACCAGTCATAAGAGTTATTTTTCCATTGATGTATGGTTTGGACAATATTTGAAAATCTGGTGCAAAATAAATCTAAATATTGAGAAAATCATCTTTCAAGTTGTTTAAATGAATTCTTAGCAATGCATATTAATAATAAAAAATTAAGTTTTGATATATTTACGGTAGGAATATCTTTATGTAACACGATCTTAATATCTAATGATTTTTGGCTTAACAGAAAATGCATATTTTGACCCTAACAATGTATTATAAATATATCTGTGCTGCTTATGACTGCTCATAAACAAACGTTATTTTGGACAGCCCAAATTAATTTAAATCAGTGGACAAGTAATAAATCCGACTAACCAAACACTGATATGGTAATTTATGGTATTAGCATCTGATAGCATGACTGTACTCTGATTTCTGATTATGATATGATACGGGTTTGCTCTTCATCAGAACCTGGACTTACAATAGATATTATTTATGCTGAATCATGTTTATACGAGACCCCAGACACGGCTTAAATCTAGTCTAGACTAAAATAAACCTGTGTTTTGTCTCAAGATGCACAGCACTGTTGTTTCATTTACGATATGAATATTAATATTTTCTGACTGCACTTTATTCTGAGGCTCTTCATTAGCTGAAGGCTGTTCCGCTCATTAGAAGAGATGCTGTGTGACATCGTTCTACTGAGTTAACCTGGTCAGGGGACTAGTGATGGCTAGTTGACCTGGTCAGGGGACTAGTGATGGCTAGTTGACCTGGTCAGGGGACTAGTTAAGGCTAGTTGACCTGGTCAGGGGACTAATGATGGCTAGTTAACCTGATCAGGGGAATAGTGATGGCTAGTTAACCTGGTCAGGGGACTAGTGATGGCTAGTTAACCTGGTCAGGGGACTAGTGATGACTGGTTAACCTGGTCAGGGGACTAGTGATGACTGGTTAACCTGTTCAGGGCACTAGTGATGACTGGTTAACCTGTTCAGGGGACTAGTGATGACTGGTTAACCTGTTCAGGGGACTAGTGATGACTGGTTAACCTGTTCAGGGGACTAGTGATGACTGGTTAACCTGTTCAGGGGACTAGTGATGACTGGTTAACCTGTTCAGGGGACTAGTGATGACTGGTTAACCTGTTCAGGGGACTAGTGATGACTGGTTAACCTGTTCAGGGGACTAGTGATGGCTAATTAACCTGGTCAGGGGACTAGTGATGACTGGTTAACCTGTTCAGGGGACTAGTGATGACTGGTTAACCTGTTCAGGGGACTAGTGATGGCTAATTAACCTGTTCAGGGGACTAGTGATGACTGGTTAACCTGTTCAGGGGACTAGTGATGACTGGTTAACCTGTTCAGGGGACTAGTGATGACTGGTTAACCTGTTCAGGGGACTAGTGATGGCTAACCTGTTGTTGTGTGCCCCAGGTCCTTCGCAGAGCCCGTCTAATCAGGGCTTCATGAACACCGTCCCGAGCAAAGCCCCCCCGCCGCCGGCCATCTACTCCCAGCAGCCTCCACATCCCAGCATGCACCGCAGCACACCGCCGCACGCTAACTCTGTGAACCACGGTACAGCAGCGTCTGCATTCATCTGATACTAAACACTGTTCAACAGTAATACTCTCAGATATAATTACTCTTTAAAACAGTCATCTTCAGAAATCATAATAATTTACTGAAGCATTTCTGATTATTGTCCATGTTGAACACAGTCTGGGGTGATTAAGATTTGAATCAACATAAAATTAATACTTTTATTAATTAAGGATGCGTTAAATTGATCAAAAGTGTCAGTAAAATCATTTATGATGTTATAGTAGATTTCTATTTTACATAAACGCTGTTCTTTGAACTTTCTGAAAATAAAATGCATCAGTTTACACAAAAATATTGTGCAGCACGACTGTGTCCAACATTAGGGGTCGACCGATTATCGGCGCCGATATTAAGCTTTTTATCGATTATCGATATCGGCCATTTTCAAAACATATTTGCCGATATTTTTTTTTATTTTTTATTTTTATAATGCAAACAAACATACTATTTACAGGTGACATTATTTATTGGTGAATAAATAATACAGGTGAAATTATTTATTTTTTAAATGCACTATTTGGCTCGATGCAGCCTGTCTGGGCTCAGCACTCTGTGAGAGTGAGGCGATCTCTCAATCTCTGAGAGCAATCTCCGCCCATCGCTCATCTGATATGTAGAGAGTCACGAGAGCAATCTCCGCCCACCGCTCATCTGATATGTAGAGAGTCACGAGTCCGACCAATCAACGCGGAAAACTGAAGGCAATCTCACACCGAAAGCACTTGCTAACTGGAGCTGCCTCAGTGATCACGCATCAGTTGTCTCTCAAAGGTAAGGCAGCAGCAGACGTTGCTGAAGTTGCAATAAATCACTATCCACTATGATGTCCGCATTCGTAAAATGCGGGCGGAATCGCGGAATGCAGTCATATAATGGAATTTACCGTATAACGCGGAATGTGTCGAAGTTTGGATGAATTAATCAAAACTAGGTCAGTACACTTAAATCGACTCACGCTATGGACTAGTATCTATAAATATTAAGCCGCAAAAACACTTTAAATACGAATCCTGCATGTTCTGCATCTCTGTTAATGAATGACACAGACCTGCGGTTTCGTTTACTGCACACATACATACTGAAGCGCGTGTGAAGCTCGCGGTGTTTTCAGCATAAATGAGGACATAAATACACGAACAACATCCCCAGAACTGCTCCGAGAGTCACTTCATGAGCATTTGACCGTTTCATTTGAGTAAAACGATCGTCATATCATATATACATAGGCTACAGAAACTTAAAAGGTTCTCATGGCAACCTGTCAAAATATAAGTTCGGTTTAGCCGAATATATTTCTGTATACGTAATACAACTACAACAATTATTACAACTTTTGTTGAGAATAATCACACAATACGCTATTTCTTCCATGTTTTAATTTGAATAGTAAACTCATTTGTTTGCCAAAAATAAAGTCTAACTCTCATTTGATTAAAAGATAAATTAAATTAATGTTTTATTATGCCTTCATTTGCACAGTACTGTAAATTAAAACCAACGGAAATGTTGTTGTTATTAACAGTTTTCAGAATTAAAGACATGTTTAAAAGCATTTAAAGAACGTTTTTTGTCAGAGCTCTTGTTATTATTAATTTTGGCATTAATTTTCATTTTTACACCAGACACGTATATCGGTTCAAAATATCGGTTATCGGTCTACTTGATCTGTAATAATCGGTATCGGTATCGGCCCTGAAAAACACATATCGGTCGACCCCTATCCAACATTGATAATAATCAGAAATGTTTCATATAATTATGATTTCTGAAGATCATGTGACTCTGAAGACTGCAGTAATGATGCTGAAAATACAGAAATAAATTACAGTTTAACTCATATTTACATAGAAAACATCAGATTGATATTATAATAATATTTAATATTTTACTGTATTTTTTATCAAATAAAGGCATCCTCACGGAGTAGAAGAGACTCTTTCAGAAACATTAAATATAACGTTTGTCTGGTCGATGTTTAGTTTTGTGCTGATTTATGTGCTTTGTCATCAGTGATGATAATAATACTACTTAAATACATTACAACTATAATTGTCTAATTAACTGGGTTATAAAAAAAAGACAGACACACACACAGACAGACACACACACACACACTCTCTCTCACACAATCAATAACGTGTGTTGTATGATCCCTGAAATGTATTCTGAAAGGGGGGGGGGGGGGGGGGGTGTAAATTTTGACCGACTGTACCCGTTATTCATGACATTAATGACAGCTTGGTTTTCTGATTCTGCTGCCATCATTCGATGACCTCTCGGTAATTGAGCTACATGGAGTATTTCTGCTTTAGAAGTTCGTTTTCATTCACCGCAGGACCGTTTCATTGAGACAGTGAAGCCAAAGCTCTTTCAGACCATGCAGAGTTTATTCCTTGATAGTGTTGTGTGATGTTCTTCTTATGTGTTGCAGCTCCTCCGGCGCTGAATGTGATAGCTCCTGGTCCTCCTTCTGCACGCATTGACGGTAAGAGAGACACAAATATTAAAGATCAGGTCTGGCGTGAGTCACGTGATGAAGGCACTCCTCATCATCCTCTGTATGTGAATGTAATCCCACGTAATCTGACATTAATTAGTAATCTTGCTTTTGATCAAAGTGATTGCTTGATTTGCCTGTCGCTCTCTGTTTGGCAAAATGGGAATACTTGCATGATTATGTATGTATGTATGTATGCGTATATATATATATATATATATATATATATATATATATGTATATGTATGTCTCTGGAGCACAGAAGCAGCACAGCTATATTTGTAGCAATAGACAACAATACATTGTATGGCTCAAAATTATACATTTTTCTTTTATGCCAAAAATCATTAGGATATTAAGACCATGTTCCATGAAGATATTCCTACCGTAAATGGATCAAAACTTTATTATTGATTATTAATATGCATTGCTAAGAATTCATTTGAACAACTTTAAAGTTGATTTTCTCAATATTTAGATTTTTTTGCACCAGATTTTCAAATATTGTCCAAACCATACATCAATGGAAATATTATTTATTCAGCTTTCAGATGATGCATACATCTCAATTTCACAAAATTGACCCTTATGACTGGTTTTGTGCTCCAGGGACACATATATAACAGTGAGATGTGTTTATGTCCTTATGTCATCAATCTGACTGTCTCAACCAATGCTTTTGAAGCATTTCATTTGAGGCTCTAGCAGACAGTTATACTAGTTTTTTATTAGATTAGAATAAAGTGTTCTTCTAAAGGTTCTCAGTGCGCTTCAGTGTGATGTTGTTGTGTCTGCAGGAGTGTATCCCGCTCACCCCGGACACATGCACCGGCCGCTGGCCAGCTCGTACCCCTCGCTACAGCCGGCCTATCAGAGCGTGTCCGGCACGCAGACGCCGCCTCCTGCGCAGACGCAACTCTACACGCAGACGCCTCCTCCTGCGCAGACGCAACTCTACACGCAGACGCCTCCTTCTACGCAGACGCAACTCTACACGCAGACGCCTCCTTCTGCACAGCCGCCGCTCTACACGCAGACACCTCCTCCTGCACAGACGCAGCCGCCGCTCTACACGCAGACGCAGCCGCCGCTCTACACGCAGACTCAGCCGTCGCTCTACACGCAGACGCAGCCAACGCTCTACACGCAAACGCAGCCGCCGCTCTACCCGCAGGTACGTCGGTCTCAGGTCAGACTCATGCTGTAGCTCAGGGTTCTCTCAGCACGGAGTAGTTTTCAGCTGCTCTGCACTCGCTCTATGAACTCTACACACTTTGGTGTCACGTTTAAAGGTGTTTTTTCCATTTTATTTTTTATTTAGTCATTTAGCAGACGCTTTTATCCAAATCTTCCTACTATTATACTGCAAATCTACAGGACCGGACAGTTTTTAGTAATGTGGTCTGAGAAATTCAGCTGATCATCAATCAAATCTCCAAGGTTTCTGGCTGTTTTTGAAGGAGTTATGGTTGATGAGCCTAATTGGAAGGTGAAATTGTGATTTCACCTTCCAAGAAGTGGTCCAAGCACTGAGCCCTGAGGCACCCCAGTAGCTAGAGAAGGGGTCCGAGCCCTGAGGCATCCCAGTAGCTAAAGAAGTGGTCCAAGCACTGAGCCCCGAGGCATCCCAGTAGCTAAAGAAGTGTCCAAGCACTGAGCCCGAGGCATCCCAGTAGCTCGAGAAGTGGTCCAAGCACTGAGCCCTGAGGCATCCCAGTAGCTCGAGAAGTGGTCCAAGCACTGAGCCCTGAGGCATCCCAGTAGCTCGAGAAGTGGTCCAAGCACTGAGCCCTGAGGCATCCCAGTAGCTAGAGAAGTGGTCCAAGCACTGAGCCCTGAGGCACCCCAGGAGCTAGAGAAGTGGTCCGAGCCCTGAGGCATCCCAGTAGCTAAAGAAGTGGTCCAAGCACAGAGCCCTGAGGCATCCCAGTAGCTAAAGAAGTGGTCCAAGCACTGAGCCCTGAGGCATCCCAGGTACCTCGAGAAGTGGTCCAAGCACTGAGCCCTGAGGCATCCCAGTAGCTCGAGAAGTGGTCCAAGCACTGAGCCCTGAGGCACCCCAGGAGCTAGAGAAGTGGTCCGAGCCCTGAGGCATCCCAGTAGCTAAAGAAGTGGTCCAAGCACAGAGCCCTGAGGCATCCCAGTAGCTAAAGAAGTGGTCCAAGCACTGAGCCCTGAGGCATCCCAGTAGCTCGAGAAGTGGTCCACGCACTGAGCCCTGAGGCATCCAGTAGCTAGAGAAGTGGTCCAAGCACTGAGCCCTGAGGCACTCCAGTAGCTAGAGAAGTGGTTCAAGCACTGAGCCCTGAGGCATCCCAGTAGCTAAAGAAGTTGGTCCAAGCACTGAGCCCTGAGGCACCCCAGTAGCTAGAGAAGGGGTCCGAGCCCTGAGGCATCCCAGTAGCTAAAGAAGTGGTCCAAGCACCGAGCCCTGAGGCATCCCAGTAGCTAAAGAAGTGGTCCAAGCACTGAGCCCTGAGGCATCCCAGTAGCTCGAGAAGTGGTCCAAGCACTGAGCCCTGAGGCATCCCAGTAGCTAGAGAAGTGGTCCAAGCACTGAGCCCTGAGGCACCCCAGTAGCTAGAGAAGTGGTCCGAGCCCTGAGGCATCCCAGTAGCTAAAGAAGTGGTTCAAGCACAGAGCCCTGAGGCATCCCAGTAGCTAAAGAAGTGGTCCAAGCACTGAGCCCTGAGGCATCCCAATAGCTCGAGAAGTGGTCCAAGCACTGAGCCCTGAAGCATCCAGTAGCTCGAGAAGTGGTCCAAGCACTGAGCCCTGAGGCACCCCAGTAGCTAGAGAAGTGGTCCGAGCCCTGAGGCATCCCTGTAGCTAAAGAGTGGTCCAAGCACAGAGCCCTGAGGCATCCCAGTAGCTAAAGAAGTGGTCAAGCACAGAGCCCTGAGGCATCCCAGTAGCTAAAGAAGTGGT
Source organism: Oxygymnocypris stewartii (assembly GCA_003573665.1). Classification (NCBI taxonomy): domain Eukaryota; kingdom Metazoa; phylum Chordata; class Actinopteri; order Cypriniformes; family Cyprinidae; genus Oxygymnocypris; species Oxygymnocypris stewartii. Next base: position 35,822 of record QVTF01001213.1, read on the forward strand.
CCAAGCACTGAGCCCTGAGGCATCCCAGTAGCTCGAGAAGTGGTCCAAGCACTGAGCCCTGAGGCATCCCAGTAGCTAGAGAAGTGGTCCAAGCACTGAGCCCTGAGGCACTCCAGTAGCTAGAGAAGTGGTCCAAGCACTGAGCCCTGAGGCATCCCAGTAGCTAAAGAAGTGGTCCAAGCACTGAGCCCTGAGGCACCCCAGTAGCTAGATAAGGGGTCCGAGCCCTGAGGCATCCCAGTAGCTAAAGGAAGTGGTCCAAGCACTGAGCCCTGAGGCACCCCAGTAGCTAGAGAAGGGGTCCGAGCCCTGAGGCATCCCAAGTAGCTAAAGAAGTGGTCCAAGCACTGAGCCCTGAGGCATCCCAGTAGCTAAAGAAGTGGTCCAAGCACTGAGCCCTGTAGGGCATCCCAGTAGCTCCGAGAAGTGGTCCAGGTTCCAAGCACTAAGCCCTGAGGCATCCCAGTAGCTCGAGAAGTGGTCCAAGCACTGAGCCCTGAGGCATCCCAGTAGCTAGAGAAGTGGTCCAAGCACCGAGCCCTGAGGCACTCCAGTAGCTAGAGAAGTGGTCCAAGCACTGAGCCTTGAGGCACTCCAGTAGCTAGAGAAGTGGTCCAAGCACTGAGCCTTGAGGCACTCCAGTAGCTAGAGAAGTGGTCCAAGCACTGAGCCCTGAGACACTCCAGTAGCTAGAGAAGTGGTCCAAGCACTGAGCCCTGAGGCACCCCAGAAGCTAGAGAAGTGGTCCGAGCCCTGAGGAATCCCAGTAGCTAAAGAAGTGGTCCAAGCACAGAGCCCTGAGGCATCCCAGTAGCTAAAGAAGTGGTCCAAGCACTGAGCCCTGAGGCATCCCAGTAGCTCGAGAAGTGGTCCAAGCACTGAGCCCTGAGGCATCCCAGTAGCTAGAGAAGTGGTCCAAGCACTGAGCCCCGAGGCAACCCAGTAGCTAGATAAGGGGTCCGAGGCCTGAGGCATCCCAGTAGCTAAAGAAGTGGTCCAAGCACTGAGCCCTGAGGCATCCCAGTAGGAAGCTAAGAAAGTGGTTCCAAGCACTGAGCCTTGAGGCACTCCAGTAGCTAGAGAAGTGGTCCAAGCACTGAGCCTTGAGGCACTCCAGTAGCTAGAGAAGTGGTCCAAGCACTGAGCCCTGAGGCACTCCAGTAGCTAGAGAAGTGGTCCAAGCACTGAGCCCTGAGGCATCCCAGTAG